>WAAD01010887.1:718132-751207 GCA_013389945.1 Fregata magnificens
AACTTTTTGTTATTTACTTTAAGAGCTGAGCCTTAGGACTGACAATTGACTGTTCTCCAAATGATCAGTTTAAATGTCTCTTCATACTGAGGAACGAGCAGCCCTTAAAAGAGAACTGAAGCAGAGGATCCCAGGTTTAACTGATCCTGCAGAGCAGAAGGAACGAGAATATAAGGGGTCACATCGCTGGGCTATGTAAGGAAACACCAGCCCTGCTGAGAGATAAAGGCAGCCGGGAGCAGGCAGGCAGGGCGACTCCAGGGAGACGGTGCCCAGCAAGAGATAAGCATGGTGAAGAGAGGACAGTTGGGGAAACCAGGCTGAGCAGAAAGAAGGGGCAGCAGGACTGTTTGATGATAACCCAGCTCCTTGGGATACCCCATCTATCAATGTGGGAAAGCAGCCTTGAATTCCCAGGATGTGTTTGCAGCTAGCAGTAGGGAGGAGATGGCGCTGATCAAAACCCAGGGACTGAAATAAGCAGGGCAAAAAAGAGGAGGCAGCGGCCGTCTGGAGTGGGAAGCACCCTAGAAGGGAGTTGTATGTATAGCAAGAGTTTGGAGTTGCTCTGAACACAGACTGATCCCATGATCGACTGGATTTCCATGGTGTCCTGGAGCCGACACCGTCCCAGCAACCTCGCTGTGCTGGATGCTATTTGACTGCTCAGGGAAAGGGGATGCACTCAGAGTTAGATTGGATAAAGTCTTGTTATGCTGAATTTCACTATTTCTGATTATTTTGCTTGGCACTCACTTCCCAGATAATATTACCTTTTTCTTTACCTTATCCATAATTAATGTACTGAAACCTGTGCTTGGAAAGACTAATGAGAAGGGAGCAATGAAACCCCTGCTCTCTCAAGTGGACAAATATAAAAAAAAAAAAAAAAAACCCCAAACCAACCACCAACCAAAAAAACCACCAAACGAAACACCAGGTAAAGTTCTCCCACTTAAAGTTTCAATGAGAATATATTTATCTTTTGTGTTGAAAACTGTTTGGGGTGCTTCCCCCTTTAGTAGAACAAAGTCCAATGCCAACAGCACGGTGTCATCCTCGTGCTTGCACACAGAGACGTCCCACAGGCCAAACAATGGCCACCAGCAAGGCAGCGTGGAGTAAATCCGATCTGTCATCCAGAAGTGAATCCCAGCCACAGCCACACCGGTCGCTATAATGACATCCCACTTCGCTTCTTGGAATCCTTCCGTGCGATGGGACTGAAGGACAAGATCTCCTTGTAAATATGCTCTTGAAAAACAGAACAAAATAATTGTGAGTACCCCTAGCATGTGTGATTTTAGAGGACAGAAATGAAAGCTTGATGGTTATATGTGCAGAGAGGAGGTACTCAGTGGAGAGGATATGGCAGCTACAAGCTGGGAGGAAGAGACAGAAAGCAGAGAGGCAAAAAAAAGTCTGCCTGAAGACATGGAGGGATCTTTGCTGAATTCAAAAAAGATAAACTTCTTACTTCTCCACTCATCTATCGAAAGCTTTTCATGTTCCAGAGAATCATTGTAAGACTGTTGTGCTTCCGTCTCCTCCTCGACGTCTCGGAACTGTTCAAAATAGGGGTGAGCCAATGCCTCCGTTGCTGTAAGGCGCTTTTCCACATCCAGCTGCAACATCTTGTCAAGCAGGTCCACTGCTGTAGGAGAAGACAGGAACAGGGCTAAGCAAGGCGCGATGGAGAACAGGCACCCTGTGCATGAACCCTGCAAGTGATGGGACTAGTGTTTCCAGTACTACGTCTCCAGACCTGAAAATGAGATTCCTCAACCTGGCCAAGGTAGCATGGAGCTCCCATCAGTGGGGATGCAAAATCCACCCAACAGCAGCCTCAGGGAGCTCTTACTAACATTAGTGGAGGTCTAAGTTGTGCAGAAATAACAAGTTAGTCTTGAATAAGCTTTGCTGCACGGATGGGGCTGCAAGAGCATAAACGGCGAGCCAGTAACTTCAAGATATTTTTCAGTTTTAATCATTTGCTTTCACTCTGACCCCCACAACTCAAAGTAGTCTTAACATGAGTAATCTATATAGAAATCTATACATCCCTGGTAAACAGGAAGGCAGATACCGACAAGTCTGTCAGCCTCGTTCCCCCTTGGTTTTAACAGCTTAATGCTTTCTTCCTTTCAGATTTTAGAAGAGTTTTGGTCCCTATCACCTCTAATCTACTTGGGAAAAGAGCTCCTTGTAAGAGATCAATTTTTACCCTGAAAACTGCACATTTCAGCTGCCTGTTAAGTATTAGTAGATCCAGGTGTTCAACAAACAGTTATGATCTAAGCTGTACTCTACTCAAAAAAAAAAATTTACTGTCGTGGACTGTGGGGCTCTCCTAGCACTTTATCAAAACCTATGATGCCTTAGATGTGGGTCTGGGAAATAATAATGAAAAAAGAAGAGCTGTTTCATTTACCTAAATGCTACTGGTCATAATGTCACCTGCTTGGCTACAAGCAACAACATCTGGAAGCCAAATTCATCCCAATTCTCGTACCAAGTGCAGCTGATATATGCAACTGTCCTAATCCTGTAATTTGCATCCTACAACCTAGACAGCCCGTTACACCCAGCACCCGCTCTCTTCTGACTTGTTGATAGGAGAGTCAGAAGTTTATCTCTTCCTTAAATATTGTATGTTACAGGCCGTGTAAAATGTTAAAATGTTAAAATTAAATAAAAAATAAAAAAGATCAAGTAAGTGGCCAAGAACAGCAGAACATTGCCATTCTAATGCCAATAAAGAATACTTTTGCTTTTAATTCATACATATTTGCCCTGGGGAGGTGCAGGGGCACAACCTGCAAGGGAGGAAGTAGCAAGAAGTTATGAGAAAGAGAAGAAAGAAAATCGCAGCTGTGGCGGTCAGCCTGCCTCCTTTCCAGCTGTGAACTCATGAGAAATTCTGGAGATGACTTACCCTGCGGGTTGGCTTTGGGGAAAAGCACAGACAAATCCTTCTTGGGGATTTTAGGAAGGGACTTGATATAATTCTTAGCCTGGAAGAGAAAGGAAAGCACATTACACAGACATTTACTGCACGTGGACAAGTGCCAGGGGGCTGGGAAATAGAGCTCTCGGGTCTCATGGCTGAGATGAGCAAAGGCAAATTAACAGCAAATCATCCCAGAAGTCACATTTCAGTGACCAGTTGCCAAGGAACTATTTTTATCAATTGACATACAGAAATATTCCTGCTTTAAGGGCCAAACTGGAAGCACCACCTCTCCCATCTCAGAGTCACGGCCAAGTTAACCTCTCCCCACCACACCTCTGCCAGCAAGACCTGAATCCACATCTTACCGCTTTGTCCTCCAGCTTCTCCACGAAGTCTTCTCCTGGATAGCCCGTTACTTTCAGGATCTGAGTCAGTTGATCTAGGTCTGGTAGGCTGTGTTAAAGATCACCCGTCTAGGAGCGAGCGAGCCCTGGACACCACCCAACAGCTCAGCCTGCGGGCTGAGTGCAGGAGAGCCCAAGGACCCGTGGGAGCTATGAGTAGGTTATAATACAAACCCAACAGAGCTGCACAAGCAGAGCCTCACTAGACTGGCAAAAAGAGCTCCAAGGCTCTCCTTCCAGGATGCCATTTTCCTCAACGGATAATTTTGCTGGCACAACTCTGCCAGGGCATATGCCTTTAGGTTTGGGGATGGAGCTGTGGCCACGCAAGGTTAGGCTGCTGATGTGAAACACATGTGGCCAGCACAGAGGTGTACTTCTAAGGGTGGCTTGGCCCCCTCCTATCTTCTCTCTGTTTTCCTCACCAGAAAGACCCGCTGGTCCCTGCGATCACCTCCCGGTAAACCAGACTGACACCTATTTCTCTCAGTAGTCTCATTCATAAAAGCCCTTCCACACATGCCAAGAATTATTTACCCCTCCCAGAGAAAAGGTTCAGCTTGAAAGGATACAGTCTTTTCCTTTAAACAGTGTCTTCCCGGTCAGCATTTCTGCCATGATGCAGCCAATAGACCAGATATCCACTGTTCAGAGAGAAAAAGGAGAAAAAAAATTTTAAAAAAAAAAAAAAGACAGTAAAAAGGAAGCAATGATTGCTGGGGTGTTGCTTGCAGCAGGCACTGATTCAAGTTTTACTCCCATTTTCCACCCTCCCCTGTTGTTTCTACGCTGCTAAAATCTCTGCTTTCATAATTTCCCGCAGGCACTAGCTTTGGGAGTTGTGCAACAGCTGTGGGACTTGCTCCGCTCCAGGGGACACTGATGATAAAGAAGAAAAACATCTGGAGGATTACGTGAGATTTGACCCAGGCGTGACAGCGAGATCCCCGGGCTCATCACCAGACAGTCACACTGCTGAAGCAAGGCAGCTCACCTGTCTGGTTGTAATGCATCCAGTTCAGAATGACTTCTGGGGCTCTGTACCAGCGCGTAACCACGTAGCCGGTCATTTCAGCATCAGTGTGTCTGGCCAAGCCAAAATCCAAGATCTGCAGTTCACCAAAGGAAGAGGGAGAAGGAAGGGCAGGAAAGAAAAGAGAAATCCTATGGGCAAGTGAGAATCTACTTCTAAGCGGAAATGAAGCAGATCCAATCAGATAATAACAAAGCTCCAACTACACCACAGCCACCCATGGGACGGTTCAAAGAACTAACAGGTTTGTCTTAATTCCACTGTAAATTGCAAGCCGGCTGCAAAACCAGTTGTTGTGTGAAGACCCTGCCAAAAGGATCAGGGCTGTGTGCTACCTGGAAGGTCACTTCCTTTCTTGAAGCTTAAGTTTCAACTCTATGAGCTTTATTTAATTGAGTTGTTCTATAACCTGGCAGCGAAGGCATGCTCCCAGGCCACCATGACTCACCCTTTCCTGTAAAAACACCTTGCAGCTGACAGGGGATGGCCTCTCCCTCAATACTGGAGATGAACATAGCTTGACCCAACCTTTACAGGCAATGGAGCCATTCCCTGTAATATACATTACAGAAAACGCATGCTAGAGCACCGCACGAGCAAGCTGCAAGCAAACCCTTCAGAGCGACACTGAAGATAACTTTGTCTGGAATCACAACCATCATGTCAAAGAGAACCAAAGGCTAACTGTGGTTGAATCCAGTTATCCTTCAGGGATCGTTCACCTAACGCAAGTATTGCTCAGCAGAATTGAATTTGTTTAGGAAGTCGTTACGAACTGCCGTGCCGCAGGAGTTACGGTGACAGGATGTTCATTCCAAGCCTTGGGCCCTGATTCAGCAAGTTACATCAGCAGGGGAGTATTTCCCACTGCCTGCAACCGCTGAGTAATGAAACGCCTTGAATCGAGTCTCGGAAGGCAAGAGGAAACATGACGGTGCCAAATTCCTGCCGGCAGAGCAGTTCCTCCACTATCTGCTATGTTACATGCTACTAAGTGGTGCTTTTCCACCTACCTTTAGCTGACAGTCTTCGTTCACAGCCAGGTTGCCTGGCTTCAGGTCCTACAACAGACAAGAGCAGAGTAATAAGGATGTTTTGATTTGCAACACATCAACACGAGCTTCAGCCAAACCTCTGCTTGCCTTTGATGGGATCCCATAACACCCTGAGTCCAGTATTGATACAGCAAAGACACCATGCCTGCTATACTGTACAGCTTTAACTCAAAAAGCATCATAAAATGCTTCACAGCTCATCAGAAAATACAGCATTTCCTCAAAATGCTGCACAAATGAGCAAATCCAAACACATATAGGGTGTAGGAGGGAAGAGAGGGAGGACGCCAGAGGGACCTTAGAGCAGACGAGGCTATTAGTGAAACGATGTTTAGGAATTTATTAACTTTACGACCAAGCTGTGTTTCTCCTAAACAGACAAAAAGCAGAGTAACAGCACACGTGAACTTACCCTGTGGATGATCCCGGCTGAATGAATATACTGCAATAAAAAGAGAAGCCACAATGTGATCACCAGCAGACAAGACTTTCTGTTCTCCAGCGGAGAAACGAGAGCTATGAACAAGAACTTGCCAAGAACACAACTCTGCACCTGCTGCAGGTCCCCGGCCCGCAGGGCAGCAGTTTGAAAGGAAATCTCTGCACTGAGTTTCTGACAACATTTGCAATTATATTGCCAGTCTAAAGAAGAGGCATAGAGCAGAAGAGGAGGTACGGAACAATAGTTCCTTACAGTGAATAGAAGAATACCTTCAAACTATCAAACAAAGGCATCAGGATTACAGGTAGGAACGTGGTCAGTAGACGACATGAAAACTTTGTTGGTTTGGGTGTTAAACTATGTGAAAAAAATCTCATAATTAAAATAAAAAATTGGAAGTCAGATTCAAGTTGCAAAAATTGACTACGTGGCTTTTATCACACCAGTTAAACGTTCTGTGTGTTCTTCCCCCCTTTATTTAAACTCAAGATAACAGTGATCTGGAGAAAGGTGTTATTAAGGCGAACTCATTAATGCCTGTAAGCCACTGCTCTGACTCCAGGTGAAGGATATTGCAGAGGGCAGCACTAAGACATTGTCTCTACAGCTCAGGGTTTGCAGGGATTGCTTTCTGCTCTCTCAAAGCCAGTTAAAGCAGCATATTCCTTCTTCTGTTGAATAGAAAATCATTCCCTGTCTTCTCCCCCGAGAGCCTCTGTTAGGAATTCAGCAGACGCTCCCTTTAGTACCAGCCTCTTCCTTTCTACGCAGAGCTTTGCTAAGGGTTTGGGCAAGTCACAGAGTGACACAATTGCCGTCACAGAAAAACCATCGCAAGGTTTATGACTGCTGATTGCTTCGATACCTGATTGACTGATGTGAACGAGCAGTCATTGACTGATGTGTGCTGGAACAAGAGCAGTTCAACAGCACATATCTGTTCTCAGGGGATGCCATAAACCCCCAAATCTTCCTACCCAGTGTCGGAAGGGGTTTTTGTTATGGTCAACCCAGAGGTGATGTGTAGAGGAGACACAGGGAGTCACTAAACTCCTCCAGACCCACCTACCTTCAGCCCTTTCAGCATTTGGTAGACCAGGTACTGGATCTTTTCATCACTGAATTCATGTCCCATGATCTTTTGTAAATCTGTCCGCATGTATGGCATCACCAGGTAGCTAAAAGGCAGTAAGACAAGGCCCTGAGTCTAGAAGAAAAACATAGGGAACCAGGCTAGCCTTGTTCTCACTTGGTTTGTTCCTGTGGCTGTGTAACTTACTGTAACTAAGACAAGTTATTGTGACAATGTTCCTGGCTAACTAGCACAGCCTACAGTCATGCTGGGATTTCGACCTGCTCTGAAGATTGCCCTTTCTCCTCCCCTCAAATCAGGTATCTGACGTCAAGTAAGAACAAGGATCTTCCAAACTTTAACAATCCTGAATTAGTTTACTTTAGACCTCAAGTGATGTTCAATTCCGGACGGCTTTACGCCATCCGGGAGCTGAAACATCTTGCACAGCTTTAAAGAGTCTTGCAAAACTGCTGCATTGGCTCCCAAATTTATCTTTGTAATGTTCTCCAGCCCTGCCTCGGAAGACAACATCTAGCTTCCTCCAGTCTTTGGCCTGCCTGCTGAGACTGCTAATTAGTTGACAGTCTTCCAGCAGGAACTGCTCTGAGAACCTTCAAACACTTTTCCTGCAGGCTGCTAAATACCCAGCCATCAGCCAAAAACCCAAACCCAGGCACACGCTGCTCATGCCCAAGGATGGGGATGGGAAAACGACTTGTCCAACCTGACCATCAACGCTGAGGGAAATGCCAAAAAAAAAGAAAAAAAAAAAAAAGAACAGTCAGAATCAAGACGAAAAGAAAGCCAGATCTTTAAAATTCTCAGCTTAGTTACCCCAGGGCCTGATGAACAATACTTCTCCCATTCTGAGTGCAGCCTCTTAGCTCAGCAGTGACACAGGCAGTGTGTTAGCATGGATCATGCTACATGTGATACGCCATGGAATGTAATGCCTCTTCATCACATACATTGGTCTACATATACTGTGTTCTCCCAGCTGTGAGCATGGCATGGGAACTGTTTATGTACTCTGGGTGTTTCAGCCATGGGAACTCACTTGTGCTTTTGATTCTCCTTGTTATTTGGGGATGTCTGGCTTCCGTCTGGCCCCTTTTTAACTCAGTCTGTTGGACCGCACCTCAACCTGATCTATTATCCTGCTGCTAAGTCCTGGGTGTCTTGGGCAACGACTGAGTCGAGACAGAGCGAACGCAAACTCTAAACTTACAAGTCTTGGAATCCCTGGCAGGAGGTGGCGGAGGTGAAGACATCAAGCAGCCCAATGACCTGACAGAGAAGAGAAGTCCACATTTAAACCTGGAAAGTATTTGCTGTGCATGTGGGACTCGGGTAGCAGCTCTCCAACAGCACACACGCGTGGGTGAGCACCGAGAACTCCATCTGAGGAATCCAAGGACTCCTCGTTATGCTGCTTTGCCTCTTACTAATACACGGGAGCACCCATTACACATCTGTTTCAGCCTAGTGCCAACTGGGCGTAGCAGACAGGTAGCAGTTAAATCCCGAGACTGCCTGCACATGCCAAAGGTCGGGACCTCTCAATTAAAATAAAGGTGATGCCACCAGAAAGGACTTGCTCCCAGGTGGCAAGAAAACCCCCTTGTTTCATCAGGAATGGAGAGAAATGAGTACTCACGTTCTCGTGTTGCATATGCTTCAACAGCATGAGCTCTCTGTATGCTCTCTTAGCAAAGATCTCCGACTGGAACGGGCGGCAGAGCTTCTTGATAGCCACTTTCTCCCCTGTCTTCTTGTCTATGGCTGAACTGCAGCAGACAAATGAAACCCAGTTCTGACATTGGCAGTATGTTTTAACAAATTTTGCAATACCAAAGCTCCTCTTCTAGAGAAGAGTAATTCTGGAGCTCGCAGAAGAACAGCAAAGAAAGGCCCCTTGAGAAACCCAGTGGAGCTCTGCACACACAGATGTTACCCTGTATGACTCTGGGCAGCAGACCACAGCCCGTGCTCTTTGGAGGACTAGGTGGGATGCCAAGCAAAGTACTAGTGGCTCATCTTTATTCCCCTTAACCTGCAGAAATGAGCTGGAGCTAACAGAGCCATGAAAAAAGGGAAACACAAATGGTTAAAGCTCGGGATTAGTTCTAACTCTGCCTTCTCCTTCCCTAACGCATGGAGATAAGGGAATAAAGCAATTTCTGCTTTGCTATCTCCTTGGAGGTTGTTGTCTTTTAAGGTAGGTCAGCCGCCTTCGCTGTATTCTGGAGCAAAGACAGTGGATGCCGTGCACTGAAAATACAGGCTGCTGGAATTAATTCTCCTGCATTCAGGATCTTTGATGCTATACGTATGCTTCTGTGTGAGAGCAGGTCTGGCTGAAAATGAGAGTCTTTTACAAAGCTAATGAAAACATGGTACAACAGCCATCGCTGGAGACGTGACGCGTTATTCCCTCTGGTCACGTTTACTGTTTGCAGCCGGATAGGGCAATCCCGCAACACTTTCTCTGCTTCCGGAGGCTCTTTGATCAGGCCCCAGGTTTCACCAGATAAGAAGTGGGGAGGGAGGTCCTCGGGCAGAGTGAGCTGTAATTCAGGATTCTCGGTGGTGTTTTCCAGGGGGGTCTCAGCACACTGCATTACATGTTGGTGCCTCAGCCCTTCCCTGACCCCTCCAAGAGGCAAACAGAGGAAGAAAGGGTTTTCCCTGCCAAATCACACTGTGGGTTTCCAGAGCAGTTCCTCCTTGCTTTGTAAATCCTTATCTCATCTCCTGGGGAAACGGAAGGGCTATAAATCGGCATGTTCAGTCCCACGGCTTTTAGCTCCACAGGATAACTGAGCCCATGTGAATGCTGGCATTAGCGCTTTCCACGCGTCCTCCAGCCTCGCACAGACACATTTCCCCTCCTTCCTTCTCTGAAGGGACGCGTGATTCACCCCACCACGCTCCCTGACCACCAGGCTACAACCACCGCTCCTTCCTCGGAGGACCCAAGATAGGGAGGGGCAGGTACCATAAAGCTGTAAAGCAATGTTACCGTGACCTCCAGGGCTGACACTCAGAGGCAAGACTTCATAAACAAACAGGGAAATGCCAGCTATAATAACGCAATCAAATGCTGCATTTTGCTGGGTTTAGGGCTGATTGCATTAGGAGAGGTGGGAATATCCTGCTCCGCGTGGCTTTCCCTTTGGTTCAATACTGAGGAGGGGTTATCAGTTCCTTGCTGCAGATCTTGGAAGTCTCTTGCACAGCTTTCTCCGATTGTCAGCCACAAGCGATCAGTTGTGGTGCATCCTCCGGCAGTCTGGGCTATCAACAGCTCTCATCAACCTCTCTGATACCATCGGGCAGTTTCCCTGCTCATGGCCACTGAGGTCCCTTCTAGTTGCTCTAAGTTGTGTGCGATGAGAGCAAAAAACATCCTTTGGGAGCTTCAGTATGACGGTGATTTCATCAATGCATTCAGCTGGGAAGAGCAAAGGAAGCGTAGGAACAGCCACACGAGGCAGCTTCAGCACTGAAGATGGCACAGGGTATCTTAGGAGGACTGTGAAGAGCTGTCTCAGTTTCAGGACTTCAGCAGGTGTCAGCAGAGGGGATAGCTCAGTGTAAAGTTTTCTGAGGAGCCAGGGAAGTAAGAGAAGGGACTCGGACCACATAGTCAAACAGCTTCTGCAGAATTCAAGGCAGATTTCCTAATCTGTGGGTGCATGTTCTTACCTGCCTTCCCAGCTGCCGGCCTACAGAGCATCTAACCCCACCACTCAACACAGGAGAGTTGGGGCAACAAACCTTCAGCCTGCCCAGCACAAACAGCATTACTTTCACCCTTGCCGTGAGGCACGGCTAAGAGTTAATTCAGCTGACGCAGCCAGGAGAGCCCACCACATTCTTCCCAGCACAGGTTTAATGAATGGCTGAAGTTCGAGATGACACTGGGCAGGCAGAGCTGTGTCCCTGCCTCGGCTGGCAGAGATCGCCAAGACCAGTGTTGGAGGGGTCAGGAGACTCTTATTCCACAACTACATTCAGCTGGAAGCCAAATCACTACAGATTTTGGCAGAATTAATGAGGAAAGAAACATGTCTTTGCTGTTTTTCCCGAGTTAGTTTCTCAGCTGCTCAAGGAGGTGTAAAAGCCAGCAGCTCCAAATGATGCTGCGATAGGAAAGCTTCCCAGCAGTTCCCAGCAGAGGACAGCAAATCCTAACTCCACACACTTCCACCTCTGCTTTTTACAGGAATCGGCACCAAACCCTCCCTGCTGAGCACTGTCCGTGGGATACCACCACCACCCTGGACCCTGGGGCTGTTTTAATGCCCATCCCGCCCCCCGCCAAGACCTTCAGAGCAGCCGGGACTTTCACGGGGACCAGTAAAAGATTTGTCTTGTTGTTGTTTGTTTTTTTCCTGGTGGGCAAGGAAACTTTGCAAGGATTTCCCTCTTCCCTTTTTTGTCCTGTCTTTATTTTCTTTTAGTCTTCCTGCTTTCCTTTACCATAAAACCCAGAAACCACCGTAGAAATATTAAAAAAAGTTTAGTCTTGTCTGATTTTGCAGGACTTATTTAAGCATCTGAGAAGCTTAAGTGCACCTTGACAGCAAAGTGGGGAAAGGAAACACTGGGTGCCTCTGTGTAAATAGGCAGCCAGGGGACAAGGACAGAACCCGGGCCCCAGGGTTTCTGGATCCATGCCATGACAGCCAGCAGATAGTCTTTGCCCAACACCTACAAAAGGGGACACACCTTTTTTTTTTTTTTTTTTTTTAGCTCAGCATGTTATGAAACAAGGGCTCCGTTCAGATCCTATCAATGGGCTGCTTCATATTTAACCTTTCAAAACATTGCCCGTCTCCTCTGGTTTGCCAGTGTAAATGAAGCAAGATCTGACTTCTGCTTGCTCTCACTACAAGCACCTTTGCCCAACTGGTTAATTAACAGCAGCTCGTGCTGTTATCTTGTAGGCTGAGGATTATCATCAGCCGGGAAGGAAGACCCAGTCTGTTACTGGTCCTGGGTTACAATAATTTCTATCTATTTTATGATTTCAAGCCAGAAGCAGTATCAAGGTGGGGGTCGTATTGTCCAGCTCCTTCCCCCAGGCAGCCCAGCATCAGCTGCCTTGGGCTAAGCAGCAAGAGCACGCTGCAGCCGCCCCTGTCCCCAGAGATTTGGTGCTTTGTTCCAGCACCCAACTCTTATCATTTACAAATTGCTTTCAGACACCCAGGTATTTTTTCCCCCGCTTTGCTGCCAGACAGTAATCCTCCCTCAATGCAAGCTCGAGACCAAGGCAGCTTGAAAACTGCCTGACCCCCAAAGTCAAGGTGACACCCCAAGCTGCCTCGCTGCACCTGGCAGCCCTGCCTACGGACACCCGCCAAGGTGAGCTTGGGTGGGAAACTTTCCCCTCTCTGCCCACTCAGGGCAACCACAGGAGGAAACATCTCGGTTTCTTCAAGCGACCAAGTCTCCAACCCGCTGCCTGTGCCGGAGCAGGAGGCAAACCACCTTCATCACACATGCAAATGGCCTTTCCTAATGGAGGGGTGCCGACAGGCACCTCCTCGTTTTCCCCCCGGCACGATACTTTAAACACCCCCAACTCGCCCCTTGCTGCTGCCTATGGTGCAGGCAGGACCCCACTCACCACACCGAGCCGTAGGCTCCGGACCCCACAGGGTGGAGGGATGTGTATCTCCTGGGCAGCTCCCAGAGGGTTTTGTTCACCTCCTGTCTGTAAAAGCCTCTTCTCCTTGCGATGTTCATCGCCCGGCGGGTGCGGGACTGCCACCCCCCCAGAGTACTGGAGTGCGGGAGAGCTTCTGGGGTGAGAGCGGGACAGCGAGGCCTCCTGCGCTGGTAAAAAAGGCTCTAGAGAGTTTCCTTCTCTGTTTTCAGCTGTTGCGAGCGTGAAGGGACATGTCTTTGGGCCCTCCCCCCTCCGCCTCCACATTGGCAGAGGTGAGGCATCAGGTTTCCTGACACGCCTCGATCTTGTACAGGTGCCTCTGGACTCTGATATAGGAGCTGAGCACCCACCCTGCGGCAGGCACACCTCTGGGAGCCCCACTGGCACCTACGGCTCTTGCTCTCCTGCTTCCACTGGGCCACCAGCTGAGAAATGTCCTCGTGGGTCTCAGAAGGGGTCTCGTGAAATCCCTGCTCTGAACAAGCGGATGAGTAAGGACTTGTCGAGCCGGGGAATCTCAGGGACAAGCCACAGCGCCTCGTCAGACAAGCAGGGACATTCTTCGTTCCAGCTGATGGAAGACAGCTCCAGGCTTGTGACGAAGGACACCAGGGTGTTACATCCACAGAAGAGCAAGGAAGCGATGGTGATTTTCTCCCAAGCCTGGTCTCCCAACAGAGCGGGGATGTGGTGAAAGCAGGCTGAGGTTCTCCACCTTCATCCACGTGACTGCAGCGAGGACGTTCAGGAGCAGGCACGAGACGGGACCATCCCGAGAACTGTTCATGCCCCAGGCTTTGCTGGGTCTGGTTTCATCTCCTGCAGCAGGTCTAACCCCCTTTTTGGGTCTTCTTGGACAGCACAAAGCCCAAGTTCACCGCTGGGCCTACCAGGACCACGCCAGACCAGCAAACCCAGCCTGCGAGAAGGTCCATTCCTGGTAAGCAGAGAACACCTCGACATTTTGCCCCAACTTCAGGAGGCTCAGGTGGGGCTCCCACACAGGAGGTAGGTGCATCCTACATACTTTCCAAAGGAAGTGACTAAGCTGCGCCTTAACGAGCCAGCCCAGCTGCTTACACTGCCCTCTACCCCACCAGCCCTCAACCCTGCCCATAGCCCAATCCGCAAAGGTGTCCCTGCTCTGAGCACGTCTGTGCAGCAGGATTAGAGCCAAGTTACCTGATAAATAGGAATTACTGAAAAAGCACCATCGGGGTGTTAGGAAAGACTCATTTTACCTGCTTACATGCAACCACTGCAATACATATTAGCGTTGGCCCTTACGTTCTTCAAATAGGCATGGTAAGGTCTGCTGTTTTATAGAACACAAACTAGGGACAAGGTGCTATGGCAATTTTTTAACCTTTTTTATGTATATACGTGTAAATAAGCCCTGGCTATAGCAACAGCACAGTCAGGAAATAAACCGACGATTGGCTTGGTTCTATAAATACACCTGTGAGCAAGAGGTGTTACAGCAAAAACTCCTGGCACATAAGCAAACGTGCGACTCGTTTGTCATCTTATGAACACAACTCTTGCTCAACTACGTGTGCACACGCAGGTAATCGGTGCACAATTAAGGAGTTCTAAATATCTGGGGTATGTCTTGGCTGTAGAAAGATGAATTAATTCAAGTGACTGATTCAAATCAAATAGAAAACCTTGAGTTAAGTAACTTGATTTTGTAGGTGTAGTTTATTTTTTCCCCCAATTCAATTTTCACTGATTTTACGGGGGTTTTTTTCTAACCAGGATGTATTGTAACTGAGCATATTCAGGAATTGTGTATCTTGGGTTTTGGGGATTTTTTTTTTTTCTTCTCCCGGAAAACAATAAATGACAGGTCCTCTTTAGGCTTTTTTTTTTTTTCCCCTCCCCTCTCAATTTGTACCAAGGCAAGCAGAAGGTGAAAACAAGCAGGAAGGCAGTTTCCATACAGCAGAGAACACCCCCCCCCTTTCTTTGTACTTACTCAAATCAGCTGCTGCACAGCTCTGTGACAGGGGAGTGTACATGTTGTGGGTATCGGCTACCTGACCCGGATCAACACGAACCGCCTGCTTTTATCAAGGCCTGGGAACTTCAATTATCGAGGCTTTTGTTAGTGTGAGGAACACAGCTTTGGTCAATCATTCTTCCGAGTGAGTGGCACCGATACACAACAGAAGTCGGAAAATCTCCACTATGGAAAGCCACGATGCTCCTGCTCCCATAAACACCCTTCCACCACCAACTACATGGGAGCTGAAGAGGGAAAAAAAAAAAAAAATCACTTTTAAGTAGCAGACAAACACAAACCAGTACTACGGGGGAAGGGCCCCAGGTCCAGGCAAGTAGCAGAACACCGGTGTATTGTGTTGAATAAGCACTTCCCTATACTAAAGGGAAAATAAAAGTATTTTTTCCTGTGTCCAGTACCCGTGGTCAGACTCTAAGCTGGTTTCGTATCAAAGAATTCACTTGGGACAAATATGGACACAAGCCCAATGTCAGCAGATGGAGTCAGTCAGCAAGTCATGCGGCCTTGGCCCCCCCGCCCCAACCATCACAGACAGGATCCTGTACAACATGCGGGAGAAATTCACACCGTGCTAAAACGAACCGTTTAGCGGAAGAGGCTTGTAAGTACCACCAGCACAGAAAATCTGAAAAATAGGTTTTATTTTTAACCAGTGGTATTGTGACAACTTATCTGGCATAACCAATTACAGCAAAATTCATGGATAGAAACAAAATAGCAGATCTCTTGTTTGATGTGCGTCCTCCTGTTCAGTCTGCAGGCAGCTGAACAGCATTGCACTGAAGGTAGGGAGTGCATGCCACACGGGCTCCCGTCAGAGTACAGACTCCAAATGAAACGTTCCCACTCACACACGCGCACAGACACACACACGCACACACAACGTCTACATTTTTAAAAATCTTTTAGCAATATTTCCGCATGAAATCACACTGTAGCATCTACACATAAAATGGCTGATAAAAATAATCTTGCTGTAGGTTTACATAGTATATCTACATTTTCATTTGAATACCTGGACTGCTGGTCCAGCAGAAAAGGGAGGTTTTCTGTTTTCATTTTATTGGGCTGAGGAGAGCTTTATCCCAGAGCATGAAATAACTGCTCTCTTCATCTCACCCCAGACTTTTATTAAGTGTTTGACCTGAAGAGATCACTGGAAAGTAGCCTAGGAAGAATCAATGGCTTTGTCATCCGTGTCCCATCCCTCTGTGCTGCCTCTTCAAACACGGGGCAAAAAACCAGTACAAACAGTTCCTCTCCGTCCCATAGGTAACAAGAATACAAAATACTGCAAAAGCCTTTCTCCTCACATACACAGGTACGTTGTCCACACAGGATGCCTGCAACAAATGTATGTCTAAAAATGTCTCCTCCACAAGTCCTAAGATCGGGCTCCTGAGCTCCCCAGGTACAGTTCTAGCACACAAACATGCTGAGAAACCTCCCTCCTGCCAGTCTCTAACTCTGGGCATTTCATTCACGCAGAGTCCTGTAAAATATAAAATATCTGAACCATGTTTGTATTCAAACATACTCCCTTTTCATGTTTCCTCAGGCAGAGATCAACCTGCTAAAAAACAGCCAAGAAGCTCTTATCTGAGAGGGTAAAAAAAACCTCTAGTAAATGTTAGTTTTTTATATATATNTTTGGATTCCAATACTTCTAAAAAAATTATTTTCAGGAAATAACTTAAGTTCTGGCACAAGATGCCATAGTTGTTTCTTCGAAGAACATTTTTTACATTTGATCTCACAAGAAACCCTCCGTCCCAAGCTCTCCTCCTCTGAAACCAGAAGGTCAGAACACAAAAAGGTGCATGTTTCTATGCCGTGTATTTTATCCTTTCCTCGTCAAAACCTCCAGAATGGCAGGTATTTCACAATGAGCTGCAGCACAAGAGGAAGGATGCTGTGATTTCATGGCACTGGCTGAGGTACTCAGTAAAATAGTTCACTGATGATTTAACTGCCTCAGTGCCATCCCCAAAAAAGTAACGACAAAGATCAAGCAGCTCTACATGCACATACAGCTACGACATGCAAAAACACCCCACCTTTTAAGGAACAAAATACACAAACATGTGGCTAGCAAGAATCTTCTCCAGCCTCTGTCTCCTGGGGGCTAATGCTGGGAAGCCTCAGAACGAGAGGAGGGGAAGACGGGAAATACAGGAACACTCTCAATCCAGGGGTAGAGGCTGTTGCCTCAAAGTTATTTCCAGATTACATCAAGTTCATGCCTGGCTATCTGGGAGCCTTCACCCTGAAAAACAGCGGGTCAGAGATGTCCACTCCAGACTTCCTTTCCCCTCTCTCCCCATTCAATTTAAGGCACAAACATATTTACAGTTTCAAACAAAACCTTTTCATGTTCCAAGAATCAGACATTAGAAGGCCCGTACATTCTGCTGTACCAGGAAGATCTGGATGTACATCAGACATCCCTCAACCCCACCTTCAGTCCTGAAGAAAACGGACGACTCTCTAAGCCTATAAACAACTTCCATTATTTTGAGGTTACTTAATTGTAGAAGAATTGATAAATGGCAATGATTGTAACCAAACTTTAAACGTCAACTTCCCCGCCTTGCCCCAGCAGTGCAAACTGGTTGAGCACTGTTACTCTGGGAGGACTAAAGAGCAGTCAGAACACGTCTTCGGAGGCTTGCCCCAGGCTGTACACAGAATACAAGAGAGCATGCAGCATGGTTACATAGACTCAACTTTCTTCCCTCCCCCCACCCTCCCCAATTCAACACACACAAAACCCCTCCACCAAGGAGAATATTGTTGTGACGAGGCACTTGAACAATAATTGGAGAGTCCCTATGAAAAGGCCTTCCCCTCACAGTGAAGTGGGACAAACAGAAGAGAGCAGTTTCTCAGGACTCCATCTCCTCTTGGTCAAGCGGTGGTGGCACAAAGCTGATTACTTCATCGTAAGTCAGGCCTGGTGGGAGAAGAGTGACAGAAACTTACTAGGCAGTACTAAAGACATGCAAGAAACCCTGCAACAATCTTAAAGGTTCTAACACTATTTTAAACGAAAAACATGGTTTAATTAAAAAGAAAAAGAAAAGGATGGTTACTCCATTCTTAGAGACCAACACACACAATAAAAGATACTTCCAGAGCACTGAGGAGATGTGAGTAAGTTTGAAAATATAAAGACACGAGCAACTATGTCGCCTACATGTTTGTATGCTCATAGTAATAATTAGTTACCAGGGATTATGCTAATTATGCGCACAGCACACTATAGATTCACTCAGTATAAGGACCTCAGAACGAACAGGATGCCCACGCTTTTATCAGTTTCTTTTGCACCTCTAACTACTGTGGCTTAGTTGAACCACAGCTATGGAAGGGACCACAAGGGAAGGAGGTTGGCGCTCTCTCCCGTCCCCCAAACTCACTTTTCCATTCTTCGATCTCGAGTTCTCTGCTTTCAAAAGACTGGTCATAGGGGTCTGCCACCGGTTCATCGTCTGGGTCGTGATACTGAGCAAAGTAGGCATGAGCCAACGCTTCTGCTGCAGTAATTCGTTTGTCTGTATCCAGTACCAACATCTTCTCTAGCAAGTCCACAGCTGCAAAAGCACCAAAACAGAAAAGAAAGGATTTTACATAGTGAGCTGCGTGACACTGTATTCTGAAATGTACGCTCATAAAAGCCCAACGTATATGACAGGGGATGTTTCTCAGGACCCGCCCATCATCCACAATTTCTTCCTCTTCCACCCTCAGCCCACACACGCTTTGTAAACTTTGAAAATGGTACATAGCTCTGTTCTGAACTACTTCTGCAGTCGAAATGAAACTCTGGGAAAAGTCTTGGTGTCCCAGGACATGCTAGCTTCAGCTTCAGGAAGAGTACAACATTTAAAAAGCAAGCCTTACCTAGTGGATTGGCACCAATAAACACATTTTCAAAGTTCATTTTCGGCATGTAAGACAAAGACTGAATGTAGTTTCTTGCCTGTGGAAATAAATACTCTGTTGAAGTATAACACAACCCAGCCACCAAGACAGAGTACATTTCAATCATCCTGAAGCACCAGTTACTATGGTCTGTCTCCTCACTTTGCCTTCTCTTTATTTATTCTGATACTTACTAAGCCCATCAGTGTTATCCCTTCCCAACTAAGGGCCACTCAAGACAGCGGAGGAAGAGGTGACATTATTTGGGGTTCATGCAAGACTGAAAAGCAAAGAGGTGCTGCAAGAGCTGACTGCCTTGGAGTCCCGGTAAGGCTGCGTGCAGTATGGTGTCTGTTGGTAAGCCACCCAACACGGCACACAATGCAAAACCAACTCACATCCAGGCTCTCCTGAGTCTCAGAAGTCTGTGGTTGAGTACGCACTGTCCAAATCTCAAGTCTTCATTTAGTACAAAAATCTTGCTGAAGAGCAGGTAGTTAGTTGCCCACCCCATGCCGCATGCGAGCATATCATTTATAGAAGCAGCAAACACTGCAAGTGAAGACCTGCCCTGCAAACCCCCCTCATCTGCTCAGGTCTCACCTCATGGCTGGGCATCCTGTTAATGAGATATGCAGGGGGTGTTCCCGTCAGACGCATGATCTGCTGAAGCTGGTTAATATCTTAAGTGCCTAGTCAAGGGCTTTGTTAAAAACAGTGCAAAAACCATTTTAAACAGAAAACAGCTGCATACAAAGCATCTCTTCTGCAAACCACAAGGCAAAAGCCAAACAGGCAGGGTCCACTGATTTTTTTTTTTTTTTTTTTCTCCAAATACTTGTGAAAAGTTTAGCAATTGCACTAGTGAACACTTAAAACAATGGAGAATTACTGATTGGTTGGTAACGGTGTCAGTACAGAAAGCATTTCTGTCCGCCATAAGTAGCATTACACTACAACACGGTTGCATTCACATTTCCCAACAGTTTTTAGCTACCAGAGTAGATGTTTCCTTTGGCTGAAGCTACTCCTCAAAAATTTTCCTAGGCTGCTGCAGCTACAAACAGCCTCAGGAAAACGACCAAAAATTAAAACAGAAACAAAAATTGTATCCTCTGCACTGGTTACCAGCTTTTTTTTTCTTGCTGCATAGAAAGCACTTAAGTTCCTTGTGGTGCAAAGTGAAATTGGCTCACAACTGACACCTCCTTCTAAACAGCTTTGAATGCACTTTGATATGTGGGCGAGGTGACAGAAGGCAATAAATGCAAAATTAGCAAAACATTAGCATTGCATAAGACAAACTTAGCTGATGTCAGTGAACAGACAGAGAAAGTAAGAGCAAGTAAAGTAATGCAGCAGAAAAAACAAATACAGAATTCATTACAGTGACACACTAAAGGCCCTCAAACACTTACTACTTTTGCTATCTCCATACAATGGAAAAAAATCAGTAGAAACAGTACTTTACTGCATTTTTTTTTTTAAACAGACTCTTGGTTTGGACCTGGCTAAGAGCAATTATTCTCTTTATTGTGCAATGTTAAAAAAAAGACCCACTTCAATCTTATGTATGCAAACTAATCTTTTGCTTAACCTAGTCAACCTTTAAGCTCATCTCTCTCTCGCTAATCCCCTGTACCTCAAATACCAGACTGCCCTTAAGGTCAGTTCACAGGGCACCCGAAGCAACCTGCGTTATTCAGCTCTAACCTTTCTGAGGGTAGAACATTCCAGGGCTTTTTAAACTGGCATGATACTCAGCAAGTTGACCAATTGATTCCAACTTGCACCGCATGTCTACCTTCAAACATAATTCAAGGCTAACCTCACATTTCGCATTTACCGTCACTGTTGCCTGAAAAAGAACATAAGCTGCAGTACAAAATAACCTTATCATCACTCTCCACCACGCTGATCCTCTATTACGTATCAGAAACAGCAGAGTGACTTGCTAAAGTATGCTGCTAGTTACCTCTATGCAAGTTCATTGCTCACTATGCATTAACTTGTTAATCTGTACTGTCACGGCATCTCTTGCTCTAACTTTTATGCACTTCACCTTCACAAACAGGTAAAATTAAATGCCATTTAATACTGTCTTTGCAGAAGTTCACTATTCAAGATTAGAACAATACAGAAATGGCAGCATGGCTGAAAATAGAGGTCACCCTTTAAAAAGGAGGCTGCAGAAAGCTTTTTGCTATTACCTGGATAAAAGGGCCCCATACAGCAATACCCTTTAAATACATGGCACAATTAGTTATATTCTCAGCAGACTGTATAGCGTGGGCCCTGAAAACACCTGCCACGTAAAAGCACCTAAAAGGCATTTTGGATTTTATGCTACAAAAACAGAGATGGTGGCAGTAGCATTTCAGAAATTAATCATACTACAGAAGGGACTGTGTGTGTTCAGAGGATAACACACTTGCTCCTGTTAAGAAAGATCCTTGGGTAGGCAATCTGGAGAAATAATAATTGAGACGAGCCTCAAGCTCTTAGCTGTGAAAAATACATCCCCAGCAGCATCTGATCATACAATATATCACGAAGAGTAAACCCACAAACTGAAAGAAAAGTCACGAAGCAGTAAAATGAGAACATGGAAGGAAGAAATCATACCACAGGCAAAGGTAAGAGGAATAAAGATCAGATACACACAGCATATGAACGCAAGCCATCCAAGAGCGAAGAATGACAAAGGAAGAAAAATAACAGAAAATAAATCCCAACACATACCACAGATAGACTACAGAAGGGCAACACACAAACTTGGGACTTCCGAAAGGGCAGATATTACAATCAAAGTGTAAACTCACAGACTCTGAGGAGATTTTCTTCAAAAGCTCAGGCCCTGGGGTTCCAACGAGTCTCAAAATGAGCTTCAACTGATCAATATCTAATGATGGACCATAAAGGAAAATGCTGGGACAAATCAAAATGAAAAGCGCAACATATCAGCCTATTAATGTTGAAAGTTAATGCCTGCCAAGGCCTCGACTGAAAAGCTATTTTAAGCAAACTGTATTCATTCCTTTTGTTTACAATTGAATACCCCCGTATAACACCGCTCTGTTGGCATTGGACAGATTGAACAACTTGTCTACAAATACACCACATGCATTGAATTGGTCACTGCATCCTTAACTATGGTGAAGCAGAAGTCAAAGCTTTCACCCCACTGGCAAAGGATCAGTTCACAGGCTCACGTCACCCTTTCAGGCCCCACACCAAAGTAGAAGCAGTTAGCAGGATTAGGTTGCGTTAGTGACAGAAGTAGTAAAGCAGAAGGCTGAAAAGTGTAGGCACTAATATTAAAACGAACAAAAAAAAAAGTCAAGGCCTTTTATGAACACCTTCCAAAGTAATTCAGCCACTTATATAACTTAGAAAGTAAAAAAACGACTGGACCCTGCTCACGCCCTACAGCATCCCTAACCCTGAACATGGGGTGCACCTTTCTCAGGCCCAGAGTGGCTGGGGCGCTGCAGCCGGCAGTGGGGCTCACCCCCACCAGCTCCTCGGGGACCAGCGGGCCAGGAGGCCAAAGCACCTAGATCTCCCTTCTGCCCTACAGACCTGCTGCAGCAGCAGAGAGAACAGGATGTGGGCTCACATTTAAAATCTCTACATAGAAAGCTCTCAGGACATAACATTGCAGATGCAAAGAATGTTTTATCTAGTACAGAGAGCTTCCACCAGGCCACGTACCAATCTGAGCTGCCCTCTTTAACAAGGCAGAAAAATTAAATATTTGGCATAGGTGACAAAACATACACTTGAGGGAAAAAAAAAATCCACTAAATACACAGTCATATGTCTAAAACTCAAGATCATAAGGAGACACAAGGTATCTTTTTAAAACCACTAAACGAATAAATCTCCTCTCTTCTCTGAATTATCCTCCATGGTGTCCTTCAAAACCTACCAGTGATTTCAGACTGTGTCTGTAATGTTTATATTTGTCCTTAAAATTACATCAAGCTAGTTACACATTTGCCTTTCAATAAGAGCAGTCTACTTGCTAGACAATGTTTTTTTCTGGGATCAATGCCTTCCTGATGTTTTAAAATACAGTTACAATTCTTTGTTAGAACACCTTTATATTCAAATGCTATAAGCACTTCAAATATTGTCTCCTTTAAAAAAAAAAAAAGCCTCAGAGTTCCTGTAATACTGTCAAGCTGTATATGAAGGAAATCACCAATACTTTGCTAAAACCTTTATCTTTTGATGTAAACTAAAGCTTTACATATGAAATTAATTAAAAGCCCTGGAAATAGTACTTTGTTAGAACAGCTGAACTAATTTCTCACTTCTCAAGTTGCTTAGCCAACTCCCACCTACTTAAAGACTCAAAACCTAAGAGTAAATCCAATGTGTCTAGTTGGATTTAGCTTAGCTGCTCAATTGCCAACTCTTAATTGTCAATGCTTAAAATTAAATCAGTATATCTACTGGTGTAAGAGAATTAGAAGAGGGTGCTATACTAACCACAATTAGTTCATTTAAATTGGCTTTTCTTCAGTGCCATTTAAAACAGCCCTTACACCTTTCACTCACTCTTGCACAAGAAACAGTTGTGCAAATTTTGGACCGCCAGCATGCCTCAGAAGTCGCATGCCATACCTCAGTTTAAATATTTAAATCCTTTTAAAGGCACTTAAAATCATGTGCACCAGGTGTGCCAGCAATATTACTGCCCAGTTTGCTGTCAGCTCTTTTCCCAGGGGACAGCATGCTCCTGGAAGATACTTGTGTAATATGCTTCAGTGTCTCCTCACATAAACAAGAGAAAACACAGAATGCATAACTGGCACTGCCACAGGCCTGCCAAAACCCAACCCCTGCTTCTAGTTTTAGGCCTGCCATCTATAACCTGCTGAATTGCAGCATTCATTTAACTACAGGGCCTACCACGTCCCAGAGAAATGAGCCATAAGCAATTAAAGACAGGAAAAACACTTAGTAAATACAAAGCAAAAGGAAAAAAAAACAAGCACATGTGCATGGAGAAGGCAAGCGCAGCATGCAAACCCCAAATGCCATCACCAAAGTACCCCCAACGACTGATGAGTCTCAGTGATTCTAAAATTCAGAAAACAACCTGCCATCACCATCAGTAGCAGGCATCACAAGATTGTAAGAACTTATCCAGGCAAAGCAAAGTTCAGAAGTTGTTTTAGCTGCCACCACAAGCAAGAATAAGATGTATCAGAAGAACATGTAATTTCAGACTGGTTAGTTATCATGGAAGTCTCATACTGCTGAATAAAAATAGTAATAAAAAACACTCTTCAGAGTTTAAAGGGAATACAGTCAAAACACAGAAAAAGACAATTGGCTAAACTAGTACAAAACATTCAAGACATTCTTATTTGTACTTTACATCATTTCATACAAGTCAAATTGTCAAACAAAGTCAACTTTCCTATTTATTTGCATGAATCATTCACATTACAAGAGCTGTAAAAAAATTAAAGAATATACATGTTTAACAGAACCTGATCTTGACATAAGACAGATACAATAATAACAAAAAGAAAGCCTCTAGCTATGCCTCACATTAAAAGCCCAAAGGACTCTGATTTTCTTTACCTCAATTTTTTTGTCTCTCACTATTCTTTCCCACAATCTTGCTCCCCTTCTCCACCTCCTGGCAGAGATTTTACCAATATTAGAAATCCATCTTTCAGCCAAACATTTCCACCCATAGACTACCAGAGGAACAATTAATTAGCTTACATTCAGTTTTAAGTTAGGAATATTGTAACAACCCTGCAGAGCTAAGCCCGCATTATTCACAGGTTTTTTTCTAAGAGTACCTACAATTCTTGCTTTAAGTCAATGACAGCCATGTTCAGAATCTCTACAGATTAGGTCCTTCAGAACTTAAACCTAAATTCAGCACTAGTTTATCAGTAGCGTAATCATCATAGACAGCATTGAAGATCATCACCTCAGAATACAACTTGATTACTTACCAGATTACATTAACTGTAGCTTAACACTACAGCTTGCCTGTAGTGAAGCCCCTTACAAGTAATATATGCATCTCTGGGCCATATAAAGAAATATCTGATGGACCGTAAATAACATCACACCATTTCTGCTAAATCCTTGGTGAAAGGAACCAATATATCAAATGGGAGAACCATCTGAACAGGGGGAGGATCATCCTGAGAAGGCATTACCTATTCTGTCACTATCGGAAATATTCGGATTTCACATTTTGGAAATATGAAGCTATACAGTTGAGAAAATTAATGTCTTGAGACAAAAAAGCAAGAAGAATGTAAAATTTTGGTTGTCAAACAGGAGCAGTTTCCAGTTTCCTGAACACACAGAATACATAGTCACATTGCCTCCAACTGCAAAGTGAATTCCTTAAAACTGCAGTGGATTTGGACATACTATATCCTTGGCTACCAGAAGCATGGTAAACGTACCTTGAATTAAGCATGTTAATATTTATTAATCGCAAAGTCACTAAGTCAGCGATTGCATGGTGACGCTGCAGGAGGAGCACAAGCCTCAGCAAATCTGTGGGTACAAAGAAATTAAGAGCCCAGAAGCACCCAACAGGATCTACATCTGGAAAATTCCTGACATTTTCTCCAAAAATCATGCATATATAAAGATGTCAAAGAGCCTTCCAAGTCAGGAAGAAGCTAGAACCCATTGTTCTCTTACTTCTGCTTGCTGTCTTTCAGCAAAACTGAAGCGAAAGTTGACAGGTTGGTGCCTTTATAGATCCTTGAATAAGTGTTACACGCACAAACAAGATTCATAACCACAAACCCTGCTCCCCTGATAGGTCTAACCTCATGATCAAACAGCATATACGTTACTTAAAGCAGGGAACCACAGACACAAACTGTAAGAACTATAGTAGTACGAAGGTTTATCTACAATGGAAAAGGATGGGGCCTTATGAGAAAAAATCTAACCAACTCAGAACAGAAAAAGCGTTTAATTCAAAAGCATTACTACCATTTGCAGAAGAAATTGAGCATTAAAGGTAAAGAATCACAAGCATGTACTAGGAGATATAAATTAGTAAAGTACCTTAATATGCCAAAGCAAACTATTTAGATCCTAGAAGTAAACTTTATTTTGCATTGTGGATATTATTGGTTATAATTCACAGCTAAGAACGCAGTTGGAGAAAAAACTTTGCAGGCTTGGAAGATAACCGTTTTGTTTAATTCATAATGAACACACTGTGAAGCATTTCTTACGTATTGCAAATCCTATTAGCGAATATTTTATGTGCAATTATGAAGATCTTTAAAATCTAAAGTGTTACTAGGATTAAATAGTGGCAACAGCTTAAAGACTTTTGCTTTGTTTGAATCAACAATTCTCAATTTCTCATTTTTTCTTGACAGAAACAAACAAAATCTGCCCAAACCAAAGTATAAGTGCTAAATCAGCCAACAGAAATATGGCAACTTTCTTCTAGCTTCTAAGCCACTTTCACATTAGTTCTGCTTCTGTCCCTGACAACAGAAAAATGCAGCAGAGATGACTAAACAGTGAAGTACAGCAAGTTCAACAAATTTGGAAAGAGATTACAAGATGGAGACAGGTAGAAAAAGAGAAAAAAGGGTAAAGTTAAAGCACATTGAAAAGAGAGATGAAACTGTGTCAAAACTGGAATGAAAGCCTTCCCCCCTGCCAAAGAGTTTTAGAATCTAGATGCTTTCCAGGAGTAACATAGTACAGAGAAGGCCAGCACTTCCAACACCAGTTTTCTTTTAATCAAACGCTAACATATTTGAATTAACAGCTACAAATACTAATAAATTAAAGTTATTAAAATAAACAAACTACGGTTAGAAGAATAAACTTTGGTAAAAGGTGGGCAATGTAATTTTCTCTGGCAAATAAAGTCCAATTTCTAGGCAATGAAAAATCTTGCCAGCAGCAAGTTCCCCCTACACGTTGTGCGGCTGAACAAAAGTTGTAAGTGTAACAATTTGCATCAAGTCTCAGTTCTAATTTCCTGGGGAAAAGCATGACCAGCTCTCACAAAGTGCTCTCATAAATTTGCTGAAGTGTCCTACCCAGCCCACTTTGGGCACAGCAAAAAAATAATTTTGAAAAGATGTTATCCAAGCTTGATTCTTCATATCAGTACAAAGCATACAGTAAAAGAAGGCTCACAATCTGTTTATGCTCAAGCATGGAAGCGGAACCTAAACATTTCAGAGCAATTTGGAATGAGATCCTTGGCACTAAAGAATATGCAAATACCACCAGGATACAGAAGAGAGGCCAGAAGGGATGCTTCACATTTGCTAGAAACCTGAAGGGCAAGAGGATTCTTAGCAGACAGCCTACTCCATGCAGTTATTTTCTATGAACTCAGAGAGCATTGACTTTAAATAAACTTAAGGGAAAGTAACTCCCAGAAACAAACAACATATGAATAATTCTAGTTATGCTAATAGACAATAAAGAGGAATAGATTTGCCTTCTTGCACACTGCGATAGTTTCATGTGCAGCAAAATCAAGAACTCACCTCATTGTACTGTGAGTGAAAGAAGCCATTAATTTAAAAACAAACAAACAAAAAATCCCACAACCAAACCCAGAACTTCTTTTCTTGTGAAGTATGTGAAAGCCAACACCTCTAACTTCCATTTCAAAAAAATATATTACTTTTAAAGGATACGGTCTGTACCAGGGAACAACGTTCTTCCAGTCAATAGTTCAGCCATAATGCATCCCACTGACCAAATATCAACTGAACAAAATAAAATAAAAAACAAAACAACATAATGCAGAAAAATAAAGTCTCAGTAGATCACCCTATCCAACAAGTCCAAACAACTTTATCCTTAAACAGTGTCGTGGCATCAAAACAATCTGAGATATGTTGCAAGCTAACTGATGCTGTTCAGTAATTACGTCGTCTAAGACTTGTCCAAATAACAGAATACTAGATTGGGCAAATTTTCCTTCCAGAGCATAACATGCATTGAACACCAAAGAGCTGGGGAGGAATCTACACAATCAGAGAGGAAGAAACCTGCTCAAGACAATTCTGAGGAATGAATTTGCATATGGCCTTACATAAATTGTACCCGAACAACCACCAACTATTATACTACAGATACAAGACAAGTCCGTATACATGCAAGAGGAAAAAAGAAAAGAAGAAAAAAGTAATGAAGTATGAATTCAGAGTAGCACATTCTTTTCTTTGATCCATACACTCTCCTGTACAAGAACTATTCTCAGCATTTGCTTTTCTTCTCTGTGCCTGATCTGGAAGTGGTGTAGGGAAGCATGGTGTGTTGCTGAGAAGATACTGGAAACTGTGAGGAAGATATAACTGTGAAGAAGTGGCTAAGAAGAGAGGAAAGGAAGGGGGATTTATATACTTTTTATCATTTCTTCACACCATAACTCCAGACATTTTTCAGCGTATTCCCAGCAGCTTCCTAGAAACACACCTTCTCCTCATCCAGATACATTCCATTCACTTACTTTAAAAACCACTGTGCTAGGAAAAATAAGGGATAAGTGCTGACAATATTTTGCTGATTGCAATTTCAAAGGTTCAAGCTTAAAGAAGCCTTGTGAATGCTATCACAATGATTCTTAACTTACATCTGATAGACAGTGGTTCAAATACTAATTCTACATCTTCTTTCTTTTAATCAGCCTTACTGAAGTGTAATTACCATGACTGCCAATTTATGCGATCAAATGGAAAGGAGCACATACAGAGGACAACCTCTTTTTTTCTGAAAATTCAAGAACTGAAAAGCCTTGTGTAGTTAAATGCATTACCTGTCTGGTTGTAATGCATCCAGTTCAGCATGATCTCAGGAGCCCTGTACCACCGGGTAGCCACATACCCGGTCATCTCATCATCTGTGTGTCGGGCCAAGCCAAAATCCAGGATCTACAGAACAGAAGAGACATCCACTAACTACTGCAGTGGAACAATGCAAACTAGTTAGAGCAAATAACTAGGCAGTTATTGGATTGGGTGGAGGAGAGGTGGTGCAACTGCAAAAGCAGATTATGAAACTAAATTTCACAACCTGATAAAAGACACTAGCCTAGAACAGCGTAGGACTCAATCAGAATTGCCTCTGGATATTTTCTCTCTAAAACAACTAAACCCAAACTAGAGCTGTTAACTCTTCACTTTCATGATGATTCATTAAAAACACATAAAAAAATCTCCTCACAGCCCTTTACAGCTGGGAAGGACATTATTACTTTGGGCCACAAAAGTATTTCCATAGGGAATTATTTTGTCCCTTTAATTCCAAGGGACATCCACAAGGCATTCACTCAAATCAGTCAAACCAATCAGACCTTGTGATTACCTTACCTTTAGCTCACAGTCTTCATTTACAGCTAGGTTACTAGGTTTTAAATCCTAAAAAATTAAACAACATCGACATTAACAGCGGTACATATGTTGTTTCACAAGTCTAAAGTAGATAAAAATGTAAATGCAGATAGAAAATAGATTCTATCCGGCTGTAAATATCAACTCTCCATACTCGGGAAAATTATTTTATCCCAGAGTCAGCTAGCTCTTCTGTGGTCCTCAGAGGTGTCACATACAAGCAAAAATGCATAAAAGCTTATTGCCATACCAGTGCTGTAGATGTGTATTTAACAAATACAGAACCTATTTCACAAAGATACAAGTCAAACATAGGCNTTATGTCAGCTGAATGGATGTACTGTAAGGCAAGATGACAAATTTTATGTAACAGTCCAAGTAGCCGCCTTCTCATTTCTTCACTAGACAATACTGCCCTACCCCGTCCCACAGAATTAAATGCTATAGCTCGTCTGCAGAAGGAACCAAGTGTGTGTCTACAGGTTCCAAGCAGGTAGGTGTTTCACTTTGTCTCTCCTTAGGAACACCCAGGAGCACTGCCACCACGAGTGGAACAACACAAGTAAACAAAACTGGAGAAATGGAAGATTCATAGTCAGAGCAGATTAGAGGGCAGCATACTTCATAATTTTCCAGGCTCTGCCCATAGGAACGTATAGAAATATCTTCTTAAATGAGATACAGCTTTACTGATACAGAGCTCCAAAGAGGTATGAAGGGAAGGAACAATAATAACACGTTGTCCTACGACTTGTTTAGGTACAGAAGTTACAGAAGTTACAGAAGCCCCACTATGTACTCATATGAATCTCTGAGGACATGACATTCATCAAGAACTTCCACCTCCCGTGAATGAGCTATCAACATTCAGGTAGGACAGGTGCGAGTACCTTCAGTCCCCGAAGAATTTGGTATATGAGGAACTGCACATGGTCATCGGTGAGTTTCTGGCATTTCACAATGTTGTTCAGATCTGCTCCCATAAGGTGTGTCACCAAGTACCTACGAACAAAAGGAAACGCACAGGCTGTGAAGCAATCCCTTCAACAGGATTAGGATAAAAATTCCCTATGAAGCTCCAGTAGCAGGGCTGACTGTCCCAAAGTGCGTTGCTGAATGAAATATAGCTCACGACACTTTAAATAAAGTAGCAGATTAGTACGCCGATTCCTACAGCACCAGTCTGAAGACTCCAATAGTTTAGGATGTCCTAGTATCTTTTGTGTTGGAATTCAGAATTGTTTGAGAATGATGGCAGACAAATTAAGGCAGCAAATATTTCTGTAATAATCTGGGAGACGTAAGGAAGATATAAAAGACTTTTGTTGCAGTCTTCAGAGAAGTTACCTACACATCATTGAATTCTTCTAGTGACTTGGCAGGGGTGAACACATCCAACAAGCCAATCACCTAGAAAGAAAACAGTAAAGTGAAAAAGGGGTGAAATACATTCACAGTATAATATGATACGGTTAATAAGATCCTTTGTGGAACAGAAACCACTCATTCCAGTAGATGTTTCATTTCCAACTACATGAATCATTCAGATGTAGACAAATTAGTATTCACACAAGATCAGAAACAAACGTTCAATTCTTGTGTAAAAAAAAATTAAGGTTAAAAATATACAGCTGTCTTTTCACACTAGCCATCCACTTAAAGCATCAAACCGGCGCCCTAACAAAAGGCAGGTGTAAACACTGGTTTAGAATACCTTATTTCAAAAACCAACTAAAGCTTGTTCAGGAAATAAATGGACAACAAAAAATCAACCACCAGACAAAACTGTTTGCTTCCTGTTCAATTCTTAGTTATACTGTTGACTACATACAAAAATATATTTGTTTCACTTGTACTGAGTAATGGCTAGAAAAATTCAAGGATCTGTAACACAAACAATGAATAATAATGACTACAGTAGAACATAAGTCAGGAAAACAGTGCAATGCAAGGAGGACCCAATTTTCACAAACAGCTTCACACTGTCATTTGTATTTTCTGCCCAAAGAGCAGCTACTCCACCTTTAATTTTACAGCTGAGCTGTTCTAACAGTAGAGAGTAAAAGGATATGCACGTGTTACCTTGTGGAAAAGAATAACTATAGCTTATTATCCCATAATTATCTTCTAGGTCATTTACAGCATTTTAAAAAAATCCATCTGGTCGATAAGGATTGTTCTAATTTTCACTGGAATGTGCTTTTAAACCTTATTTTCCTTCTCTTAATGGCAAAGAAAATATTATTTTTTGAATATATGAGATAAAGGGACAGGATCTCTTCATCCACCTCCAAAACACTCCTCTTTCCTTTCTAAGTCAGCATCTCGCCTGTCTCAGATACACAAGCATCATGCACATTTCAGGAACTTCAGTAATGGTTCAAGCGTGCATACGAAACCAAGAGTTGGATTCCTGTGTTCCCCTTTGCACCATCCTTTTTATCCCATTGTTCACGCTTGTCAAGGATGTCAGAATCAATTGAGTTATCTCTAAGGAGAGAACTAAAGTCAAAATCTTTGAGGAACCTAGACTATGTTTTTAGAAAAGAGAGCAAGTGGATAGGAAATAAAATCCTCTGTCTAATCTATATTATACATTATAGACTGCATTTTATTGAGGAAACTGAAGAGAGAGAACACTTTCCTGTCTCTCTTGATATACATCGCAGCAACTCCATTTCTAGACAGACATCATCTTCAAACTCTAACATTCACATCCGTCCTGTATAATAATTCTCGTGCTTACAATTTCCTTCTCTGGTGGACTCTTCCATATCAGTTTTTACAGAAAAAAAGTCAACATTATCCATGGAGTTTAGCATGGAAAGACAAAAACTGACTTTGCTATCTAGACTTCAGGGTTTTTTCATTTATCATTTTTATCTTGCTACACTGTAAAGCACTGTATCAAACTATCCATATCTTTCATCGAGTTTCACAAACACTTAAATACAGTTATTCTGCAGCTCATCACTGACTCACTTCTAAGGAAGAGGGAACACCAGTAGATTCAGAACCCAACCCCTAACCTTTTGCTTTCCCCTCCCAGCATTTTAGGATGTCACAGAGCTTATTTATTTCTTCATATGACAACAAACCCATTTGCTCTCCCATCTGCTCAGTGTTCTGCTTTATGCAAGCTAACAAGGCCTCCTGAAACTTGAAATATAACGCAGACACACTTGAGGGCTCTGCAGGTCCATTGATTTGCTCAAGATCATCATCAACCAGACTAGATACAGGGTATAGAAAACCGTCCCATGCTCAAGCCCCATAAACCACCATAGCTACCAGATCTGCTGGTGTGTTCTGTGCCACGTAAAACCAAGTCTCTTACTTCCGAATTGAGATCTGAAGAGTCAACACACTAGTACTAATAAGTCTGCCTGAACTGGCTCTGAACATCTCCGCATCTGCAGGATTTTTAAACCACAACCTAGATAAACTTCCCACAGATAGATGACGGTATGATGAACTGATAATAAATATTTCTATATATAAACAACTTAACTTCCTTTTATCCCTTACTCTCAAATCTACATAGGCTCTGTGCAATCCTAATCCAAAAATATTAATGAACACCAGACACACAACTGTTGTAGCACCAGTCACAATCTAATTTTCATTGCTTAACCTTATTAGCTTAGACAAAATGGATTGATATGCTGATTCCCCCGCCCCGTAACAGATATTCAAAGCTCTCCTCTTTGGAGAGCATCTCAGCTTTGAGAAAAGGTCCGGAAAAAACTCCAGGGGATGGATATTAAGCAGGATCAAATGCTACCTCTACTGTTGAGACAATGGTATCGTACAGAGGCACTGAGGAAGCGCTGTTGACAATAGTACATATATGATCAAAAGTCCCAATTATGTTAGTCACACTAAAAACGCCAAGAAGATTTACGGGATACCAGCTGCTGACCGCCGTGGTCATGAGCCACAACACACACCACCACTGCCGCAACAGAAGAAGTTCTGAACAGACCATCCAAGGAGAACCTTCCAATGAAATGAGGCTTGTTTGGGTTTTTGTGCTAGATAAAGGTCCTAGGTTTGCTCAGCCCACTTCCAAACCAGTATTTCCCTTCTGCTAAGCTGGAG
>WAAD01010887.1:761990-786659 GCA_013389945.1 Fregata magnificens
CGGGGAGGGGGCGGAGCGTGGGGCAGCGCCGCGGGGGCGTTTCGCGGGTGGGAAGCGGCGGCGGTGCGAGCGGGTCCCTTCTAACTCGGGTGATTCCACGGGGTGCTGCCCCCTCCTCGCCTCTCCAGGAGCCCTGCCTGCGCAGTCCCCCTCGGGGTGTGCTTTAAGTCAAAAAAAAAAGGAAAATAGGTGAAAAAACCTGCTAAAGCAGCAGTTTTGCAGGGCCGGGGTAACTTGCCGGGGTCACTGGTGAGCGACAGCCTGCCACGGCGTGTCTCAGGCTGAGCACAGCGCTCCTGGAGTCTTACAAGCCAGTATTAATTGCTCTTGTAAACTTCCTAAGGACACTTTGTTCTCTTCCAGGGGCTCCCAGCCAGCAGCCGTGGAGAAGGCTAAGCTCTCCCTGCCCACATTTCCCAGTGTCCCGATTTTTCTCTGTGTGTTTGGAGAATAAACGATTTCTCAATACCGTAATAGGCCTTGCAGTATCAAAGATACTTACGCGCTCGCTTTCAAGTATGTGCCTAAGACTTGAAGTCGTTAAGTGCTGCAGGTTAAGCACGTTCTGGAGCGGAGCCCGGGGTGTCTTCGCCAGGTAGTAAGTACAGAATGTCCTAGCAAATAAAGAGTGTTAGGGATTTGTATTTCAGGCCACTTTGCTTTTGATCTCAAGCTTGAGGAAGATGAGTCTCATTAGCAGTACTGTGCAAGACCGACGCATTCTGAATGGAATATGGAAGCCTGCTTTTAAAATGTTTGCCAAAACCCTTCTCTTTCTCTGCACAGCGTAACAGAGAGGACCCTGTCCTCTGCTGCCGTGAGTCATCATTGAAGCCCAAATAACAGGAGTGAACAGCTGAAAGTTACCACTGCTTCCATCTAAAAAGTAGCTACTTTTTGGCTTGCTGGGGTTCTTAATGTCTTTACTTTGCAAACTCTAGCTTCTTATTTTTTCTTGTTGTATTATCTTGCCTTGAAAAGGTGATCGCACTCAAAGATGTCACAAACAGCTAAGTCTTCAAAAGCTTGCAGTGGATATGAAAAGCTGATGAACAAAATGGCTCTTAAACTCATCTGTGGAAGACCTCGATTTATCTCCTCTGCAAAAAGGGGGAGAAACTGTGCCCTAGGGATGGAGTGCGTTTGAGACGTGCCTACTATGAGCTCTTTCTGTGGTTCAGAATGGCTGGGGCATGGGTACGTGTTGGTAGAACGTCTCACAAGACAGTAAATACTGGGCTGGAGTCCCTGTTGCTGTATCAGAAGTAGCATATCTCCATGATGCAAAGCACTAGACCTGTACAAACTAATCCTGGTGGTTCAGGAAATGACATATGAGGAGAAAACTTAAAGCCCAATGAATTTTTCTGCAGGTTTTGATACTTTAAACTTAGATTGCATTCTCAATAGACTCTCAACTGCTCACTCACAGCCTTTTTATATTTCCTCTTTTCTTTCTTTGTCCTGCCCATAGCAAAAAAATAGGTTCCTACATGTCACCACCCTTCTTAAATGTACTTCCACGTGGTAGCTCTGGATTTGAATATTTTTTCTGCCTCAGCTGTCAGTATGAGGACTTTGTTTTAGATCTGCTCTTGCACTGGACCTTTACTTACTCAGTATTCACTTTGGGAACTCACATCTTACCTACTCTGAGTGACAGTGATTGAATTCAGATCTCCTTCCTGATATTAAAATTCTAAGGAATGGGAATCAGACATTTTGGGGATTTAAAAACCTGAATGGTATCAGATGCTGATTTTATACAGCAAGTTGTGGCATTTGTACAGCCTCAGGTTTAGCTGCTCTCTGTATGATTCAGACTAATCCTTTTTCCTCCAGGATTGGAAACAAGGAGAATTCAAATGGTTTCCTCAGCTGTGGTAGGTTTATGAAGAGGGATTGTATGTAGTTCCCTAAACACGGGCCTGCTTTTGGGATCACAGAACGGAGGGAATTCAGGCTGATTTTTTCCTACCGAATAGGAACAAGGCAAGTTCCAGAGGGACCAGCATTCCTACAACTGATTTCGCAATCAATTTGTTTGATCCTAAGAGCAGCGTGTCTTTCATGGATTTCAGTCTCCAGAGTCTTGCTCATCCCTGCTGTAACTACCGGCTTCACAGGAGTTATGTTGGGATGGACTGATCATGTACCATACTTTTTATTTTGGTTTTAGTAGATACTTCAGTCAATGACCCTGTTTCTTTATTCCAGTCTCACTGCCAAGAAAGAGAGCGTTCATTGTGGTCTCCAGCATTTGCTGTTCCTCTATTTTTGACTGACTGTGATCAGAAGAAAAATACGGCACTAGACAACAACACTGTTGGTACTTACAGACAACCAGCAACTTACAGTGTCCAAAGAGAAATGCAGACTGAGGAGCACTTGCAGGCATACTTTGAAAGAAAACTGTCCTCCACCTTGGGTGGAGCACTACAAATCCCTCGGGAGAACAGACAGCTACAGTGCAGGTGAGTTGTATGCCAGGAATTGATCAGATGTGAAGAAACTAAGGGGACTCTTCAAGCTCAAGTGTAAAAAAAGGTGCTAACTTTTCCACAGCTGGTAATTAAAATGCTGACTGCACTGATTGATAACCAAAGGATAACACCCAGTTACAGCAACTGGCACCTGAAGCGTGCAAGATCAGCATAGTGCTGCACTACCAAAGTTGCTATTTGCAATCTGCAAAAGTGTCTGTTCACTTCAGGACTACGATAGTGTGAGGGATAGATGCGCTGTAAAGGGAAACTGCCAATAGTTGTAGTTCCCTTCAGCGCTTCCCTCAGCCCAGCTGTCAGACACAAGCTTTCATTTGCTTTTTTCTGTTTTGTGCCTTTTGATACTTTTATTTCTTACATTTCAAGAGCCTTTTTCTGTTCCCTCTTAGCTGGGGACATGGAAAGTTGCGTAATCATATGACAGATTGACTGAGCTGCTTTGGTGTTACTTTGGAGCTATGTTCCTGTGTTCTTTGAGGAGAATGGGTGAGGCTAGGGTACTGATAAAGCACTAATGCTTCCACGGCCTCATCTTCCCATCTGCCAAAATTCTCTTTTGGGTGTTATACTGCGAGTAGAAGCATCTCTTCCGCTAGAGGAGCCCTGCAGGCTGCAGGCTCACCAGAAGGCAGTCTTCGTTGGCAGCATAGGAGAATTCCTGATGTTCTTCCAGCAAGGCAAATATAATAAAAAATAGGAAGCCCGTTCATCGGCTTCCCTTTTAGTTTTGTTTGACTATGAATACTCTCAGGTTTCTTTCTGAATCTCTTTTCGGATGCGGAGTGGACTGGCAATGGTTATGGCTGTGTCTACGAAGTCCTCCTAAGAAAGTAAATACAAAATCTCTGATTCATCATTTATCTGGGCTTTGTTTCAGCATGTATACTGAATGTATACTGAAACTTAAACTGTTGTTTTGGGACCATGGCAGGACTTGAGACTCAAGTCTAACTATGGGTGAGGTTCCACAAGGTGTGGTGAGCTAATCTAACAGCTTGCTGCTGCCAGAAGGGACAGGGCCACATAGGGAAAGGAAAGTAGGGGAGCCAGACCTCTCTCTTTCTGTATAACTAGCTCTTAGATCAGCTCAGCTATGTGTGGGACTACAGCTTAAAACTATGGATCACGTCTAACTTACGCTGCTGTAAAGTAATTTCCTGGTGATAAGTGAAGGCAAATGGAGCCATAGTTTGGGTTGCTATTGTGTTTTGTAGTCTTCATTCACCATGAAGACTTGTCATCAAGATTAATTTCTGTGATGGTGAGATCCTTTAGATTGTGCAATAGCCTTCTGTTCCAGCGCTGTCTTTTCATATATTTAAAAAAAAAAAAAAAAAAAGTAAGAAGGAGATTGGATGAAGTTCTGGAGTCAGAGAAACAAAATTACTTGATGGAAAGGGTTGAATTGTGTATAATTATGACATGTTATCTAGAGTTAACAATCTGTCCACCCAGAAACACCTGGTGCAATAAAATAAGTCTTGCCCAGAGATCAAAGGGAGAATTTTGCTCTAAAGTCATAGCTAATATCATCGGAAACTTTATCATTGCACTTGATGCTTAATAAGAAAATCTCTTTTTTCCCTCCCCCAACTCATCGTTTAAGAACAGTGTCTGCCTTGCTTCCTCATGCTCTTTTCCCTGTTTCTTTTCCACTTCCCTATCTCATGTGTTTTCTCTGTTCTCCATTTTGTATCCACTTGTCAGCCCAGTGTGTAGTCACCTTGGGCAATACAATGATGGAAAGGGACTCAGCTCTATAATGTTAACGGGGGTCGGTCCCCACAGCCACTGTTCAAGGCTGCCGGAAGCCTTGGGCAGACACTACATCACTTATATTTGGTTTGTAAGTAGAAAATCACCAACATTGCCTGGCGATTAAAAAGGGGAAGAAGGAGCACAGGGCCGCAGGGTTAGTCAGAGTTTACCTACTGGAAATTCTGATTCAAAAACATATATGCAAAATAAATGATGTAGGTCAAGTCCTGCTTGCATCCCCTTATTAAAAATGTAATACAGGAAACATTTGACTGTTTTTTGGGAGGTGGGATAGGCTTGCCTCTTCCCCCCCACCCAGATGTAGTGTTTGGATGTTTTTCTTCTAGATCAGAATAGGAGGAATCAAAATACCATCTCCTATTTTTCTGCGGTGTTAATGAGGTCAAGTAATTGATGCCTTCAGCGCTCTGGGCTCCGGCACTGACGGGCTATCATGTGAATGGCACACAGGGTGTTTGCGATTCATCTGAATGGAATGCAAAGGCACGGGGGTGCCTATGTAGGATTCATGTTATGTGCCAGCTGGATCTGCGGAAGGCTAACGCCTGTGTGGGTTCACAGTATAGGGTGCCTGCAGAGAGCTAACCGTAGCAGCGTGGCTTCTGTGCCTGCAGAGCAGAGGCCACGCAAGAGCGCTGCAGAGATGGAGATTGTAAAAGCCATTGCATATAGCTTAGCTTATCTGATTCTTTTCAGCTTCTCCTGGGAAAGGTTCAGAAAGATCACACTCAAGATGTTCCCTGTCCTGAACTGGCTGTTTTCATATCGGTTCAGAGAATGGATCTTGAGGGATCTACATGCAGGCCTAAGTGTTGGGATGTTTCAGATTCCTCAAGGTAGGCAGAGAGAAAAAAACACTCTAGCTTCCTTTTGTATATCATGGTTTTCATAATCTATCTCCTGTGCGTGTTTCTGTTCTTTCTAATGTCATCAGGTTATGTGGGAACTTCAATCTTAGAAGTTCCTTAAATCATTAACCTGTTTATTTGCATATTTACAGGAGAACTTCTTTTCTATAATCAGATGTTACACGGTGTAATTTCAACGACAGGACACTACTTTTTTCATAAAGTTTCCCTCAAACTAACTCAAAATATAGACTAATGGCAGCATTTTCCTATATTGCAAACAAAATAACATGGTCTTTAAAATCCACCTTGCACAATCAGGTCTGTTAGAGACCCACAGGCATAACCACCCCACTAGTAGGTGGCCTAAACAAAGAGTTGTTCTGGTTCTTTGTCTAATTTCTAGTTAGCAAGGGCCCATGTTGTAAAACAGCATTGGCTTTTGTCTCTAACTGGCCTGGCTTTATCAGGTCCTGAATTCCCTAAAAACCAGACTGTGGGAGTTGAATGGCCATCTTGCTCACTGATTTGGCACGTTGAGACCCAAACCGGAAAGTGGCAGGTAGTGTAAGCAAGAGCAGTGCTCGGGCTACCTATGTGTGGTGATTCTGTGAATAAATATAATGGGATTTTCATAAGGGTTGGCAGGTTTTCGTCAGCAAAACTTTACTTTAAAATAGTAACCAAAGATAGAGAGCCTTCCCAATTTGCTTGACTTTAGAAATGGATTTTTGCTTTCCAGGACTTTTAGGAGTCTGGCTGACCAAGTTACCTCTGCCAAATATCAATGGCTTCCTTTCTGCGTTCTGCTGCTCGATGACATATGTTATATTTGGGACTTCGCATCATATCTCAATTGGTGAGGTTTAATTTGTACCGTGAAATGTTCCTACAGGACTTAGAGATTATGTTCAATGCTGCTTCAAAAAGCTGGCGAGATGTCCTAATCTATTTCATCTAATATGCAGATGTTATTTAAGTGAGATTCCAGACCCCCAGATTCTCAGTTTATTGTTGTTCCACTTCTGCAGCTGGTCTGTGGTGAGAATTTCACCAAGTCAGTCAAATTTCAGCTGCGAGGTCCTTTGTACCCTCGAGGACGTGAGCTATCACAGACACCAGTGCAAAGGAGACGGCTGGAGTGTCATGGAGGCATCTCCTATGTAAAGGAAAGGACCAGTGCAAGCTGCTTCACATTTACCCCCAGGATGTTACTGTGAATCATGATTTGGCTCCTGGTCTTCTCCATGGTCTTCTACATGCAGTTTCTTGCCATGACTGAATTGTTGATGGGTTTACATTGTTAATTTGTTCAGAAGCTAGATTATTAAAATGCTGTTTACATGTGAGAAGGCCCTTCACATTATCATAATGAGTGGGTATGTGGAGCTCTGGCCTCTTAGGTAAATTGGCAGTTCTTTCTCTGACTGACTGTTTTTCAGCCTTTCTGGCAGCTCATTGCAATGCATCCATTTTTTGTGCTTTACATTAAAATCTTTTTGTTGTGCATCTGACCAAATGAAAACTTCACTCGTAAAATGGTAGGAATCTGAAATTTTCAGACAGGACTTTGGAAACTTTAGGTACTTACTCAGAAACACTAAAAATTGATTATATATTTGGATTATATATATGAATGAAAATAGACTGTCTCATACTGCACATACTGATGGCGGAGGGAAGAGATGGATGTGTGGTTTTAAGATAAGTCTTTGTTGCAACATCTCATGCAGTTCCATTTTCTGTTCTGTTGGTTCCAGGCTCATTCAGCATCCTAAATGTGGTGGTGACAAACATTCTGAAGACTCTTCATTTCAACCAAACATTGTTCTCTAATGGTTCACTGGACAACTTCTCAGACCCTGCATTTATGAAAGATTACATGGAGGCCTTGACACTTACCGCATCACTAACATTTTTGGCTGGCATCATTCAGGTAGAAGATGCATCTATTTTATATCCTTAATGATGTATCCTTATGTGCATTCTTCGTACAAATGTAAGAATTGGTACCGCTTGCATATTCTTACCACAAATACTAAGCTCAGCACATTTGAATACATATGTTGTGCAAAGTGGGACATGAAGGTCTGTCTCTTCCTCTCGTGCTGTCTGAAAAAGGTACGATAGGTTAAGATCCATGTGTCCATGATTAATATGTGTGAAGTAAATTATTATATTTTATGTTGACCAGTTCTGCAATATGTTGACCCTTAGGTAGTCCTGCATAACTGCACACACTTGATGTAAAGCACTCCTATTTTGGTTTGGCAGTGTCTTACTTAATTGTGCATAATGAAAACGGCATGTTCAAATAACTATCCATCATGTGTGGCAGTGAAGAGTCATGCTTTTCAAATATGAAAACAAGAACGGCGGGTTTAGACATTGATAATTATATCACATCTCACTTCTCGTTTGTTCCATGCAGTTGCTGCTAGGCTGCTTTTGCCTGGGATTTGTAACAACATACGTGCCGAAGACTCTCATTGATGCTTACCTCACTGCAGCAGCATTGCATGTCATTGTATCACAGTTTACCTTCATTTCTGATGTCATGCTTGACTTCCATAAGGGCCCCCTGGAGATTTTCTATGTGAGTAAATTCATTATTAGCTGAAGAAATGCATGCTTCTTGGAGGGGAAAGAAAAGAACAGCTTCAGAAATTGAAGGCAATTTTAGTCAGTCAGTTGCTAAGGGGTATTTATTTGTGCAAATCTCAGCTGTGGTTTACTTCGCCTTCCTGTTGTCTTGAACAGCGTATGGAGCTTATTGTGTGACATGCAAGAAGAAAAGTCTGTGTGCATATTTTTAATTGCTTATGTAGCTCTATAATGTATTTTCAGCATGTCTATAATTGTATTAGAGCAAAGGTGAGAGGAAAAGGTACTTTTTTCCTCAGTAGGTCATCATGGGCAAGCTATTGGGCACACAGTATCTTTATCGTATCTGACAAAGAAGCAGCAGACTCCAAGCTAAATACAAGTTAAAGCTAATTCATCCTAATTTACTTTAACAATGTCAGTCAGACAACTTGAGAGAAAGGTGGTGTAGAAGAGAGAAGAATGATGGTACTAGATCGGAGTTATTTGTGGCAGTGTTTCTCTGTAGATACCAATAGATGAGAGAGATTTCTTACATACTGTTTTGCTCTTAGCATCTCTCTTCTTCTAACTGAAGATACACCGTAGCAGAAAGGATGAGTTCAAGTGTCAGGACAACCTATGTCAATCTCCTAGAATATAAAAAGAGTTGTAGTATCTGCGTCTGATCCTCTCTATGATGATTCTTTTTCAGAATCTATTTCATGTCTTCCTGGCTCTCCCAAAGGCTAATGCCACCAGCATATTGCTATTTTTGCTTAGCATGGCCGCACTACGACTCAATACATTTATCACAATAACTTATAAACATAGTCGTATTGCATTTCCCATGGAACTTCTCTTGGTAAGTGATCTTCAAAATGCCATTGTGATAATTGAACTAACAGAGAGTATAATATACTTTATTTCAAAAAGCATTTCACATATTACTTCAAGATGCTGTTATATTTAAACACTGAATCTGTGCTTAAGTCCTTTAAATACTCCTACAAGATTAACTGTCTTTAGACGGATTGTGTACAGTTTCAGGAGAAAATGCTATATAATCTCTAGTATTGCTTCTTGTTTTCTTTCCCAGATTATCACAGTCACCATTATTTCTAATCGCATTCGTCTTCACGCTGAATCTAGTAGTGCTGTGGTCAGTATGATTCCTCAGAGGTGAGTAATCTATGCTGTTTATGAGGTTGTACTTTTGAGGTACAAAAGAAATGTTGCAGCCTGTTCTTGAGATCTGACATGGGCTGACTTTTACTGGGGAGTACAGCTAGAGGAATAACTCTTCAACAATTTTAATTCCATCATTATTTCTGAGCACATGCAGAATTCAAACTACAATTTTCTGTATTAGACTCAGAGGAAGGAATTTGCATTTTTTGTGTGGTGGAAGTCTTACAGATGGAGAGCATCTCCTCTGGGGTGCTGGATGCCTCTGATGATGATCCTGGGTTTGGCATTACTGTGGACAGAGCTCAGAACAGGTCTAAACTTATCTGTTCTCTGATCCTCTAGGTTTCTGCCTCCTACACTGCCAGATTTCTCAAACCTGAGCAAGATCATACTGCATGCCTTCTCCCTTGCTGTTGTAAGCTATTTCCTTCTTGTTTTTGTTGGGGAGAGGTATGCTTCACTTCACAACTACAATATTGCCAGCAATCAGGTGAGAACAAAACTACACACATAATTCCTAGGCCAAGAAGCAAGCTGAACTCAACTTGCAAAGCCACTACCTACCTGACAGCGGTAGAAATGCCAGGACGGAGTGAATATGCCAGATGATGGTTTTGTAGCAACTTGTTACCCTTCCGTACGGGAAGTGGATGTTATAAGCCAAAAATGTGAAGATCAAAATGTGGTCTTCTTTGACCAAAAGGCATCCCAGTGATCGGGATGAACCTCACACACCCACAGTGCTGCAACTGATCCCTGAAGACCGTTGCTGTCATGAATCCATGAGACTATAAAAGCATGATAAATTAATAGCTGAAATTGTACATGGCCAGAGCAGCTGTAGTTCTTCTCTGTATGTGGCTACTATCCCAGTGTATGGATTCTCTGCCTAGAGTGATTGCTCTGAGAGGCTTTTAAGCTAAAACTGTGTTCATTTCCAGTGTGCTAGAGTTAGTAAGCATTAGGTGTTTTGCACTACTCCATGTTTAGCTTGTTGTGATGGCTTTGGATCTTTATTAGAACGGAACTAAGCCAGTAAGGAAGCTGCCCTGACTTCTCAAAGCCTCTGGGGTTAAATATAAAGGGAATGTCTTTTCCACTCAGCTTTTGTCCAGGTGTACTCTGCTGCATTCTGAGATTTGCCACATGTTAGCTTGAAAGTCAGTGCTTCATAGCTTTGGGGTTCTGAATGCATTTCTTTGAAAGAACGAACTGAATTTTTGGGTCCATGAGATCCTCAGCTGTGAAAACTGTATGCCTTCTGAGAGAGCTCATTTAACCATGGGAGACCTTCCTTTCCAGAAGGTTTCCTGAGCTTAGCAACACAGATGAGCAACCAGCAAGTGTGAGCAAAAGGAAAGGACTTCCTGAGAAGCTACTTCTGTGAAGGTAAGTCATTCGTTTGGGGTTTTCTCTGCTTCCTTCTGTTTCTGTTTTACAGGAGCTAATAGCTGTGGGGCTATGCAATATTTGCAGCTCATTTTTCAAAAGCTTTGTTGTCAGCTGTGCTATTTCTGGAACTGTCATTCAAGACAAGACAGGTGGAAGAACACAGGTGAGCTGGGCTGGATTTGTTAAGCTTCCAAACTCTCATCTAAAATCACTGTATACTGAGTACAGGCTGACATTTAATCTAAATGATTTGTGAGATATAAAGTTACATACCCATGCAACATGAACTCAGATACCCTCTCTGTGTATGTTATATTGTGTACTATACTTATATGATATTTACAGCACATGATGTGCCATGAAGGAAGCCAGGATCCTGTGGGGAGAATAGGATATGGTCATGAAGTTTAAAACTGTATTTTAGTGGATACAACCAAAAAGCCAAATGGAAAATTGTTTGTGCACCCTTAATTCTGCCACTTCTTCCTAACTTTTGAGTACTTGACTTTGTGATCTTTTTTTTTTTTTTAGGGAGGGGAAAGAGGGTGTAATATGTAATGATAATATGTAATAATGTTTTTATCATACCTCTTAACTGAATGTCTGTACACGCTTCACTGCATCACAGAAATAGTTTTGTTTAATAAAGAGTTTATTCCAAAGTCTGACTTGCAAGAGAAGTATCTTATTACTCAGGTGAAATTATCAAACTGCATTGTTCTGTTGTGCCTAAGAGTAGTCCATTTAGGAAAAATTTGTATCTACAGAAAACTCTTGCAGCTTGAGTATTCTGGGATTTGTACCATGCATTGCAGCATACCTGTGGCCTTTGTTAATTGTCCCTGGTTATTTTTCCCAGTCGGTGGTGTTACATGGGCCATACCCACTTGTTTAGAGAGGACAAGTAAGGAAGTGGTTCTGTCAGGCCTCTCTAATAAAGTATTTCTGTTCAGTTAGCAGCAGCGATTGGAGCATCTATGATGCTGGTGATTGCGCTGAAACTAGGACACTTTTTCCAGATGATACCTAATGTAAGTGAACCTGAAATAGTTATGGCAGCAGTCTACTTACTTTCTAAGCATAAAATGAAGATTTTCTAAGCATAATATGAAGATTTTTCTGGGACAGTTAGGGATTATATCATGCTCTAGAGTTAATTGTTTTCAGGGATGGACCAAACCAAAATAATGACTTTAAACTCCTAAGTTTCAGCAGGCTAACGTATTAGGTAATAAGTATTGCATCTCTCTCCCATCTCTCACTGATCAGTACAAGCTAAAATTCCTTGGCTAAAACTGGACTGAAATTTCACTGCCACCCTCTATAATTTAAACATTGTATTTCACTTTTGGTCTCACATCTTCCAAGCTTTTGCACACCTGTATAACAAATTCATGAGTTCCTCTCTTGCATTGGTATAAGTAGTTCCAAGATGGGTGCTTCAAAATCTTTAGCGTAAAGAGGTAAATAAAATCTTTGAAATGGAAATTTAGGTTTAGTGTCTCTGATTCTAGCTTGGTCTTCGAGGTTTATTTTAAAACCAGATGGACTCCTAAACTGCCTTCTGTGGATTTTGCATTGCCAGTGTGCCTATAAATATTTTATGATTGTAGATAATTCAGAGTACTGAGCTGTTCACTTTTTCCTTAAATTTTTATCTAGACTTTCTTTTTTTCTCTAAGTTTTCTTAGGGAACCACTGACAGAGCATTACTTCCTGATTTTTTCCTGGCCTCTTTGTAAGATGGGAGGATTAATCCCTTTCCCTAAAACTAGCTGACAAAACAGAATTTAACCATCTACTTCCCTTCAGTCTCCTTTTCTTTGCTAAGAAAAGCTGTTTCAACAAATGGTGTCAAACAGCTTCCTAAATCTGGCAATGAACTACCCATGCTAATTGAAACCATTCTTTCAAACAACAACTATTAATTCTGTAGATAGTGTTGGCCTTTCTCCTAGTGCTGCAAGAGGTGTAGGGATTCGCTGAAGAACACTGTAATGGAAAGTACACATAGCATTTCAAGAGGAAGTCCAGTTGTATTGGCAGACGTGATTGTGAAATCCAACAAGAAGTTCTATGCTAGTTCATGTTGGTTTGCAGATCAGAGAACTGTTATTATCTATAAAAATTATGGAAATAAAGCTATTATAAGATTTTAATTTTAAGCAGTTTGTCTGTCATGGATATCTGTTCCTTAGCATGTTTGTGGTTGCAAACAATAACAAAATAATAGATGCTATTTTTCTGATTTGCACAGGGTACACTGGCTGCTATTGTGGTATTTAACATGCTCCCTTTTCTTGAAAAATTTCTGGACGTCCCCATCCTGTGGAGACAGGATAAGTATCATTTCGTAAGTGACAAAAAAAACCCAGCTAGGATTTGGAATGTGTCTTAAAGGGAGAAATTGATGTTTTGGGACGACAAGGCAAAGCAGTGGCCATTCCCTTAGAAAAGGGATCCTTTGAAATATCCGCTGAAAGAAGTGTATTGAAATCTCTTCAAAACAATTTGCAATTAATTCTCTACAGGGAAAACTGATTATTGTTGTTGCTTCCCAGATCCCCTGAGAATGAAATTGTCTAGCTGCCAGCTGGGGCCACATTCTCATGTCAACTGTTGTGCAGGATTTCTCATAAAGAGAAAGGCCCCCAGTATGATGTGGTATTTGCTAATAATTGAAGCCCTGTTAAAAAGTCTGGAGATTTGAACTGTGATTTGTGATCCTTGTTTGCAATTACTTCCAGGACTGGGTTGATCTAGATGTGCCAACAAAGCTTTTCACGTATTACGATTTCTAGCCTTTTCTTTTTGTCTGCGATTCACAAATGCTGGGGCTGAGTTGGAGGTCATTTTGCATCTCTTTACTGCTCGTGTTCTCTCTCTTGTTCAAAGGTTATTTGGCTTGTAACTTTTGCTGCAGTGCTTTGTTTTGGTCTTGATGTCGGTTTAGCGATCGCCATGGGATTTACGTTCTTCATAATCACCATTAGGTCACACAGGTACTTGTAACTTTCAAACAAAATACTAGTTTTTCTTAGAGTTGATGTTTCAGATGTGACAATGAAAAAGCTGTTTCATGTTTGTAAACACTTCAGTCCGGTCATTCTGGAGTCTCTCTAACGCTATCCCAAACCAGTAATCTCTGCAAGTTTATGGGCTCTGGATTGGTCCCTTCTGCAGGTGTACCGTGCTGTTGAAGACTGCTTGTTGTGGTGTAGGCATCAGCCAGGAGAGGTGATCTGTATACACACTTCTGTAGGGATAAAATGAGATGTTGTGCCTTTATTTCAAATACATGCCTTGGTCTTCACTGCCATTTACTGAGTTGCTTTATCTTCTCCGTAAACTCAGTTCGTGATAGGGGAGGGAGGTTACGTCAGGCACACATTACTCAGTTTATTAGCTGCTAATCCAGACAGGAACATCATTCATAAATCCAAGCCACACCTCATGAGATTTACCATGATAGGGAGGTGCTTGTCTGAGTAGACTGAAGCCTCTAGAATAACATGGAAAGAGGTAGGAAATAACTCGGTTGCTGCAAATATCGAACTGCTTGTGATCTGGTCCGGAGTGGCTCTGAAAGAATACCTTCAGGAAGAATGTCAGTTGCCACCTGAAACTCACTGTATTACCTCTGCTCAGAGTTATCCTCTTGTGTTTGCCTTGGGATTTAATGAGCATTGTGAAAGGGCATTTCTGCAGCCACTGCTCAGTTAAGTATCCCTGTTGTTCATAATACCTTCAGGGTATATAACCACTTATCAATTTCCTACCAGTGAGAGCATTATGCTGACAACACTCAAAAAAGCTTGGGAAGTTATCTGCAAGCAGACTGCTTTGAACAGAGTGTCTTGACAACAATTTTCCATACATCAGGGCCAGCAACCAGCCAGCCCGCCGCATGTTTATTCCATCCATGCTCTGAGCTGACCAGAACCTGCCCCAAAACCACGCGGCACCATTAGCAAAGCACGGTACCCAAACCAGGGTATTCTCCTTCGAGGCAAACCCCTGCATTAATGCTGCTACACTACCTCTGGATCAGACCTAGCCTATGTGCAGCCAGCTCTAAGCACAAGTCATAGCTGCCTCTACCTGTCTGTGTAGATGTATCTTTGAGGAGGGCTGTGGGGAGACAGAGAGGGAACATACTTCCTAGCGTAATACCAATAATCCAAGTGTTCCAGAGCTAGAAATGGGACATTTCTTGAGGACACCAGCGTAGCTGAAGGCTGTGTTTGTGTACTGTGCCCCTACTCAAAGGACCCTAATTATGAGTGAATAACTTTTTGTACTCGCACGCTCTAAGTTACAGTTGGTGTATCCAGTGGAGAGAAATGGAGATCGAGCTTTTGGGAACAGATGGTTTTTCTCTGTTCTCTGTGAAAACCTAATAAACATCTTGTTTCAGAATGAAGATGGTGGTGCTGGGACAGATTCCAAACATGAATATTTATAGAAGTTTATCCATCTACAGAGCCGTAAGAGGAAACAGAAAACAAATGTTCCGTATCTCTCTGTAATCCAGCTTCTTCCCTTACATGCCTGGGGGTGACCATTCAGACTCAGTTCATTTGGTTTAAAACTTTGAAAACTGAAGAATGCTTAAGTATCTGTGGTGTGAAGTGATTCAGATACCTAGCTCAGCCTGCTTGGGCCTTTGGAGCTCCTTGTGTCCATCTGTGCTGCCTCCACACTGGAAGCTGCACTGCTCTCACTTCCAGAGCTGTTTGGCATTTTTTGCTGACCTGCTTTTCTCGGTCTGGTTTTGCCCATTCTACATATGTTTTCACAATAATGACTGTGCATGTGCTAGACTGACTCACAGGTTCTCCCAGTGATGGGATAACAGGTAGGGCACAGGCCTTTTTAACATGTTATTTTCAAGACCTGCACCATACGGAATTAGGCGATACAGTGGTAGAGAGCTTTGCCTTTGCCGCACGGGTACATTCCCAATGCTGATGGGTTTGCAAAAAATGGAATAATATAAGGACAAGGTTAGTAAGACAGAGGTATAGTGTATGTTTTCTGTAACGAGCATTAAAAATAATTTGGCTTATTAGAGCAGCCAGCTGTCATCTGTGATAGATCTGCTGGAGGTATGTTTTTAATTGCAAGAGAAGCAGATTAGTTTATGGTAATTAGGTCCATGTTGCCAATGCCACTGCCAGTATGCAGTGTAGTCAACAGTGTGACCAGACATACTCTGTCCTTAGGGTAGGACCTTGCAGCCTACAACACAGACAGTCAGGAGGGGAAAAATAGCTTCTGCTGGGTACAACCCTCACAGATACAACTTTTGTTCTACAGGCAAGGGAGATTGAAGGTATCAAAATCTTCCAGTGCTGTTCTTCCATCTCTTTTGCAAACATAAATCACTTCAAAACCTATTTGTTACACAAGGTAAATGCCACTTTCAGTCAGCGGAAGTTTCTAAGTGCCTGCATTAGGGAGATGAAAACTCTAATAAAACTGCCTTTCTTTTTCAGATGGACGTGAAAGCAGTGCCTCTAGACGAAAGTGAAATGAGGGCTTTAATTTCACCTAGTCTTACTGACACTGCAGCAGAAAGAAAAGATCTTAAATGCTCTTGTGCCTGTGATCCACCTCTGTCACCACCTAGGGTCAGCTTTGAAAGTATATTTATCTAGTCTGTTTGTTTGAGGTGCCTGGTTTTATGTTACCGAGGACAATGTTCTTAACTTGCCAGTACTGAAAAGGCTGTAAATGTTTATATAAAGCATATATATATTTGCTGTACAAAAATAAGCAAACATTACCACTGTATTTCTTTACGCATACTTCATGTGACAGAGCAATAGTAGCTCAGCTTACTGGGAGAATTAACTAGCAGTTGAAGTATTCAACATATGCTCTCCTCAGCTGAAAGAATTAATTTTGTCAAGTGCTTCAGTAGGGATTTTTCTTCTTTTTCCTCATAGAAGTGAAAGCATTTCCTTGCTTATGAGGAATTTGTTCCACTGCCAATACTGCCAAGTGCAAGTGCAAAAATACCTCAAAGGCAGCTACAACTATTGTGATTAGAGGATTTCTCATCTTTACTATAATTGGCCACTGTGCATCATCTAGAGTCACTCATATCCCTCTTTACCTGAATTTTCTGAATTATCTCAGACAAGGAAAGGAACTTCAGGGAATGGACTGTCTTCAGAAGATATTTTTCAAGCAGTTATATGTGATTTGTAAAAGCCATTGTATGAGAAATGGGTTGAAAGCGGTTTGGAAAACATACGTGGCACCAAGGTGCTTAGGAATTGGAAGTGATAGGTAATTTAACATCATCTTTTGAAGTACAAAAATGCAGACTGACTTTTCCTTTCTTGCGTTATAAAAATTAAGAAACACATTTGAAACTATTAAGAAAGAAAAACTGATGAAATCGGTCCATTCTGTGACCAACTGCCATACAAGAAAGTAGATGAATCAAAGGTCTGCAGAGCTCGGCCAGTAAGGGTCAGCTTACTGTTGCTCAGAAAGGCAATGGCCGTGGGCAATCTTTTTTTTCTTCTTTTCTTTTCTGAAAGGTAGAAGTAACAAGTCAGATTCCAGTATCACAGGCCATGTCAAGGTGTGGAAGAGTGAGGTACCACTGTACTATTTGGTGGCTGAAGGCACTCTGCTAATCACATCTGAGGCTTGCCTGTCACCTGCTACTTTGCATACTCTCATGCCTTTGTGCTATATTTAGTGTTATTTCAGTTGTGGTTTTTATCATGAGAGAAGAAATATCATCCGATTTACAGTGCTGTCTTACTTGCAGCAAAAAATTTTCCACCTCCTGGGCCCAATTCTCCCAACCACTGGTGTATTCTCCATTTTCCATCTTAGATACCATATACAGAGAAACTGGTGAAGCGATGTCACGCAGACAGCGATTCCTCATCATCTTCAGTTAATTTGGTACACTGGTCAAAGTATGGAGACAAACTCAGCTCTAGGACACTGTTGGTAGGAGCAGCCGATGTGCAGTGTGCATCCCCAGGCTTTAACACGGGACTTACGACTGAAAAGAACGAGGATGAAGGGCGAAGAGCTTGCCTTTCACCAGGCTCTGCAATAGATAATTCCTCAGTACAGTTAGATAAGGAAGAACAGTCAATGCATTTGCCATGTCCAGTTCACACCATTATTTTAGACTTCAGCATGGTGCAATTTGTGGATTTGACAGGTTCAGAGTTACTGCGACAGGTAAGCAACCTAACCGCACATAAATGTGACGCCTAAAGTCCACCCAATGTCTTGTGTTTCTTGTTAGCCTAAAACGCCCTGCTATGTAACAATCCGCACATCTTCCAGTTGACCTTTAAGGGTGTAAGATTTAGCTATCGAGTTTCAGAAATTAATAAATTCCCATAAACCCACTTTTTTTTAGAAACAAAAGCCCCATTGTCCATACAAAAGACATGCAAAAACCTGTCATTCATTGTCACCAGTTCTAGAATCGTATAAACTAAAACCACATTTCTAAAAATGTCTAATTTTTTTTTTCCATTTTGGCTGTTTATTTTTTCTTCTAGCTGTACACTTTAAAAAAATGCTCTTCTTTAGAAGTGTCAGATATAAAACTACCAGCTGTCTTCTCCTAGAGTGATTTTGTTGTTATTGCTGACTGCCTAATTAGCCTTTTCTTTGAAGCATGCCTTGAACTTTAAAGTCTTCAAGTGGGGATCCTAGCCAATGGAGATATATATTTAGCAAAAATAAATTTCATGTAGCCGTGCTTCTCAGGAAGATATAGTTCCAGATGGATTCTTAGTCAGCTTCCTCAAACTCTGTAGCTCAACTCCAAAAGAATTTTGTTTAATAACAGGTTAGGCTAACACCTATTAGGAATAATTGTGGACTGAGCTGATGTCCCTAAAATCCTTGAAGATTTATTTGCCCCCCATTGAATGGCCCTCCCATTGGGAAAGGGGGGTAAAGTCAAAGTCTTTCCAGATTCCTTCCAGTCCCATATTCTGAAATTCTGTGATTTTCTGAAATAATGAGTTTCATTGCCTTTTAAAAAAAGTTAACTACTTTGAGATCTTTTAATTACAAAGGGTCAGGCATTGAGAAAATGGTGAGAATCTATCCCCTCTACGATCTGATTTAACACTAAATTGATATAAATAAAAATGCTGGACATGAAAATTGAGATGACCAGAATTACAGGTCATGCTTGAAAATATAGGTTCCTTTTCTCATTTACATGTGGGCATGGCGTCTGTGTATGGAGAGATGTTTCAAGTTAGTCTGTTCCTGTGAGAACTTTTGGTTTAAGTGAAGAAACAGCACTGTGTGCTGCATATGAAGTGTAGGAGGGCCAGCATGGGGTCTGGCTGTGACCTGCCCTGCTTCTGCAGTCAGCATTCAGTAAGATCTTGGACAACTTGGCCGTTCAGTGCTGAACTAAAAAAACCAGGATTTGAGATACCGCAATAAGGGTTTTCTTCAGAGATACAACACTCCAAGGGAGGTTTTAGTTCCCAGTTTATGTTTTACCTTCTCGTGTACTTGCATAACGCAGAATTGCAATAATGCAATAATAATAATAATGCAATAATGCCCATATGGAATTCTTTCCGCAGATCATCCATATGTTTCACAATATTGGCATTACAGTCCTTATAGCTGGCTGTCACAGTGAGTATGGTTATTTGTTTACTAATATTGACTTCTCTCCAAGGATAAGTTTTAAACTTAAGTGAAATGTTTTAGCCGTACTGCTCGGTGTGGTTTTGATGCTTAATTTATTTTCCCCCATTTTTTACAGCCTCTGTGATAGCAGACTTTGAGAAGAATAATTTCTTTGACAGCTGCGTCACCAAAGAAAAGTTCTTTCTAACTCTGCATGATGCTGTGCTGGCTGCTTTGGGCAAGCATCAAAAGCCAGATGAGCAAGAACCTTCTGTGGAAGAGTTTGCTGAAGAACCACTAGCTGAACAGCAGAAGGTAGAATATTTAGCTTAACATTTACGCCTTCATGTTGCTACATTATCCTGTCAGTAACTCAAACCTTGGCCTGTGGCTGAGGAAATAGGGCAGAGCAGATGCTCTTTTGAATTCTCCAGTTTTTCACAGGTACTTGCTTTTCTGCAAGGGATCGATAATCCAGTTTGTTTCTTTGAATCCTGTGTTCCTGTTTGGGGAAAGGCATCTCCGTGTGCAGGCTGGAAAGGCACCCAGATGAGTTTTGCGGCAGGGAATGACTTTGTTGCATTTTAAATTGTTTCCATTTCTCCAACAGAGCAAGGACCCTGCCAGGGCAGAGCAAAAGCTCCAAGTTTTTTATTTCCAGAGGTTACTGCACCAGCTCCCCTTGGGGCTGATGGGGGAAGTGAAGGACAGCGCTAGCTTGATTTCCTGAAGAACTGGAGTTCATGCACATGCTCGTTCTGTCAGTACTCTGCAATGATTTTTAAGCTCACTGGCTGTCTCAGCCAAGTTTGAATAGGGCAGACAGTTGCAAGTTCCAGGAAAAGCCCTTGTTCTGAGTAGAAGATTCCAGTAATTGCCCCACCTAGGGAAAGAACCCAGCCTTGGCTAATCATCCTATGCACACTGCCAGGCTGGGGTCCTATAGCTGAATGAGGTGAGAATGGAGGCAAAAACCTATCCAAATCTGCAGGAAAACAGGGTTCTTGAGTTCTGCTGCTCATGCAACAACTTGTTTAACTCTCTTGTCTTGGCATTGTACAGAATAGTCTAATGCAAGGATATTGGCCTTCTGGACTCTCTCCCCCATAGAAAAAACTCCAAAGAATGAAGGTGACAGTATATATTCACCAATCTCCCTTTAATGGATGTTGGGGGAGAGGGTTGGGAGCAGCTACCAGGCAGGAAGTGACAATGGTTCCCCAGGAGCCCGCTCTGAGATGAGGCTGGGCTGGGTGTGCAGACGGGACCCACGGCAGCTCGGTGATGTCAGCTTCGGCAGTCCCTGCTAGCTCATTTCCTCGGCAGCTGGGGATTTGGACTACCCTGTGCTCCCACGCCAGCACGGCCCTCTCGCGGCTCACATGATGTTGCCTTGGCATGGGAACTGCGCTTGACAGGCTCAACAGATTGGCCACCCTTGGCTTACAGTAATGTTTGTGTACATTTCAGGAAAGAAGTTTGGTCTTGAAGAAAAATAAAGATTTTTTCTCTGCAAAGAACGCCGATGATAAACTTCTGCATGAGGAGCCAATATCAGATATCTCATGCTCAGCCCAGAATAAAGCAGAGCCAAGCTCTCTCCGGCAGTATGACACTCCACCCCTGCAATCGGATTTCCAGGACCCAGGCTGGGGGAAGAGATGGAAGTATACCAGCAATCCCTGAATTACAAGTGTTGGGGAATTGGGATTTCAGTAGAGAGGAGAAAGGTACAGTTAAGCAACAGCCTTCGATCTTCTTTTTATTTTTTCTGTTCCAGAGTTCTTAAAATAGACAGCCTGACTAATGGCTCCAGTAATTCTGTTGTTCTAAACAAAAAGCAACATTTACGTTATTGCTTCCAAGCATTTTCAAATAGATATGCTACCCAGCAATGGCGAAAGCAGAGAAATTTCAATGTATAAGATAATTCCTAGTTTTGTAGCTAATTCTAGCAAATTATTTGCGTTTGGTTTTTGAAATTCTGTAGAAATTTAAATGTCCTAGCTTAGCACTTCTTATGTGTTTATTGCTTGCTAGTAAGTGAAATTAATCTGCCATATTTCAACAGGTTACATGCAGGCAGTTTCATTATTTTCAGACGTATTTAGAATGATACGAAGCCTCAAAGAAAATATTTTATTATTACTCTTCAACACTTTGCTGAAGTTGATATTGTCTGCACTAACATAACATGGTGTCCGTCCATTATTTCTGCCTCAGTCCCCTTCTAATCCACCAGAACTAAATCCCAGTAAAAAATATAATATTTTTTTCATGTTTTCGTAGTCCTTTACTGAAATAGTCAAGAATGGAGGAATGTATTCACTTTGTTCTGAAGCACCAGGAAAATTGTAGACATAGATACAGTTAGCACTTGGGAAAAAAATCAGCTTGGTTGTATTTTCTGTAGATCAGCCATAGAGTTTGTCGCAGTAATATCAGTACAGAGGTGCGAGCTAGGATTCCACTAAAAGCAGAAGCATTTAACTGTACCAGCAATACACATGACAAGGCTTCATGCCCTCGTCTGGTGGACTATCCCATGGCACAAATTGCCTAGTGTGAAGAGCTGCAGGTGAAATTAATTTTAGATGAGTTGCCAGCACAGTGTATATGCACCAGTCAGACCCTATTTTAGGGCGAAACTTGGATTTCAATGATGGATCCTTTGTGTACAGATCCTACGCTCTGGGCTAAATTCGTTAACATGTGAACAACTCTAACTTTTGCTGCTGGGCATTGTGTGGTTTCTGGATGTGCAGTAACAGCAAGGTGGCTCCTCTGAATTCTGCTGCTCCTGGCTGCTGAATTTTAGCAAAGGTACAAGAGCTAATAGGAATATTAATATTAAACTATCTGTAATGTATTCCCATGAGTTCTTCTAATCTTTTTTTCATTTTTTCATTTAAATTCTTATTGCTTCCAAGCAGTTTCTAGAGGGAAGCCACAGCATTGCATGTGTAAACTCCAATGGTAAAGGATTTTGGTGAACATTACTGTGTAGAGTTGCTTACTGTGGAGGAAACTGAGTCCTGGAACCCTCATACCTTTTGGATTGAAAGACAGGAAAAACTGAAGGCTCAAATGGTGTTGAGTAATTCTCAAACCACATATGCTTCCCTACATTGTTTTGGACAGTGGCTTCACGCCAAGCTCCTCTCAGCTCTGTTCAAAACAGAGTAATACAAAACCCATGAAAAGCATAGTCCTAATTTCCACATTCTGTTGGCTCTCCTACGGCAGCCTTGATTTAAGATGAAATGGCATTCCTAGCTGTTGGCACCATCGAAAGTCTCCATTGCAAACTTAAGAGGTTTTTTTTTTTTTTGGCTTGTTCCGCGAAGTTCGGAATCTTTCCTTCCTACCCCCATGACTCTGCAGAGTTGAGCACCAGGGGACAACTCAGACGTCAGTATGTTAGTGTTCAAATTATGGGTATTCATGTTGCAAAACAAATATCTTGCTGAGAGGAAGTCCAGACAATCCTGATCTTTTTCCCTTGTAGCTGTGCGGTGCCATAACTCTGCTCCCGCATACGTACACAAGGCATGTGTTTAGCCAAGCACAAATCCCGGGACACGGGCTGTGAAGTGACAAAGCACGTACTTTATGGCCAAGGACTCCACCTATACCTCTAAAAAGCCACAGAAGTCAGAGTTCAAAGGCCTGTCTGTAATCCTGTGTTTGTAGGCAGCTTGACATTCTCACCTGACCTAGTTGCAACAACTACAGTTGGTTTGTGCACACAGCAACTTTTTAATATCCTTCCCAGCTAGTGTGATGCCATGATGTTTTCCTAGCAGGGCATGCTGCAGAAACCCAGGCAGCTCTCCCACTGCACTGAATGAGAGGATACAGATCCCCAAACATGCACATTATCATTGCAGACGGTGCAAAGTGCATATAACCATCCCCAACGCTGGTGTCGTTTTGTTAACATAGTGCTCTGGTGCATAAGTGGCTGCAGAAGAGGAACCTTCTTCTGCAGGAGTCATGCAGAGCGTGGCAGAAGCAGTTCTTGGGGCAGTGCACTGCGGTGTGTCACACTGCGCAGGCAGCTATGAGGAAGGACCAGATAAACCAGTTACGTATGAGCATAGTTCGGGGGCATTTATTCTGCTTTAAAAATCAGTGCCAGGCTGGTTGTGGAAGGATGAGTGTACCTTGGCTTAGGCCCGGCTCAGCAACCCTTTGAGGGTGCTACCCCAGACCGCGTTTTTCTATCCCAAATTAGAAGAGTCCTGGAAGAAACCTGGCAGGAGCGAAGATGCTCAGTAATATCTTGCTTCTGTAGGAGACCTCTCCATGAGGACTCTCGTTTGGACTGTGGTGGCAGCTGCTGTTCGAGGGAATATGATCCCCGTCTGCACGCTCACTTCGTTGTGCAGCTTTCCAAATCCAGCCGCGTGCTGTCTTTGATGTCCTCACGTGAAAAAACCCGGCTAGGCCAGCGGAAGTATGAAACGGAGTGGTAGTCACGGCAGGTGTGAGCACACGCCTTGCTAGAGCCAACTGCACGAGTCATTTATTACAAATAAGGGACGACAGGTTGGCTACCTATAAATTGAGATGATAATAGCTTCCGTGGTCTGTTTATATTGTGAATTCTTTGAGGTAGGAAGTTGCTGTGTGATAGAAGCAGGGGGGACTCCCATTGTGCTTGAGGTCTTTCAGCTCAGCGTTACCTTGAACGCAGCAGTTGTGCAAAGGCTGAAATTTGCCCCTCTCTGTTCCATTGTCATCACAAAACCTTGTGCTGCAGTTTCTCACTTAAAGCTCTTTGCAGGAGGACAGAAGTACCATAAACATCTCACGTTTGTCGTAATAGAGCAACAGCTACCAATTATGAAAAGGATTTTCAGAGTCACGTACCTGCCTTTCCATGAAAGTATTTATAATCTGATGCCAAAGGGCCCTGCTCTCAGGCACGCTTTAAAATGCCGTGTCCTAGAAATGAAAAGCAGAGGAGACACGGCTCCCGCTCCGGTCGCGGCTGATGGCCATGACTCCCTCTGCCGGCTTCCTGGCTGGAACTGGGCAGCGGGAGCCGCAGCTGCGCAGGGTGAGAATCCCAGATAGAAACCTGATAGGATATATAACGTGCTTGTAACAGAGCTGTGAGAAATTTTTAGGAGTAAAATAATGTGAAGCAAAACTGCAGATAGGAAGAGAACTTGGAGAAGTTCGAAGGTGAATATAGAACCACCTTAAAACGCACATATTTGTTCCGCGCTTACAGCGAAGTGCCTGAACGGCCCAGTAGCCTAAAGTTCCTTTTTTTAATGGCAATTATTAAATAAATAATTTAAGAATCTCGGATTGTAAGGGGCACTTCACCCCGCCAAGGGCACATGATTTACAGTTCTTTTCAAGGCAAAGCTTTACAGGTCGAGAAGCGGGTCAGGTGTGCGGAAGGCCACCCCGAGGTGCACCCTGAGGCGCACCCTCTGCCCGAGCTTCCCCCGACGGCGGGCGACTGGCAGCTTTTCGGGCCACCTAACTCGCAGCGTGAAATCCCCCGGGACCGTCCATCCGCCGTGACGTCACGGCGTGCGACTGCCGTTCGAGCTCGGGGCTCTTAATTCTCCCCGGCGGGGCTGAGGGACGGCCAAGGCAGGGTGGAGTCCCGAACCGCCGTCACGCGCGCGGCGCTGACGTCACAGCCGCGGGGCTTTCGTCACACGCGCGGCGCTCCACCTCCGACGCCGGAGCCGCCCCAC
>WAAD01010887.1:787035-818846 GCA_013389945.1 Fregata magnificens
GGGCGGCGGGTTTTGCCGCCCTGCACGCCGCCGGGGCTGGGCTTTCCCTCAGGACTTGGCGGTTCCTCGCCCTCCCCTGTGGTGGTTTCCTTGGCGGGCTGTGGCCGGGGGAGCGGGGCCGCCTCGGCGCGTAGGGCGGCTCTCCCTGCCGTGCCCCTGCCCCGACCCTGGGGGATGGAGCCGCAGCCGTGCTCCGTGCCCGGCTCTGCCCTTGCGGGCTCCTTCCCTCGGCCCCAGGCCGTACCCGGTGGGGGATGCTAGCGTCCCCCCTCCTCCCTGGAGCCTCCAGACCTGGCTTTCGGAACCAGCTTCTCTTGACTCTCTTCCCCCGTCCCCCGCTTTTTTTTTTTTTTTTAAATCTTGCCAAAAGACTGCTGTGATGTGTTGTTTACTTCTTCCTCTAACTTTGATGCTCTCGTGCGGCTTCTCTCCTACCACAGGAACTTCAGAAGTCTTTATATGTGGTGAGCTTTTGGATGCAGATATAAAAATTAAAAGATCTCGAGTAAAATACTAAACAATGGCTCCCACCAGACCTCATTAAGTACTGCACTCTGCTGCTCGTGCATTCCTTTCTAGGGAAAGGTGATGTAAATCCTAGAGCCGGTTCTGTGTGCTCAGTAAAATTTGTGTAAAATCTCTGGTACTTCAGGAGGCTTTATACTCGCTGGTGCCTAGGAACCAAAGGTCTTTAGTAAGTAAGGCTTTGGGAGTGGGGGTTGGAGGGGTTTTTCTTTAGGCCTAGGGTAACACTTTCTTAGTCACTTCCTCAGACAAATCACAGGGTGCTTAAAAAACTTTCTGCTTCTCTCCAGCAAAGATTCAGATGTTTTTGAGACGGGGCTTTTTGAGACGGGGCTTCTGAGCGCTAAAGAGCATTAACTTAACTCTTTGGGAGATGTGCATTATGTTTCTGTGCTATTTTGTACATACTTCTGGTATTTCTTGAAGATAGCATTAGGACAACTTTGGAAGAGCTCTCCTCTTTCTATAGTATTATCTGCATCCTAATTTCTGAATGAATAATCCATTGTTTAATTCTATACCCGTTACTCTTTTTTTTTTTTTCTTGTCCAGCTGCAGACAAACAATACTGACTCTGCCAATAGAGTCCGCAGTTGCAGTTGGAAAGACTGACTTCTGTGTAAATTCTGAGGTTGCTGAATGGTAACTGTCAGTGCTGGCATGTGTGGTTTTTTTTTTTTAAATCCTTTTTAACCATGTAGCCAGAACAGGTTAACGGTACTGCTGGTTAGCTGTTGATTTTGCTACTAACCTTGATTTGAGTGGAGAACCGTACTATTTGTAAAATGCTCTGTTTATCTTCTTAAACTACATGCTTCAACTCTGTTTTCTGGTCCCATAGGTTCATTAGATCCTGCCTCAGAAATTAAATAAACTTGCATGTACTTTATGCTTTACGCTGTACAACAAAAAGAACCCAGTGTCAGCCTCTAATTTAGGTGCAGTTCCATGACATTTATGCTATTTAAATACAAAGCTGCTCTAGTTAAATCTTCTAAAATAAGCTTAACTGGGTTGTTGCAAGACTTTTTCCATTAAATCTAAACTTGAAAGTTAGATCACACACATGTAACTTTTTCTATATTAAGGGCAGTAAAAAGCATGAAACAACTGATTTTAAAAGGTTAAGGTTGGTAAGAATTAGGAATTATCTTATTATGGGTAAGTATAAAAATGCAGAGAATGTTCTGAAGGGATTTAAAACAATTCAAAGTATCTTTCACTTTAGAAATGAACTATACCTGCTTTGAGTTTCCCTATCAACCCAACCTGGTTAAAAACAGAAAAAAAAAAAAAACCACTTGGAAAGGTTAAAATAATCAAAATGGACTGTGTATAGTACAAAACTGGAAAGTTACCGCTTTTTTTCATCATTCAGTAGTTAAAATTGCTGCTATTTAGGTTCAGACAAGACAGGCCTAAACTGGTTATGTGCAGAAAACCCTTGTAAATACTGATTATGGTTCCACGTGTAAGATTTTTTTTTATTATTATTGGGAAGGTCAACCAAGTTCTTCATTTTCCACAAATTCAGGATGTTCCTATTTCTTCTCATCCTTCCCGTCTTAAAAGTTTTATTTTATATTGATGAAGGAGTGAGTGCATTTATCCTAATGTACTCTTCTGCAGAAAGAGAGCAGGCAGAGTTTCTTGGTAATACAAAGGTGAGGGACCTGTGTCTTCCCTCCAGTAAAACTACCCCAAATCTTTTGGTAATCTGGAAGAATCATTAAACCAGCTGTCTCAAGTCTTTGCTTAGGAAGCTTCTACTTGCCTAGCCTGCTTGTCAGTCCTGTGTCTACCATTGTGGAGTTTGAAGAATATCGTGGCTGTGTACCTTTGCCCAGCTCCCTTTCAGCTGAGAATTGAGGAGGAGGAAGGACAGGGAGAGTGACAGCTGAATGCCTTGGAGGGACAAAAAGCAAGCCTAGATAGAGGGAGATCCTGAGTTCTGATGTTGACTATCACTGGGTTGCTTTGTGGCCTTGAGTGAAGCATTGATTTCAGTTTCTTCTTATCTCAGTCTTTTCCATCAAAAAGGCAAGAAATTAGAATTAACATTGCTTTAATCTAAATTATTTTTAGAAAATGAGAGGCAAGCTTCTACTTGACCTTTTCCTTAATATTAAGACTATGTCGGGAAATATGCGTGTCAAAGCTTTAGTTGCTAATAAAACATGGGGAGTTTGGTACGTAGGCTACTGCAATGTGTTTGTTGCTGCCAAAAAATAGCTTTGCTGAAAGCTCTCTGTGAAGTGTCTGATGTAGTAATTTTATCATTTCATGAGGTGTGAACATCTCTGGCAGTAACAGTCAGTTGATTCCCAAAGGCACTCAGAAAAGCCTGTCTTTAAAAAAGGAGCTTGTAGGCTTACAAGCTTTTTTCTTACTAAAACTTTAGTAACTTAGACTGTAAACTCTTCAGACAGCTGTGTCTGGTGAAGTGCATTCAGGTAGTTATTTTTGCCCAATTGTCAAAAATGCAGAAGATTTTTGCAGTTCTTTGTTTGAAGCAGTTACTAATGTCTTTGGAGTTGAGCATTGGTAGACAAATGTGTTAGGCATAATATTTGCGCTGGTCCTTAGGAACGTGGGGGAGCTGCACAGTGCTTTCCTGGGAACAGTTCTTGTGCTAGTGTTCCTTGTATGACTTCTAGGGAACTGAAGACAGAATTCTGGTGTTTCATGAGCTGTGTTGGATGGGGATGTCCATGAACTCAGCAGGAGGAAGGAGCGATGGGTGTCCCAACAGTTCAGCCTTTCATTGGCCACGAGGTGGCTGCTTCTCGCTTTGCAGGTCCCGTAGCACAGACCAGGCCACGTGTGTACTTGTAATGCCTTGGTGCAGCAAGGTAGTGTCTGTTGAGGAAGCAGTGCAGGCTAACAGGAGATTACAAGCTTCATTTCTGAAGGCTCCACGTGCTGTTTGGAGGGGAATGTTGCTTTGAGTTAGCTCTAGTGTGGACAGAACATCCATTCCTGGCTGAAGTGATGCTGGAGCATGCCATCTACATGATTTCATTTGAAAGAGATTAATTTCCTATCCTGTGAGACTGTTGTGCTATGTGAAGGGAAGCGTGGTACCTGAGGAAGATCTGGTATTTACTTCAAAACTATGCTTCTATTTGAAAATACAAGCTTCTATTTGAACTAAAATATAAACATAGGTGTACTTTACCAGTGGCTCTGGTAATTTTTAATGGAATCAGGCACTTGTGACTGTTAGACCATAATTGCTAGTAAAATTTTTTTTTCTGTCTACCTTGTATGTTGCAAACCCTTAAAAGCTCAAACTGTTCTCCTTGGCCTAGGAAAAAATGGCTCTTAAGAGCCAGAGTTTAAAAACTAGGCTAAAAAACCCATCCAGATTCAAAGCAGTTAGAGAAACAGACAAGAAACTGAACAAATAGTTCTGTATTATAGCTCATTTTTTCTTTAATGAGGAAAATAAGTGTACTACTGGAACTGGGCTGCAGGTCTGTATGATGTGTAGATGATAGGTATTTCATTGGCAGGCCCAGATGGTAATACTGCTACATCAAGTCCAGTGTCTTGCTTCAGCAGTGTCTTTTATGTTTCAGGAAAAGTTGGCCTACTCATGCACAAAACCAGCAGTTCTGTGTGAGGGCTGTTGAACCGATTGTGCCTCAAAGCAGAACATTTTATTACTGTAAGCATGAATAACTGTAAAGATGGTGGCAGTCATGGAGTTGCAGTATGTGGCTTGTTCTGAAAAATGTGCGTGATAGGAAGTACTTCTAGTTCTGCGTGCGCTGGTGAATTTATTTAATCCTTTCTTACAGGCTCTACTGAGCGGGAGATATTTTTTCACAGGACTTTCAATAGTTCCTTTGGCTCCCTCTACTCCTGGAGTGAGGGCAGTGGCAGAGCTGAGTTGGTATGGTACCGCTGTCTTGCTTCCTCTCCCTCTTCCCAAAAGCATGCAATATTCAGTATTTTCAAAAAGCTGGTTTCCAGTTATCTGTCCTTTTCTGGCCAGACTCTTGACGTGCAGTGAAGCTTCACTTCTTTCTTCCTCCTCAATAGAATTGCTATGAAGAGAGACGAGGAAGTTGGTAATTTTTCCATCTATGCAGTCTGGGGAGCAGAAAATTCCTAGTAGAGTCTGATACTTTCCAGTTTGTTATTGCATGTCTTGCTTGTATTGCTTCCTTGCTGTCTTTGAGGAGCCCTGGAGTTCTGACAGCCCTCTCAGGTTCTTCCTCAACTTCCTTATTCAAAACTTTGCTTGGGATCAGGATCTTGGATTATGTTTTCCTCACTTGTCTTTCATAATTAATACCAGGGCTACATCTTTCATAAGTATTTTGAACACACGTTTAAGGTAGAGTCAGAATGCATCGCCCACAGGATTTTTCCATTCAAATACAGAAGTGATTATCAGACAGGGCACAACTAAAGATCTGGTTTCCATGGAAGTCCCATGGTTTGTAATAGCTGGAATAGCAGACGGTTCTACAAACAACTTAAGTGCTTTGTGTAGGTGAGTGGGTATGGGGAGCAAGAAACCTGATTGCCTCTGTTATTTGTGCATTAGTACCGTTCTCATGTGAAATTCATTATTACTTATCTTCAAACTGAACTCCCACAGATCCACTAAACAAAAGTATGTCTTGGTAAGCGCCGTTCTTTCAAAACTAAATCTTAGACCATCTCCAGTCCTCTTAAGTTCTCGACGATGGTATTTCTGGTGGGATGGCTACCCTCCAGCAGCAAGTGTTGTGGATCTGCCCTACTGGCAGAAAATACCAGTTCTTTGTTAAGGAAAATAGGGATACAAGAGTGAGTGAATTGCAATAATCACAAAATAATGTGGATTATAGACTTGTAAGTCCCCCACAATCTATGATTTATAATTCCCCCAAATCCCCTCAAATACTTACAAATTTATTGAGCAGAAAGGCAAAGTGCATACAAGCAGGAAAATACTTTTATCATTTCAGACCTGAATTCATACTGAAAGTTTGAGCCTGTAAAGAGTTGTAATATTTATCAAACACTGCGTTTGCCAGCAGATCAGCGTGTTGGAGGCTGGCACCAGAAGCAGCCATTCTGACTAGATGTGCCTTAACAGGATCTTGAAATTGCAGGCACACTATGGACTAGTAATGAGATGCAGTCTGGCAAGCATACTTCCCTTAAAGAGACATTGTCTTGATGCATGGGTGTGAAAATGGGAAAGAGATTTTAAATCCTGGCTTTTCACCATGCCATGTGGAGCTTTTTTTTTTCCCCTCTTCCCCAAATGAAAACAAGGAATCCTTAACAGCACTTGCAGCAAGATCTCGCTGCAGTGGGTGTACAGCCCTGGAAATCGTTGGCTGGATGGTTAAGGTGGAAAGCAGCGCTTCCTTCAGCAAGAGTCCCGGGGTGTGTTATAGCACTCTTATCTGTGTCTCCTACAGTATGAGCTGGATTCGTCATTAGTCTTGCGTTCAGTGAATTGAATTCTGTTTGGGGATGTTTCATGTGTGTAATTTGAGCTCACAAATAAGGAGTGACAGTGTTTATAAAGATTGTGCTGCAGGCAGCTTAAAAATCATTTAGGAAAGCAATTGTCTTCTGTTTCCTGCAGACGGGCGTCATCTCTGCAAATGTCAAGGGAATGGCAAACTGAGGTGGAGTAGGGAGAATGTCTCTTTTGTTAGCGCGTATATTGAGGATGGTAGGTGTCACAGAAGTGATTTAGATTAAATGTATGCTGCCTTCCTTGCTTGAAGGTGGAAGGGGTCTGCTTTTGTACCTGTTCAAAGCAGGTAGATAGGTAGCATGGACAGTATTTCTGCAGTTTTGGGGGCAAGGAAAAATACTTATTCCCTGTACAAAATAGAGTTTTGAAGTAGCCACTCTTAATGCTCTTAAATAGAAGAACCAAACAAGCATTTTGTCATGTAAGTTATTGGGGTGGAGAAAACAAGTTCTGAGTTTTGATGGTGAAGTTGCATGTGGAGACCTGGCTGTTGTGATGGCTTGACTAGTAATTTATAGAGAACAGCGAAGGAGCTCGTGCTGGTGCCACTCCGCAGCACGAAGAACACTGCTTTTTCACTGCGCTGTCTGAACGGACATGACTGTGGTCTCCCATCTTCTCGTCCTCCTGATGCTGTTGGATCTACCTCAGTGCAAATCTGTAAGAACACACCTTGTGTCATCAAGGCTTCTTAAGCGTTTTTTAACCTTATTTTTAGTTTAGTGTGTGGACCAGATAAGTGATTCTATGAGAAACTGGCAAGAGAATACAAAAGTGGTTTTTTCCAAACTCTTTGAACACCTTCTGTAAGGAACAAGTGAGTGACTGAAATCTTAGTTCCTGCAAATAACTGTTACTGTCCCTGCTATGCATTGCAGAGGTGAGCAGAGTTGTCAGGTGATATATTTGATGAACATGGAGCAAAATCTTATCTACAGTGAAAAATTGTGCATGTTGTCAGCATCTCTTCTAATATGAAGAGGTTTGGCAATGCTAAACTGTTAAAAGGATGTTCAAACTTCAGTGAGCTTTTAAGGTGAAAATATTTTAGATATACAATCAGATGAATCCAGTCCTTTAAACCTCTTGGTTTAAAACTGCAGAGCCAGCTTCAGATTGTCTTTCACTAATAAACAGTGCTCCGTAGCAGAGAAAATCTCTAAATTATTACTTGCTATGTCACATTGTTGCTGACTTGTTTCCCCTATCGCTTACATAAACCAGCAGGATAAACAGGCACAGGAAATGGCTGGTAATTTTTCTACGTCATTGGAGGACGATGTTAAGTGCCTGCCGCTGTGAAAAATACTCAGTTCACCTTTTTAAAGAAGATTTAACTCCTTCTCCTGCTTTTTTTTGTTACTTTTAAGCATAAAGGATAAGTTTTTCTTGTAACTCTGGGTGGGGAGGTTTGGATTTACTTCAGAAAATTCATTTTTACTTTGAACGCCCTTTCTCTCCTGTGTGATTGTGCTGGCATTCCTGTATCAAAAGGATTGGACTCTTGGCAATTACCATGATCCTTGTCTTCATCCGAGCTTTGAATCCAGTGGACTATTGAATAGGCAAATAAAACCGGCTTGTTCGGGAAGATGAAACAAAGTATCTGACTGAATTTCTAATTTCATTAGAGGGAAGGCTGAGACAGGTAAACATCAAGAGAATGAGCTGAATCTATTTATGCTCAACCCCTAACATGACTGAATTTGCAGGAAGATCATCTGGGAGCAGCCCCCAGCCTTGCTGCAAGGCCCTTTACCTGCAATGCAGTGCTGTGCATCTGCAGCTAGGTGGTGGAGGCAAATCCCTCTTCTCCCTCACTCTTGCACAAAGCTTTGCTGCGTTCGAGAAGAACCAGCCCCTCCGCCTGCCGTTGATGTCCCCCTGCTTCCTGAACAGTGTGGCATCTGATTTTTAATGGCTCTTTCGAAAACTATTGGGCTGTCTTCAGGAATATCTTTATCAATGGGAGGCCGTGCTTCATGCAGGTAGGTTACCCTCTTCAAATTTTTTTTTTTTCTCATGAATTTGCAGTTCTTCAGGCATTCCTGAGAGAATAAGGACTTTTGGGAGGGTCTCTAGATGTGGATTCACATGAATTCCGTAAAAGGGCTAGCATTTTGGCTTAGCATTGCTCTTCCACGTTGTTTTCCTTAAGTAAAATATTGCTATATAGTTGTAGGGAGACCCTGCAAATCCAGTTAATTCTGATGATTAATTAGCACATTGAGGGAGCAAAAGTAAAAGGTGATCAAGGTGGTCTTAAGTAGAACAGAGGTGGATATAAAAAGTACCCTAGAACACTTGATTTTTAATGTCTGAACCATTAACCATTTTTTATAGGCTTTTTATATTTTTTATCTCCATTTTGCAATATTGCTGACAGCTGTTTCAGTTGTCATCTTTAAATACCGAGTATGGATTTTTCTTCTGTCTTTAGCAGCCTTTTGTGCCTTTTAGAGTACGGTCTGTATGAGCAAAGCAGACGGATGAGGGTTGTGGTTTTGTGTATCAGTTTTTCTTTGGTATTAATACATATTCTGCACTGATTAAGTCTCTCTTAATCTGTACCTGCAGTTGACATGGTCACTTTGGGGGAAGAAGGTGGTGGGATGTAATAACATCTAACGAATTTCTGCAGGAAGGCAAAGGAATGAGATGTGTTTTGGAGGTGATTTCATAAAGGAAATAGCACTGTAGAAATGTATGTGACCTGAATACGGCTCATTGTCGTGTTAGTTGGTATAATAGATTATAATATAGAAGTGAAATGCTTTTGGATCCCCAGGACAGACTCAGATGCAGACTATAGGGTGTGTCATCTACGAGGCTGTCAGCAGCATGATTTGTCAGCCCCTTCTTAGGAGGGGTGCAGAAAGGTTCCAGGAGAATGGGGTTTAGTGCTTCCAGTAACTTCTTCCTTGATGCATGAAATTACTATTATTGAAAAGCTTTAGGACTGCAAAATGGCATGATGTTTCTGTCTGCATCAGTGGTTCTTAAGATGCATTTTCTTTTGAATCCGTTCTAATCTCCTACATCTTGCGCAGTTACAAAAGTGAAAATCTTGAAACAGCATTGGGGAGAATTGCTCTTTACTACTTACGCCATGGGTGTGGCTACTGGCCTTAAATTCTCCTTTCTATCCAATCCTGTGTTCTGGTTCTCTTTACCCTGTCTGTAGGATTTGTTATATATGAGCATCCAGTCTTCCCTTCAACCATTCTGTCCATGGCCCTTTCTTGCCTTTGCCACCTGCTCTTAATTTGGGGATAGTCTATGACTTTTATTCGTAGCTCAGTTGTCCCCAAAGGAATGCAGCAGTTCTAAAGTAGCTTTTTGACCTCCAAGACTCACCACCACCCCCACCACCCCGCCCAGTTTCCTTCTTCCTACCCCTGGCTTGTAATGCTTTGGCTCTTGGGGGGAAGAAGTCTAAATACTAAATATCTTGGGGCTGGAACAAGCTACAGCATTGTTAATGTCTCATTAGCCTGGCAGCAGTGGAATGGACTGCCTGGCAGTCTTGTTTCCTGGTTCAGGACCACTAATCAGCAGGACTTACTAGCTCTGACAACAGACTGAAAGTAAATGTCGGGTGGTTTGGTTGTGCCCGGGATGACCTTTGTAGCTCCTCTTTGCTTTAATGAACTTCAATTCCAGATTGTAAATGGCGGAACACATGATTTCTTTCTTCTTATGCTCCGTAGATGTTTAAGATGGCCGTAGTTTTAATGTGTAGTAATGTATTTAATGTATGAAGTCTCAGCAGAGTGCATGTGTAGTAGGTAAATGCTGAACATTCATTCTGCTCTATAACTACTCAAAATCGAAATATTAAATTCGTCCCATGGATTAAGATTAATACGGCCATGATAGGATGCACAGGACTCCAACTCAGTTACAAGCTATAAAAACTGCATCCGAAAGCCCACATGCATTAGCATATCCAGTGGCATAACCAGTGGCTGTGTTGGCAGTTACTCCTTTGAGTAAAATGAGTTGAATTTGAAATAGGGTGGTGGAAGGCATCAGTTATGTCTGCTGCTTCACTGGAACAATAGTTTCAATATGAGAAACTTTCTCTAAGTCACACTGACAGGGAAGCTCATTGTGAAGAATGTTATCTCATGCTTGTACGTCATTGCTGTAAAGAAATTTGTTGCCGACCTCTTTGGACAACTCCAGCTTTTTTTGATATCTCATACTTCTAATAAAAGAAAACTTAACGTTGATATCCTGCAGTACTTTGCCATTAAATCTTGCCAATGCAAATGGGCTATAGGCATTGTTTTCATTATAAACGCTTGCTTTGTACAAAAGGATATTGAAGATTAAACTTTGTAGACATTTAACCGTTCCCTGTAATGCTTTGCAAAGTAAATAACTTACCTGTTTTAGTATTACCATTTCACGAGCTGTTTGGCTGTAAGCAGTGTGCTGCCATGAAGAAAGAGTTGGGGCACAGGGGAGATAGCAATATGTTTTAGCTCGGGGAGCTCGAACACAGCTTAAAAGTGTGAGAGCAATGAGTTGGCCTTTGCCAACGTGATCTTCACAAGCAGGAACTTAGAGTAGCACATTTGGTGAAAAGTTAAACACACGAAATTAGTGTTGTTATTTATGAATGTAGGAGTGGAAAAAAAAAAACCCCAACCTCCCACCTCGGTGCCTGATTTCAAACCCTCTGCAATCACAAGCTCTCGGAAGGGGTTACAGAACATCTGCTCTGCATACTCCCACTCTCCTTAGTTCAGACAACTGTAACAAACTTTAGACCTTCAGTGAAGAGACAAACTAGAAACACAACCTACCACATGAGAACAGGAGCAATCAAGGGCAATATTAGGGATTTTAGAGTTCTAAAGTGTTAGAAGCGGAAGGATTGTTAAATGTTCATTTGATCTTGAAGGTGAAAGGGACAAAGGGCACAAGTTCTAAAACACGGGTTTAATTTTTTTTCCAAAGGAGTAAGAATTAATTGATGTTAGCCTGTAAAATAGTGTTCATCAACATTTAAATCTTCAAGGCTTTATGAGGTAACATCTTAAAATATACATTTGCTTTAGAAAAGTCCTCACTGAATGAAAGGCTGAGAAGGGGTTCAAAGAGACTAACGTTTTGGTGGGATCACTAAGCTTTTAACTCGCTATTTTGTCTGGCCTTTTCTTTGTTCCACTATAAAAGCGAATCTAGGGCGTTAAATTGTATTTCTCACTAGTATATGAAAAAATTTTTCTATCTACCTTGATACTAGCTTAGGAGTGAAAGCATTTAAATGTGAAAATAGTTCTTCTGAAGGCTGAATATTGCATCTCCTCCATTATCAGCAATCCCTCGTGTGAAATGAAAGCTACTGAACCGAAGAGTAACGTGTGTGAGACATGCAGTGTGTTCTCTTTCAGACCCGACACTCAGCATCGGGGTCCTGCTGCTCATTCAGAGAATGATCTTCCAGAGCAAGAGGAAGAAATCCTGGGATCAGATGACGATGAACAAGAGGATCCAAATGATTACTGTAAAGGTGAGAACTTGCCTGTTTAAGGCGCAGGACTTTCAATGTAATCAAGAAATTGCCTTGATTTTTCCATCTACTATAGAGAATGAAAAGAGACTCCCTCTTACTTTAAGTGTTTTTTGAAACTGCATGATGATGATAACATTTTTCAAGCTAACCTCTAAGAAATGGTGAAACTATTCTCCAAGGTTCCCTCTGTTATCAGTCAAGATTTGAGTTGGAGAGCTGTTTTTAATGTATGTGTTTAAAGCTGTTAGGCTTTCAAAATTGGTAAAAGCAAGTAGGCATTCCATTTCTTTTTGATTTTCATCAGAAAAAGGACATTTTCAAATCCTTCAAATCAGTTTCAAATTCTTCGCTGTTTTCTTTTGAAGATCATCGTCTTAGCGTCTATTCTTCAGACAACTTTGTGTCTGCAAATATTGTCTACCACCGTTTCTCTGAGTAGAAACTAAATACCGAGCAAATGGAAATACCACAGTATATAATTCAGTATCAAAAGGGTCAGGCTGTTTTTTAACACAGCAAATACTTTAAAAAAGTATTTTTTATGTATTTATGGTCATACAAATTCAACTGCTCAATTAGTTGAAGCTTCAATGTGTGCTCCCACCTCCAAGCGCTTTGTAAGACTGCTTCTGTGATACTATTTATTGCACATATTGAATAAGACAGAGGGAGAAGCATGTAACAAATGCCATGCATGTGTATTAAAAAAATGCAAAGTAGAAATAGCACAGGAAACTAGAATTGCGATGTTTCTTACACTTCAGTGTTTTACTTCAAAGCATTTACATTACTTTTAGCATGCTGCCTGAGTATTTGTGGGATTTTGTTTGTGGTAAAGCAAGTGGGAAGAAGAAAGCCATTGTGTCAATTAGCAATCGGTACAGCTGTCACTGTTGTAACTGAAATCTTTAAGTGAAGAAAAGGGACTTCTGCTGCTTGAGCTAATTAAGTAATGGATAGCAATTCTGTGTCTTGTTTGTGAACCAGTTGATCAAGAGAGATGAACCTTCCTGGCAAAGCATGCATTTCATGGGTGGTATTTGCTGACCACAACAATTCCAGGTTCTGGCAAAAATGTATGCCTTAACAATTACAGATTCTTCCCTTGGTTCTGTTTTCTGCCGGTTCCCTTGTGTCTTTGTCTAGCTTTTCATGTCTTCGCTGCCATCATGGAATCCTCCTGCATAGTCAGCAGCTGAGAGATACAGGGGTACGGGGAGGAGACTTTCCTGTTTGCAGTGGTGATGTTAAATGGCAAAGTGCCTTTCAGACAGGAAAGCAGTTGCAAGGGAAACTCCATGGGGATCTTGGGTGCAGTACCCTTCCACATTATGGGGATAGAGCATGCAAAAGCAGTGCTGATACTTAGCTGTAAGATTTTGTTACTGAACATCATAAGCTGTGTTTTCCAGAGGTGGTCAGCCTAGCAGACTTTAGATGCTTTCACTGAGAAAATAATCTTTTGTGATGCTGCAGTGATGGCCTACAATGAAAAGGAGCAGTCAGTCATTCTAGGTCAATTATATTAAAAAGAGACTTTTCGGTCAACTAGAGGGCTGTTCACAGCTCTTCCTCTAACATACTGTATATTTGTTCTAGGAAGATCCAATTAGAGAAACATTTGCATTTGTTTACATGATTAAAAGTTTAAACACATCAAATAAGTCTGCCTCAAGTTGTGATGCTCATTCCACATACCTGCCCTTCAGCACTTGCGTGATCTCTTGATATATCAACTTCCCACTGTTTTTCTAGGTGGCTATCACCTTGTGAAAATAGGAGATCTCTTTAATGGACGATACCATGTGATTCGGAAGCTTGGATGGGGCCACTTCTCCACTGTGTGGCTAGCTTGGGATATCCAGTAAGTCTTTCTGTTCTAGCTAGTGTTTCTGGTGGGAATGTACAGCGTTGCACAAGCATGATCGGAAAGCATTTTTTACTTTTAGATAAAAACACAAAACAGCTATCCACATCCTAGCACAGAAGTTTCCTTTGATAGTGTGCATGCAAGTGTGTGGGAGGGAGTTAACAGGACAAACCATGTGTGTGGAAAGAGTACTCTTGTGTTCAGCAGTTTCTGACCTATTATTTCATTTTAGGAGAAATGACGTAACATGGATGTTTTATAAAAAGAGACCCAAAGACAATCCTCATGAGTGCTTAAACCTTATTTTTCCATGATGCCTTAAATACGTAGCTCTCTTATATGCAAAAGAATAAGGATAATCCTGGAGAATAAGTTCTTTGTATGAGTGTTAACAGTTTCCAATTTACTTACCGTGTGTGTAGAGGGAGGAGATTTGTGGCAATGAAGGTGGTGAAGAGTGCAGAGCACTACACAGAAACAGCACTGGATGAGATCAAGTTGCTAAAATCGGTGAGTGCCTGAGAGGGGTTCAATTTTTATCTCTTAATTTTTTTAATTCATTTTTGGGGAGTTCACATTAGTCACTTGCTTGATATTTCTGGATCGTCTAGCTGCAAAGAATTTGGATAGGAACCTAACAGTGAGTGGATCTGACTTCAGAATACATTCTTGCCTCAAGGAACACCAAATGAATCCTCTTTTTCTCTGCAGGTCCGCAACAGTGATCCAAATGATCCAAGTAAAGAGAGAGTTGTTCAGTTATTAGATGACTTCAAGATTTCAGGAGTTAATGGTTCTCGTATCCTCTTGTGGAATAAAGGCGAAGGATTGCATAAAAATGGGAGTTGGCTGGGTAGCTGTCATGTCAGGGCTGGCTAGCATCCCTTTCACTGCCCAAGGAAACCTGCTGTAGAATCATCTGCCTCAAAACTGCCTGCTAAGCCCACATCCAGAATGATCATTCAGCCTGACACAATATGTGTGAGTCGTGGAGATGGCACCGCTTAGTCATGCTTTTAACATGAGAGATGGGGTGGCTGCATCTGATTTGTGAATTAGGACTGAATGGCTTAGTGTCCGAGGTACCTTTGTGGTAAGAGAGCCCGTCTATCTCAACTCCTCAATTTTGCAGGCAGCCTGGTACTAACCCCTTATTTAAGTAAAGAAGTACAAAATCTTAAGGTCGGTAATTAAAAATAGCGAACGCACGCAGTCTATAACTTGGTAATAAGGTGGTTTTCTAGTTAGGGAAGCATCTTACCTTGGACTCTGTCAACATTGTTAGGATGTTTAAAGTGTATTGCTTTGAAAATCCCCTGTAGTTCTGTGAACAGCCTTCTAATAGGCAGTGATTTCTGGCAAGTCCTAATAATGCACCCTTAAAATTTGAAAGTTGGACTTTTGTGCATGTTTCTGCTTTGCAGTACCTTGAACTTTATTTCAGTGAGAATTACTAGGCTGCTTGAGAGAATTGAGCTGTAGGTTATAAAGGTTCTAACACTTTTAGGAAACAGTAGCCCCATAATGTATTTCCTCTATTAACTTTTTGCTGGTACATAGCACCGAGTAAATGTTGGCTTGATCTTGTGTTTCTTTCACTCTTGTGAAACACATGCATGCTTTCTGCCAGTGTAGAAGAAAAGCAGCCTACTAGAAGTACTAGCCTACTCCTAGAAGTTTGGCTTCTAAAGCAAAGGCACAATACTGAATGTGTCACTAGAGTGACTGTAGCTGTTGAGATCTTATAGACAAAAAGCAGGTAATGTAAATATTGTTGAAGTCCAGGCTTGTCAAAAGTTTGTTTTGCTGGTAAAGAGGCAAGGGAGGGTGGAGAAAGTAACTTAATTGTTCTGAAGATGACTTATGAAATGGGAATTTTATTATCTTTTCAGGTAATGTTGGTACAGGGAGATCTGGCATCGAGTTTTGCCTGGGGCAAGAGCCTAGGCTGTTCCAAAAAGTACATTGTTGGCTTGAAGCTGTCTCAGTACTAGCAGGAAATACTAATACACACCGGCTTGTGTAACTGGCTTCCACCCAAAGCAGGAGACTGCTACTGCTGCATTAGGACGATTGTCCTAACCAACTCCATCCCTCTGTATTTTAGGTTTTAGATAACAACACTGAGGTGTGGGATAGGATGGTGCTGTTAAGGAAGGCAGCTTCTCTAAGCTGTGTCAGAAGGATGAGGGTTCTTTCATATAAAATGCTTAACTGGTATGGATTTCTTTTGATCCTCAGTTCTGGGAATTCAGGGCTCCTTGAGTGGGGATGTCCATCTTTTTCCTTGACTGAGTTCCAGATATCTGTATGGTGTTTGAAGTTCTAGGGCATCATCTCCTGAAGTGGATCATCAAGTCAAATTATCAGGGGCTTCCACTCCCTTGTGTCAAAAAGATCATCAAACAGGTAAGTTCCAGTTCTGACTGCACTGTTCTCCTCGACCCAGTGAGAACTCTTTCACTGATCTTTCTCAGAGCCAAGAAAATGAAAGTTAAAAATCAGTGGTATATCTCTCATGCAACAAAATCACTCTTGGGTTAATATTTCCGTTGTCTACTGCAAAAGCCTTCTGCTACAGATGTTTATTTTCTGACCTTAAACCATGGTGGGAGGACGGCTTTGCTTTTAACCTCTTCTTATCCTGGTTATTCCTCATAAGTGCAAGTATTTTTTTTTTTTAAAACTGTCACCGTAAGTACAGTGCTTAATGAGGGGAAGAGCAAGAGAAACCTGTTCTTCCTACTGAATGGTTGCCTAAGAAGAAACATATTTCTACATGTGAGGTGGAGGGGAGGAGGAAAGCATGATTTTATTATAGGGTAATGAAATTGGATTTTCAACTGTGGTAAGTTAGGAGGGTAAAGAGACAGTATTTTAAATTCATAGCTAAAATCTGTATATGAATCTATTTTCTGGAACTGAGTAGTAACCACTGATCCCATTAGCTCTACTCTGGAGTATTCTCAAACACAGAAGTCCTTCAGGTTCATTGGTCATCCTAGGCAATTTTGCATTTTCACTTCACTCTCACTTTGCTTGTTCTTTCCTTTTTCTAATGATCGATTGCCTTCTCTCCTGTCTGCAGGTTCTTCAGGGTCTGGATTACTTGCACACAAAATGTCGAATCATTCATACAGATATTAAACCTGAAAACATTCTTCTGTGCGTTAATGACCAGTATATCCGCAGGCTGGCTGCGGAAGCAACCGAGTGGCAGAGATCTGGGGCTCCCCCACCATCTGGCTCTGCAGGTGCTTTTTTTTTTTCCTGAGAATTGGAGCTATTTCCCCCTGACACCGCCAAATCACAACTGATCTCACTAGGGAAAACTTCCTAACTGAGTACAGTGGAACAATAATGCAAGTAACCTCTGAAAAGCCAACTGTAAACTGTGAAGTTAGTCATAAGTTGTGAACTCAAAGATGATCAGGAAGGCGGTTGTTTGTATAAGAAAAATGAAGGGAGGATACATGCATGCTGGCACCTGCTTTTAACACAGCTAATCTGGCACTGGTAAAGTGGTAGGGCAGTCAGTCTTGTATAGCACACCCTGCATAAATGCTAACGCACTCGCAACAGTGCTGGAGTGAAAATGTGGTGAGGTACTTCGCATTTTCTTTAAAAGTTTATTTCCTTTCATTGCGTGATGCTGGAAATGCATTTCGTGAAGGTCTCAACAAGATGATTTACCTATTGTCAGTTTGCAGAAGTCTTAAAAACTTGTGACAGAAACAGCTTGCTTGACATGCTAATGTCCCTAAAGATCTGAGAGCAAATTTTCTGTTTTTCCTAGTTCCTCATGTTCCTCCTCAGAATATCCATCTGTACCAGCGTGTAGTTTTCAAGAACTACTGCAGTGTGTATTGGAAGGCTCTGTCAGTCATAATCTTACAACACCAATGTTTAGCTGAGCCCATCATAGCATAGCTTAGCTCAGGGAAGCTCCCTTAACTTTGGTATTTTAATGTTTTGGTTTGCATTTTCTTTTCAGTAAGATACATAATACATGCAGTAAATGAAGCTGCGTGACAGGAAGTTTGTCTTCGATATCAGTCAAGCAAGTCTACTATCTGGAATTTTAATTATGCATTTACTCATTTAATGTTTTTCTCTTTTTTTTATTCTTGCTGTACTTCTGTAGAGATATGAGCCTTCAAAAGAACATTTGCTGATATCTTTAAAATGTTGTTACCAAACCACATAGGAAAAAGCTTACCTTAAGATAAGAGTGCAGTTGCAGCTTTTGTCTATAAACATACTAATTTACTGATCTTCGTTTTCCTTTCAGTGAGCACTGCACCACAGCCAAAACCAGTAAGTGTAATAGCTCTCATGCGTAAGTATCCATCTACTGACAGTATCTACTGCATTGTTTCATAATGCAGTCAGCATTAAGGGAAAGCAGCCTTATCACATCAGAAGGAAAAGTCTGATTTGTGTTTGTCATAGACATAGGCATCAGGTTCAATGCTGTCTTGGAGGTGTAAGTAGTATTAGGTCACATATCACCAGAACGAGTGATCTTTTTGGTGATCTCAAGGTCTGTTGTGAAGGTGACTGTTGTCTGTGGAGTCTGAGGTCCCTCATTTGGACAATACTGTAGGTTTCTCAGGTCAGGACAGAAATGCACTGATAAGAGCCATAGGCAACTGCTCCAAAAACCTTAATGTCTGCTTTTTATTTGGGAGGAGAACAGTCTCGGGAGTTTTCATCCCAGACGGCTTCCTCAGCTCTAAAATAAATTAAAACTTGATGCGTTTTAGCTTTATTGAAATATGAAATGCTAAGTCCAATTTCTCTCCTTCTGTGTAGGCTGACAAAATGTCAAAGAACAAAAAAAAGAAGTTGAAAAAGAAGCAGAAACGGCAAGCTGAGCTGTTAGAGAAGCGAATGCAAGAGATAGAGGAAATGGAGAAGGAAGCAAGCCCTGGGCAGACACAGCCGGAAGAGGAGGAAGAAGCTCAGAGCCCTCTGGAAATGCTCATAAAAGTTAGTCCACCAGAGGAAAACGTCAGCAAAAAGACAGGTATGGACCTAAAGTATTCTGAAGTAGCACAGTGTTGTCCTTTCACTCATGCTAGAATGAGTAGAGTGAGCACCTTTAGTAGAGGTGGCCATTGTCATTTAACCTGTTTGTATTGCGTTCTACCCATCTAAGGAAGTTAGGAAATTTCCTGTAACAAACTGAATTAATGAATGATTGTGTTTAGTTACATTTTGAGAACTACCTACTTCTGAGGGCTCCCTGAACAAGCTTCAGCTATTACTTTGTTTAGACATATTGTGCTATCTTCTCTTCCGCTCTTCCAGCTGAAGTCGTTGTACAAGAACAATCTATTCTAATGGAAAGCGGTGTGGAAAAATGTGTAACAGAAATAAATTGCAATGGAGTGGTACAAATGACGGACTTCCCAGACTCCGGCAATCAAGGGTCTGTGCGACTTGAGGATGACCTTCATAATGCCAATGACTGTGGCGATCACCCTCATACACAGAAGAAGGAGAATTTCCATAGTTGTAATTACAGTCAGCGTAATGGTGACTCGGAGAACAGGCCTCAAGAAGCAATGTCGGACTCATTCGTGCCCTTAGTTTCAGAAGATTCCATGGTGTGTCAGCCCGCGTCCAACGAAGAGCGATCATTCAATGAGCAGGAGATTAACCATTTGCAAGAAAGCATCCGGACAGAGATACCTTCAGAGGACGAGAATGAGAATAACAGCCCGTCAGACAACAAAGGTATAAGAGGAACCCTGTGAGAAAGGGCTCCTTTCTCCTTGATGTGGGAAAGTTGTGTTACAACGCTTTATCAGAGTATTAATAGAAACCTCCATTTTGTAGACTGAAGTGATCAGAACCACCTGTTTGAGACTTTTCCTGCCAGGATTAATTAACCTGACAGTCCTACTCTGAGACATTTGCTGTTTGTAGCTTCCAGTTGTGCTTGTACCTTAATTTTGACTACTGAATGCATGAGTATTCCCACTTCTTTTAAAAGTACCTGTGCATTTGTTTTTCAGTGTAGGAACATTCCCTCCTTTGTATCAGGTGTTGCTTATGTGATTTTCATTAATATTTAGAAATGTAAGTCTACAAATTGTCACTGGCTGTTAAATTATGGGATAAGTACTGTTCAGTGTGTTCTGATAGTTTTGTTCTTGACATGGAATACAAGTAACTCCTCTCAGTTACTTGAGATGAGTAAATGTTTTCCTAGAACTGGAAATGCAGACTGACTGAGACAAAGCTTATACAGTGTAGGAAAAAAACCTCTTTAATGCTTTTAAGTGTTATTTGTTTCAGGGGGGAAAAACTGTAAGTCTTATAGGTTTAGGAGAACATAAGACACACAATAGTGTACAGCAGTTTAAACGTATTCCAGGTGTGTGTTTTTTAAAAACTTGAATCAATTGATAAAACTGTCCTTTTTTGCCTCTTTGAGTCAAGGTCAGGTGAAGTAGGTCTGCTTGGAGGAGGGAGAAACTAACATTTGTACTTCTTTTTAAAAAAATTTCTGTATCATTTTCTTGGCAGAGTACTGCTGGGGAGTTACATGGATTAAAAGTAGCAAGTGAAACGTAAAGGTTTTGAAAGTTGAACTGCATTTAGTTGGATGTCCCTACCAGATTACTAGGTGTATTTTGCTTCCTGCAGCTCTCTCCCAAATTGCTTTACAGCTACAGCTGGATGTAATTTAGTGACTTAATATTTTTACTCTCCACTGTGTCACTGAGGTTTTACCAATATATATTTTAGCTCTTGTAACTGTGTTGCAGCAGTGAGCGATTGGTGTGTCAAAAAGATGCCATAATATGCAGACTCTCCTTCTTCAAAGATTTAGGAAGATGTAAGGGTTGAGAGGCTTGTTTTGTTTCTGGCAATGCCGTTATTTAAAAAGCCTGTCTAGATATAGACAGACATTTTAAGGCTGTGCGAAGAGTGCTGGGAAACGGTCACTGTTGCATGTGCTTACTTGGCCTTCTGCTTTGTAACACTGGTCGGGTCTTAGTGGTGGTAGCTCTCTTGTTCGTAGTGCAGACGGATGCTGATTTTTATACCTAGGCTTCGGAGAGTGAAAAGTTCTGATCCGTAAGCAAAACCCTTCCTGGGTAGGGAGGGGGCTGTAGGATTTGGATGACAGACGGTGACACTGTTCATGTAGCTTTAATCAGCTGTTGTACATGTTGCCTCTAGGAAAATCAACTGCTGGGAATTTCCTTCTTAATCCTCTTGAGCCCAAGAATGCAGATAAGCTCAAAGTGAAGATAGCTGACCTAGGAAATGCCTGCTGGGTGGTAAGTTTACAATCTTCACACTGACTGTTTAAACCTGCTAATTCATTCACAGCATGCCAAGACGGAAAATAATCTGTAAAATAGATTCTATCTTAGACCTGCTTGTGAAAGTGGTGGCAGTTTAAAACTATGTTGGGGAAAAAAGAGGGGGGAGCAGGGACACAAGGAAGGAAATGGTCCTCTAACGTAGGATTTCAGCCTGTGTTCTGGGTGACTCCCTGGTCATTAGATTACATCTAATAGGCCTGTGAACAGTGTCACATATAACGTGTAGAAATCTGCATACGTGAAACTTCCAAAGGAGTGTGTAGCTCTCCTGGAGAAGGAGAAAGTTGCAAACAATTGCTCTGATGTGCTAGTTCTGCAGTTTATTAGCTTGTCAAACCATTTCAGTGGATTCATGAGCACATGAAAGAGACTCATAAATAGTTTTATTCTTTGATGGTTGTGCTGTGCTGCTTTTAAACGTTTGACATTTCAAATAGAAGAAATGTCTGTTTTACGTCTTAAATGGCAAAATACTTCAGATCTTATGGGAGAGATGGATCTCCAACTCAGAATTGCACATCAGGCTTGCAGCATCTGGCAAGGTGGTCTCTTAAATTAGTGTTGCTTATCTGCTTTAAGGTAGCTGAATCATGGCCTGTCCGTCATGATTGGGCAGGAGAGGGTGCAGCTTCTGAAACAGTCTTTCCTTATTCTATTTTTGTGGCTTGCTCTCCTCTAAACTGCTGGACTGTTTTACTTAAGGAGGAGTGTCTCACGTAGAGCATTTAAACAGTACTTGTAGGAATATAAGGAAATATTTAATGAGGATGTAAGATTCAGATGAAATGTAATGGGAATGAACTTTGATCTGCTCTGGCCTTCCAGGTTGTTGATTCTCCTCTTTTAAACAGTCTCTAACTGTTTGGTAAAACACTTCTTCTGTTTAGCACAAGCACTTCACTGAAGACATCCAGACAAGACAGTACCGATCCTTGGAGGTCTTGATAGGATCCGGGTATAACACCCCTGCTGATATCTGGAGCACAGCATGTATGGTGAGTGGTGTCATCCGGGGGATTTTAAACTGTTTCTCCGGAGCGTTCTGGGAAACTGGTGTGTGCTGTGCCCTCTGGACTGCTGAGTCGCTAGCCAAGTCTGGCAAAAAGCCCTCAGAGGTGTTCAGCCAACTTCCAGACTTGCCGAATACCATGTTTCCATACCAAAGTTGTTGTTGGGTTTGGTTTTTTTTGCCATGTGTGGCTTTCCTTTTGAAAGTTAGTTTTGTTGTATAGCACTGTCAGATTTCAAATGTGATTGTACTTTGTCATCAAGCTTTGTGGAAAAACGAGACAACTATGCAATTCTGAAGACAAAATCTTTTTATATAAAGAGCCTTTCTGCTGCATCCAGCACTGTTTCACAGATGTCTTCAGTATAATTTCATATTTTAATCATATGCATCCTGTGCGTGTTTGGAATCACTTTATAATCTGAGTAATGCTGAGATGAGGCTGAAGCTGTTCCTGTAATAGCTGGCAAATGTAGAATATGGCGATTAAAAAAAAAAATTAGTCTAGTCAGTTACTGCGTGTGCCTCTTTGGTGTCTCCATTCTGTGTTTTCTACAAATCACAGCTTGGGTTTTATATTTTAAGCTTGGAAAATAGTGAGCGAAATAATTTTTGCTGTCTCGGAAAACAAGCTGTGATTTTGATGAATGTGGTAAAAGAGAATGCGATAGGGTCGTGTTGTCTCTGCAGAATGTGCGGCCAGAATTATACAGTGGCTACTCCGAGCATCTAATTCAATAGTTTGGCAACAGCAGTCCGTAAAGAAAACTAAGAATACAGAAGGTCAGAGGTACTGTTTTGAGTAAAAGTGAATACGTAAAGGATAAATGTGTCATGGAATTTAGGAGTGGTGAGTTGAAATGAATGCAGGTGTTTTTCTCATTTAAAAACATTTTTGTATCTATGGACAAATGTTCAGAGATTAACTGTTTGAAAAATGTCTCTTTAATATTTGAAATTTGGGGAGAGGGGAGAATCTTTGTTTAAAAAAAAAAAAACCTAGAGTTTGGACATGACATCATTTTGCAAAATGCTGTTGAGGCAGAAGAGAGGCTAAGCATGTGAAATGCCTTAACTTTGTACAGTTTCAGACAAGCGTACTGCATTGTGCTGTGATCCAGAATTCATCATAGGTATGCCTATGATGTTTTTTAATGCAGTCATTAAAATGTTGCAAAGTAATTGCACATCTTAAGATGGTAATGGTGTACTAGAGTTTTGCAGGTTATTCTTCCCAGCGCTTTGCTTCTGGCCCACAGAGATATGCAGAATCAACCTGCAGCACGTCTGTGTGAAGCGTATTAAAGTGATTTAATGTGCTCATTTCTGTTTGTTTAGGCCTTTGAATTAGCAACAGGAGACTATCTGTTCGAGCCTCATTCTGGGGAAGATTATTCACGGGATGAAGGTGTGTTTTGTCTAAGTCTTTCCTTTTTAAAATGGGACATGAAATACAACAGTTGCTTCTTCAGAATGAGCCTTCTTTTATGAGGCAGCAATGCAAAGGCTCCTTGCAAAAAGGTTGTTTACCCAAATCAGCACCAACTGTGCTTGAGCCTCTGCAGTAAAACACCGTGCAATAAAGTCCATGTTCTTGGTCTGGTGTTTCCCATTCCTCTTGTCACTGGATTCTCTATCCTGCTTCTCAAACTGATCGTGCCTCAAATTGCCCTTACCTTTTTTCCCCTTGCCGCTTGACTTTGTAGTTGCTTAGTGTAATCTGATTTCAGGTGGGATCTCAAAGTAATTTTTAAGGGAGATAATGTCTTTGTCCTTATATCCCAGAGAAGGAAACTGGGGCATAGGGATGTCTTGTGTGGATGTGTCTCATTGTCTTTTCTTTTGAAAAAATGCAGATCACATTGCATTGATCATAGAACTTCTGGGGAAAATACCTCGCAAGCTCATTTTGGCAGGAAAATACTCCAAGGAATTTTTCACCAAAAAAGGTAAAAGGAAACAAAGCAAATGTCACTTATCCTCTCATCCCCTGCCCCAAATACACAAGACTGCCTTGTTGGAAATACCAATTAACAATAGATGCTAGCAAAGATGTCTCTCTAAGTCTTTCCTTTGTTTTATGAAAGGCTTTCTCAGTAAAACTGCAGGTAAATGTAAGGCATTCCTGTCTAACTGCTAAAAGTATCCTATATCCTAGTACTTGATGTCTTGGTGTAGATCAAACGCAGCAGGTAGAAAAACAGCACTGTAGGTATTTTTTCAGACTTGATTTGGCTTTATTTAGCTGATCTTTGTCAACTAGAGGTCTTGACTCACCTTTGAAGTCTTCTCTAGACAACTTTGTTCCATGTCTAGCATGCCAGTCAACTAAATAGTGCCTTGAGTCCTGAGCCATGTTGCTCAGGACACATTATACCATTATCATAAAGCCCTAAGTACCCCAGAAATGTATTGAGTCTCAAGAAGAAGTTTTTGACCTAGTTTAATACTTTCTTTTTTATAAAACAAACCCTTTTTTGTTAGTAGTGTATTCCTTCCTCAGAGAGTGCTGCATGTATGGCATGTATTCCAAAGTCAACGACACAGTGTTTATCTGTCATGTTAACCGGTATAATTGGTGATTTAGTTAAGTTATAACAATATTTGCTGATATTGGATCAGAAATAGCAGGAGGGAAAAAAGAAGTCTTCAAGGAAGTACATTTCTAGAACAGTCTTCAAAAGCAGATAGAAAAGGAGTTTTAGTATAATTTATTTCTTCCTTCAGCATGCCCTACCATTTTATACTCCCTATGCCCAACTATTCAGAACAGTTTCTGAATTCAGTCTTGTCTTGTTTAGCTGTTTGGCCTATTGTATTCAGCTGCTCTGTTCCCACGTCTTGCACTTAACCTGTTTGTCTTGGTTTTCAGGTGATCTGAAGCACATCACCAAACTGAAGCCCTGGGGCCTTTTTGAAGTCTTGGTGGAAAAATATGAGTGGTCCCAAGATGAGGCAGCTGCATTCACAGACTTCTTATTACCTATGTTGGAGCTGATCCCAGAGAAACGAGCTACAGCAGCAGAGTGTCTCAGGCACCCCTGGCTTAACTCATAGAGGCTTCAACCCGATGCCACAGCACTACACTCTGGTTTACAGCATAGCGTACATGCACCCAGCTGCCCCTTCTCAGATCCATTTTTTTTCCTTGTTCATTTTCAGTGTGAAGTTCTTTCTTCAAGGCTTCCAAGATTTTAGATAAATCTAACCTGTTCTGCTGAGTTTGCTTGTGTGACTCAATGGGGACTCTCCTCAGCCAGTGGGCATCATCTGTGTTTTGCCTTGATTGGGCTTCGCCAAAGACTAATTGACTAGAATATGAAGTTTTTTTTCTCTGTCTCCTCACTGTTAATCACCGTGTGCTACACATGTGAGCTCACCTGTGCTCAGATATGCTCCCTTAGCTAAATTTCAACTCTCCTTTCTTCATGAGGGGGATGTGAAGATCCGAACGCCTCCTTATCTCACTGACTCAGGATTCAATTTCCCGCTGTTCATCCAGTAGCTAGCAATGGGGTGAGAAGTAACAGATGGCACCAAGGTGGTGTTAGTTCCTTGTAGAGCAAAGACCTCCAAATCCTTCATCGTTTTCTAGGTGTCCACTGTATTCTTTGCTTTCCAGTCGCATAACTTTTCTTTAGTTCTAGCTGCTTAAATCTTTTGAAAAGAGCTATTTAAACCTAGGTTTTAGTATCCTTTATTTCTTCCTCCAAAGTGCCCTGCCCCTTTACTTTTTCCTTCCCTGTGCCCAGATAGTCAGAATAGTTTCTGAACTCGGTGACATTTTCTACTTTAATGCCTGTGACTAAAAGGTGACAAGCAAAATGAGCAAAAGCTGGAACTGACCCAACGCACAATCTTCAGCATGCAGATGGGTGCACCCTTTGGCTGCAGAGAGCTAGCTTTGTTGCAGGCAACTCTTCTGATGTTTTAGCGAGCTGTAAGTTTTTTGGTTTTTATCCCTTACTGGCACTTTTTTGCCTTGCTTGAGGCGGTTGCTGTATCTGTGAGAGATTGGCTTTCACTGATGCAGTCTACCCTGGCTCTTAATTTTTGACCATTCACTTTTTCCCAAGAAAAGGATGGCAGCATCTGTATTGCAGCCACGCCGTAGCCCTTGACTTTCAAAATCAATACTTGAAGGCCCAGTGTAAAGATTTATTTTCCTTTAACTTGCTTCAGGTGCTGGCCTTCAGAAATAACTTCCCAGGATGGGACTGCCTTTTATTTTCTGGGCCATTAGCATAGGGAGAGCTAGCAGAAGTGGAAGAGAACTGACTTTTCCGTGTAGATACTGGATTAGAAGCTGTTTCTAGAGTTACCCCAAGTAAAAAAGTTCTGTGGGGTTTCTATATAAACTTCTCGGAGCAGGGTGGATATAATGAATAAATGGGTTAATTTTAATTAAAAGTGGCATTTGATAGTTTTGTGATGGCTTCTTCTAGACTTGCCCACCCTATGACAGATTCAGTGCATCCTACTCTAAAGCAAGATTTGGCAGCATTGAGACTTCAGAGGCACTTCCTTACCCTGGACCAAACAGGCCTTCGGATTCGTGGTGGCTCTCAGAGGATAGAAGTTGCTGCAGGAGCGTGTTGGAGGCCACGCAGATGCTATCCGAGATGATTACATTGCCAAAGCTGCCAAGACCACTGTTACGTGTCACTTCTGTATGTGTGTTTGGAAACCCTGGTTCGCGAGGATCGTTCATTCATAAACCTTGGTGTCATTTAATCCACTTGAAAAGAGTTTCTCCAGTCCAGTGCCTGATGGGGCTTATTAATGCAAATCATGCTGCATGTTCTTTTAGGGGTAGATCAGGTTCTCTATGCATATAATGTAAAATTAAAGGAAGGTAACATACCAACAGAGTTTTAAACTGCTGATTCCCCCCCCCTTCATCTGGAGTTTTCCAGTTGCGTGTCATTTCCATATCTGTTACAGAAGGACTGCAGACAGGACTGGGTTCCAAAATACCTACTGTCTACATACTGTGAAGATACATTGGCAGGGCAAACAATTTCTGTTGTCTTGAAAGCTCACCCGGTCCTGTGTACTTGAGACTGGCTGATTACAGAACTTTTCCTAGAAGGGGTCTGCACACTTCAACTCTGAGAGCTCCTTCCCGTCCTTCCCTTCCCTCTGCCACCCCTGACTGGAGGAGGAGGTTTTTTACTGTGATAGCCAAGGCTAGAGCCAGCTTGTGAGTTGAAGACCTGCAGAAGCAGCCGTCAGGATTCAGTCTTGTACCGTGTGCTCGTTCACTTGGGGTTTGTTAAATTTCCAAATTGCCGTAAAGTGCTCACACTAAAGGATTTGTACTTGCTGTGTCAGTCTAAAACCTGAAGGAAAATACATTTTTATTCTTTCTACTTGGGTGCTTTGTCTCTTTTCTTTGTGAAAGCCGTACAATAAACAGCTTATTTAATAACTGAGCCCTATTCCTCATGTTCCCTCTGTAAGTCTGTTCTTTCTGAGCTAGTGGCCCACTGATTGAATTTTCTTTGCTAGTGAGCACCTAGTTTTGATTTCCAGAATGAGATGCAGGGAGATGGTGTAGGTGAAGATTTTGTTGCTGGTATTGTGATCCGTTTTAAAAGGGGGAGAAGGGTAGTCGATAGCAGGACAACTCCGCTGGAATTTTTCCATTCTAAGATATGTTTTTCTCCAAGTCCGTCATCTCTCTGCTGTCTTCCCTAGCAGAGAGTCTTAACACTTCTTCCCAAACACTTCTTCAGAGGGAAGCATAAAACTGGCAGGTGCTTCTTAGAACTGAACTCGCTGCTGCAGGAACCAACAAATCACAGCAAGTAGAAATGAAAAACTATAATGCAGGCTAATTTTGGATTCTGACCAGGTAAGAGCTGGGAGGGATGATGTGCTGCTTTGTCTTCTGCCGAAATGGACTGTGCCGAAGGCTGCCACAGGTGGTGGTTGGATGTGATGAGAAATGGTGGCTAAATGGGATTAATCGGCAGGTTCTGGTGGTGCATTACGGGGAGTTGATGCTGACTGGCACCATCTGCTGCAGTTTGCAGGTACTGTTACAGGCCTGCTGCAGCCCAGCAGTGGTGTCGTCGTCCCCCCGCCCCCGAAAAGTGCCCTTCTTAAAAGGTTGTGTTTGGTTACTGTTGTCCAGAGTGGGAAGCTTTGCTAGGAATTGACTGTGTCATATTTTTCAAGTACAAGGGCAACCTGGGAATGGCAGAGGGCCTCCCCCGCCGCGAGGAGACTAGCACAAAATCCAAAACGCTGACTTTTTTTTTATTCAGAAGTAATTTCCTTGAAAGAAGGTGTACAAACCCCAAGGAGAAGCAAATCGCCATCCCTCCCCTTTTCCCCAGGTTTGCTGATGGACTCGAAAAACCCCATGTCCAGTTTGGGCTCATCAAATAAACTCCACGAGAGCTGTGAGCCGATAGTGGCCCCTTAGGTGAAAACAACAGTTGTAGAAAATTCACAGAAGTTGGTAAGTTTAAAGCTCCTGGAAAAGTCACTTCAAAGAAATGGGCTGTGTCTCTTGAAGCTGATGGAAGAAGAGTTCTAGGTGTCCCTGGGAAGAGAAAAGGTCAGCTGTTGCCAAATGGAGTATGACTTCAAATTTAATCTTTTTTTTTTTTTTTTGGTCACTTGGCAAGGATTTATGTTCTCCTGGTTTCAGGAGGCAAAACAAAGACTAGTTCCCATTTAACCATGACTAAAACCAATGTGACCATAGCACCAAAATCTATACAGTTGACAATACTTTAGTAATCCTCAAAATACAACAGCAGCATTACGTGTGCTTGGAAGAAACATTAAAAATCACTGCGGGCATCACTTACGTGGCGATCAGCTCTGTCAGTCATTGCCCTCTTCTGTAAGACAAAAAGATAATTTGTTAATTGGGTAGAGGAATAACAACAAAGGTGCAGGTGTGTTTTCACGTGCAGTACAATGACCATGACAGCTCTCCCGCTTCTCTCACTGGAGGAAGCCACCATCCTCCCAAGTAACAGCAATCCCCTGCCGTGCGGAAACGCTCTGCAGCAGGATGGGGGCTTGTAGCTCAGCCCCAGCTGCCTTTACCTTTATTTTCCACTTTAAAATCAGATGGGAGGAGGTTGTCTTGCCGGTTCCCCAACACAAAGGCCAGGAAGGAGAGTATGAGAGCGTCGAGGATGCCGATGATGCAGAGGATGTACGCCCAGCGCACGGTGCAGGCACCCAGTGTGTACTTGTCCGTCTTGTCCCCGCACATGCGCTTCACCTCGCTCGAGTCCCAGCCATCGGGGTAGATCAGGCAGCCGATCATCAGCCCGGTAGCTGCGGGGAGAGGGAGATGTTACAGTGGCTGCAAGCTACCTGCTGAGCTGGTACTGCAGGTGGAGGGGCACGGCAAGGCTGCGTCCAGCCACAACCACAATGCTATAGAGAGAGAAAATACTATGGACCAGTTAAATAGGCTTAAAGGTTCCCCATGCCCTGCAGTTGGGCTCTGCTTCGTTCACGCTGCTGCAGCCGGGGAGGAGCAGGATACGGCACGCTGCCTTCCTGCGAGCTCAGCATGCTGCTCCCCATCAAGGACACGCTGCGGCAGCATCTCCCATCACTGCGTTGCCCAGGCAACATCTCTCCTGCCTCCGCACGCATCCCTGGCCGTGTTCCTCCAAATAAATATTTTCTCCGAACAAAACTGGGATGGATTTAGTCTATGCAAGGTGGAGAACCTTCTTATCGCCCCGTGCGTAGCTGGATTTCAGCTTGTGCTTTGCCGAGGTAGCACCGCAGTCAGCAGCAGCTTTGCAGGCAAATTAATTCTGCTTGTTCAGCTGCGGTGGTTCCAGCCCGGCCGTCAGCCACCGGCTCCTCTGGCGGCCACTCTCCTTGCCTGACCCCAGTGCACAGACAACCTCAACGGCTGCTCCAGCCTGGCTGTGGAGCCCCTCGGCACATCGCCCTTGCAGCTTTGCCGTGGGAGTTGCAACAAACCGACGTTTGCAACAAGCGCGAGCTGCCGAAGGGCCGTCTTCTGCCAAGCGGCTCATGTCCCAAAAGCTCAGAAGTGCTTTTTTTTTCCCCACGTGCTCAGAGAAACTGTTGTATTTGCTGGACAAGAGTGACTGGGTTTGGTAAGGAGAAGAGCTGAGCTCATCTGCAGGGCTTTGGGATGTGATTAACAGAGGCTCTTTGCATCCTCCACTGTTATCTTGGTGCAGAGCATGGAAGTAACTGGTCCTTTCTGTCTTTTCGTGCAGGTGTGAGGACCTCCCGGGCTCCTCTCATGCCAGAAACAACGCCATGGTGGGAGCTCTGGATGAGCGGCTGTTTGTCCCTGCCCTTCATGGACATCCACAGCTTCCTGCAGCAGCGAGATGCTCCTTGCCCTGTACTGGTGCCTTTTCTCGGTCACTGGGTGCTCTGTAAACCAGAAAACACTTTTGGGGTGGCTGCTGATGTTTTTTTTTCCCTTGGTTTGGGGACAGGAGAGCAGCAAGGCCAGCGGGCAGCTTCCTAGGTCTGCAGAGAGCATTTCTCTTCATTGAGAAGCAGCTGGTTTCTCCAGTATTTAATTACTCTTCCCTGTAGCTAACAGAGAGGAGGGGCACAAAGAAATGGGGGAAGCTGGAAAGAAATCACTTTTCCTGTGAAAACGCATCCTGGCGTGGAGCAAAGGCCAGAAAATGGATCCGCTCGCCACCTGCCCCCTTTTTAAAATAACTCCCAGAAATGCAGCAGCATCTGCATTGCCCGGTGGCGGCTTGACAGCTCCCGAGAGCCTGTCTGGCGCAGAGAAACTGGGCTGTTGGGGGTGATTCGGGCTCATCCATGTGGCTGGAGCTGCCTGCGCTGGGTTTCTCCCCCATCCAGCACAAAAATGTACATTAAAGCCCCAGATACGACAGCACAGCCTTTCCCTGCTCCAGCTCCCTGGGAGGCTGAGCTGCCCCAAGCCTCTTATCTAAATCTTTGCTTGAGCTCGTTTCTTTAGCCGGGAACTGGAGCAACCCCGATGCCACGTCCATCCTCCCGCAGGGTTTCAGCTGGGGTGTCTGGGGATGGCGGGGGCTGTGGCTGCTCGTGGCATGAATGATTCAGGAGCGGCAAAGGGCTGGGTTGGGTTTCAGCTGAGGCTTCAAACGCAGGAGCTGGGTTACCAGGCGTCTTGGGTGCCTTGCTGCGTTGGGGGAGGGATGGGGAAGGCTGGAGATCCGCAGGGATGAGGGGAGGGATGTGAGGATGAGCGGAAAAGCAGGAAAACGTGGGTGATGATACCAAATCCTATGGTCAGTCCCCTCCTCCTGTTCCACCTCCCCAGTATGTCATCCCCTGAGCTCAGGGAGTTACCGGTTGCTGCAGGGGGTATCGTAGGCACCAAATAACCCAGTAAACATTATCACCGTATCCCTCGTTAACTCCCGCAGGATCTCTAAAACAGCAGGGAGCCCCGTGTCCCAGCCCTGTGGCGTTCAGTGCTCTCAGACTGATGCTCTGAAGCCACAACCCTGCTGCACCGTGGGGCAGAACAGGAGTGACGGCGCCGGGCGATGGCCAGAGGAAAGCTCCCCCAGGTAAGCAGGGACGGGCCGTGGCTGGGCCGTTGGTGCTGCGTGGTTTTGCAGCAGCAGCAGCGGTGCACGGGGGGGAGCATCGCCTACACGCAGCGAGTCTGCTGGTTCTCAGCTGCTCTGACAGCTTTACTTACTGCAAATTCCCCGCTGGTAACCAGCAAGGAGGAGCAAAATGGGGCATGGAGGTTATGCCAGTGTCCCTTTCCTGGCCAGCCCCCTCCCAAGCAGAGTCGAGGTGGGGGCAGAGATGGAAAAGCAGCGCTGGCCGGACCATCGGCAGCCCCCGGCCCCCCAGTCATCGCCCCCGGCCCCCGCTCACCTGCCGCCAGCTGCATCCAGGCGCAGACTTTATAGACGGTGGCTGCGTTGCAGAAGAAGAAGAGACTGAAGCAGAGGATGGAGCCGATGATGAGGAAGGTGGAGATGCCTACGAAGAACATGGCGGTTTTGAAGGCGCTGGAGGGGATGGTGCCGAAGTCGAGAGGGCTGCCC
>WAAD01010887.1:833271-871854 GCA_013389945.1 Fregata magnificens
GGTGAGGATAGGTGGGGGGCCCCAACCCCATAGACCCCCCCCAAGCGCAGGGGATGTCCGGGGGGAGTTAACACAGAGGTGCCCGAGTGCTGCTGGGGACACTGGGATGCACTGGGATGCACTGGGATGGGGACGGGGTGGCGTTGGCAGGATGGGGTCACAGCGGGCAGGGGGTCGGTGTCCCACCCTTTGTGCCAGTGGGACGGTGCTCAAGGGAGGGGATTTTTCTTTTTCCCACTTCCCCTCACAAAACGAGGCTCCTGTGCTCAGCTAAAACGTTTCCTCTAATGCCACCCACCAAAAATACCCTATAGGGTGTACGCAGAAATACATAGTTTTGTTGGCGGTAGGTATAAGTGATTGCACGGGATAAATGCAAATATTTTTTTTAAGCTTCTGCTATTTTTCCCCTCCTTTTTGGGCACAAAACCTCTTTCAAACCTTCTGTTTTTAAAACGCACGTTTGGGTGAGCTCGCTCTTATCAGGAAAGAGTATTTTACGCAATGATCTATAAGAGCTCGTGGGGGATACGTCCATCACCGGTGCATCCCTGGCCGGCGGTTTCCAGCCGAGGCTCCGATGCTGCAGCTGCGTTCCTGTCCTCGCTGTGCCGTCGTGCTGAGCAAATGGGGCCGTGCCGCTGCCGGTGAAAAAAAACCCTTTAAAAATGAAAAAAAACAAAACCCCAGGAGCTGATAGTTTAGGGTTTTTAAGGTTGAGTTTAACTGGTGTCTCTCCATAATGAGCTATTAAACTGTTGAGGTGGATTGGGGCCGTCACTGGGGCATCAAATCCAGCCTGGAAACTGGGATTACAAGTGAAAACAAACAAACAAAAAAAATTGAAGGCACAAATCGCTCCTTCCTTTAAAACATGCAGAAGTTGTGTCCCTCCTGCCCCGCAAAGGGCTGGGGGGGAAGAAAAATCATTAAATCCATCCAGCAGAGCCTATATCTGGCTTTTATGGGATGTTTTCCTGGAGGTGCGGTGGGTTTGGGTCAGGCGGCGATGCTGCGACTCGGAGATGCTCAGGTTTTATTTCCAACCTGGTACCCTAGAAATGGGACAAAACTGCTGGGGGGGACAGGAGGGGGACATAGGGGACGATGGCCACCGCCGGCAAGGGGTCAGCCAGGAGTATGGGGCTGGGCAGGAATGACTTTTCAGTGGCGCTGAGAGTTTTGTAGCCCAAAGGTGCGATGCTGGGGTCCCTCGGTGGCGATGCTGGGGTCCCTCGGTGGCGATGCTGGGGTCCCTCGGTGGCGATGCTGGTCCTCGGCCCTGCGGCGTGATGGGTGACANCCCTCGGTGGCGATGCTGGGGTCCCTCGGTGGCGATGCTGGTCCTCGGCCCTGCGGCGTGATGGGTGACGACAGCAACCTGTGTGATGCAGGAGGAGGAAGGCGAGGGTGCGATGGCCCTGGGTGCTCCCGGGAGCCAGAGGTGATGGGGTGCTGGCGGAGGAAGGGGTGGCCGGGGACATCTCGGGGGGGCTTGGGGTGATGAAGCAGGCGGGGTTTGTGCTGGAGAAGATACGTGATGGTGTGAGGGGGGGGAAAAGCAGATTTCTGGGGAGTTGGTGGAGAAGTTACCGCTTCTGCCAAAACTCGCTGGGAGGGACGACGGCACGTGGCCTCTCTTGTGGTTTTGGGCTTGGAAGATGGAGCGGGGCCGGTGCCGGAGGGGGCTCGGCGGGGGGAAGGCTGGCACGGTGCGGGCTCCTCGCGATGCCCATCCTGCCCGGAGCAGAGGTGTCTGCTGGGATGACTGCTCGTGCAATTATTTTTTCTTCTTTTTTAAAAAAATAAGAGCAAATCATCATAGCTTCCCAAGGCTGTATTTGCCCCGCACGCGCTTGAATTATGCTGAGGTCCTTTCCCAGCACACTTAGAGCATCTCCCTGCTGGAACAAGCCAGAAAATAAGGACAATTCCAAGTAAAAACCAAACTGCATCCTTCAGGAACATCTCTGCTGTGTCATTAGGTGGGTTTTAATTACCGGCTTGCAGAAGGAGAAAGTTTGTTGTAAGGCTCGAGATGCTCGACACCAAGACCCCCTCCTCTGTCCGGCCGCGGCTCTCGGGGCTGGCTCAGGGGGAAAAATATTCCGTAAAGTCTTTGGAGAATAATTTGGTCTCAGTTATTAATGCTTTTATACTATTTAATATTTTATTTTATGTTTACTCTCAGTTACGTATATAAAGTTGTTACAGCCCCTTGAGGGAGCTGCAGAGCTCGCGCCGCTCTCGTGCGTATCACAGGGAAATAATACATAACTTAGCAAGGGTTTTTTTTTTTTTTATTTTAATGGTGTATGTTTGTGGGCGTAAAGAAACGGCCACGAGTGCTCTAACGTACGAGTTGTTCATGTAACTTGTTTGTCACGGAGCCAACGAGCTTTTTCCGTAATCAGTAATTGTGGTTGAAATAAGGATTTCTGATTTTGCAAGCGAGTGTGGTGGAAAATTAGGAAAATAGTAGTAAAGTAACCGTCAGCAGTGAAGAGGTGGGATGATGAGGGACTGCGATTAATTATCTTCTGCGTGCGATGTCCCCTGTTCATAAATAGTAGTATCGCTCTTAGAAAATTAGCCTTATTAAAAGTATTCCCATTTCAAGTATTTTTTGATTTACGTTAAAATTAATCACCTGATTCAATAAAACGAGCCCTAGGAGGCACCGCCTCGCAAACGGCATCATCTCTGGGATGCGACCCCCGTCCCAGCGAGGAGCCCCGGCGGGATGCGGGCTCCCTCCCCGTCCTCGAACGATGCACGTGTGTGCACGCACGCGTGTGCGCACTTGGTACGTGCATGTTTCTGCTCCTCTGGGCTGGCGGGGGTGAGGGTGACCCGGCAGCAGCGCGGCATCGTCCCCAAAGCCGCAGCATCCTCCCGACACCCCCCCGCCACCCCGGGGCCGAGCCCCCTGCATCTCGCAGCATCCCCCAGCGGTGTCGGCGCCGGTCCCGGTCCCCCTCCGTCGGTTTGGCCGCTTGTGGCGTTTCTTTGTCCTTCCCAAAAAAAAATCCCGGTTTGGCGCGGGAACAGGCTGGTGTTTCACAACGTGCTGGGAATTGCCGTTTGCCCGATATAATTTGGCATTTATAGACCATCGGTGCATACGTGGCTTCAAAAAAGGTCTCGGGTGCCAGGTTATTTCTGGGTGCGCGGCGCTGCCGGCAACAGTGCTGGATGCCGAGTTGGGGATCCACCCCTGGAATTTGGCACCGGGGCTCTCAAGGTGCTGCTAAGCCCTTGTGTGTGGGGAATAAGTGATTAAATACAGCATTTCCGCTGCCAGGGGGGGAGCGGCTGCAGTTTAGGGTCACCTGGCTGAAAGTTTGTTGGAGAAACCCCTAAATCTGTTGCAAGCAATGAGATGCTTTTAGAAATTAAAAAAAAAAAAAAAAAGAATTAAATACATCCAAGTTTAATTGTTGGATTTGTTCTGGAGAAAAGGCTAAATTGGAGCAGAATTGGCAAACAAGACATTTCTTGTTTATTCCTATTTTGTATTTAGTTTAGTTCCCCCCCCAAGCTGTCTCTTAAAATTGAATTTGCTCGGCGTCAGCGTAGCTGCTGCCGGGAGGATGCTCCAAGCTGCCCGTGGAGGGGTCGAGCTTTACCGGGGTGCGCTGTACGGGGAGGGGAACGTCACATTTAATAGCCAGAGGTGGAATATTTCTTTCCAGTGTCCCGAAAAGCCTGGCTGGGTCAGTTCTCCCTGGTTGTTTTGACCAGGGGAGAAGAGACGATGAAAGGAGCCTGCTCATTTTCGATGGCAAAAAACCCAGCTAGAGGGTGCCAAGGAGTGGGTAGTGGGATGTCAAGTACTTTCTCACTTTTTAAAGATGGTTTATATAACCTGCTTGGCTATATTATTATTTTTTTTTTTCCCCTCCAGTTACATAATCCTAATTTATGAAATCATTAGGAAATTGCATTCCCCGCTGTTACGTGTCTGTATATAATGGCCACTGAGCTTGCTAGGATGCTGTGCTCGGCCCCTCTGCCAGCCGCCTCCTGAGAAGCTCAGGCAGGTGTGGAACAGCTATTTATACACGTTATTATTATTGTTATATTTTTGCCATCATCTGAGGCTGTGTCAGCCCCTCCAGGAGCGGGCTGGATGCGGGCTGGTGCCTCTCTCCCTGCTGAGGGAGAGCAGAGGCTTTGCTGCTGGCTCCGGCGTTCCTGTTTTTTCCAGTATTTTCAGGATGTGACACTGGCGGCAGAGGCTGGTCGTGATTTTTGTGGTGGGAGCAGCTGAAATCCTCGCTGGGGCTGGGGACGGCTTTGGGAGCAGGCGGGATACGAGCCATGGAGCATCAGTGTGTAAAATCCTTGACCGCATCCCGTCCCTGGCACCTTCTCCCCTTGGAAGAGCAACAACCCATAAATGTTTATGGCTTTTGCTTTCCCCAGTATATGTTTGTCTTTTGGAATAAAGGAGGGGGAAAAAAAAGTATATTGCTTGGGTTTTTTTCCATTTCACGTTAAAGCAGAGGCTGTTGTGTCTCTGGGTACCCACGCTGGAGGGGATGGACCACGGGCTGCCGGTGGGATGCTCGCAAGAGGGTCGAGTCCAAAGGAGCTTTATCCCTGCGATTTTTTTTTATTTTGAAGCAACCTGGAAAAACCACCGAGCAAGCATTTCCTCGCTGGTGCCTTGCTAGATAACCAGCAAACGAGCCAGATTATTTTTAATGGGTTTATCTTGTAAACTGGGGGGGGGTGGGGGGGTGGGGGAACCTTTCTGAAAGTCTTTTGCATGTCGCTGGTGTGGGTGCGCTCGCCTCGCTCCCGGGGGATGCAGACAGGCTGAACCCATCTTGCTTTCTGTTGAAATATTTGTTCTGGCAGGGAGCGGTGAGCCGTCCGGCTCACTTCTCCTCTCGCTGCAGCTGAAACTTGAGGGCAACCTCTTATTCAACATATTAAAAAAAAAAAAAAAGAAAAGATAGTTATGAATTGGATCTTAACTAAAACCACTTCAGAAGCTTAAAAATATTAGCTAGGCAAAATGATTAAGCAAGTGTGACAGGAACACATACCGTTGTATTTAAGTTAGCCGCATGTGGTAGTTTCCTTTTCTCCCTTCGTTATTCTCTTAATTGCTTAAAAACCTCCCTTTGCTGCTGTAGCACCGATAGCCTCTGGTCCTCGGGAGGTGGGTTGGGATAAAGGCGATCACATCCCTCTCCGGGGTGCCCTGTGCCGGGAGGGGATGCGAGGCTGTGGGGGGGATGGCACCGGGATGCAGGGGGTGCTCGGGGGGATGCTGGGGGTACCGGGGTCTCCGTGGGCAGAAGGGGTTAACCCTGGAGCAGCGACTGGCCGTGGATAAGGGAGACCAGGGAGTTCGCTTCGGTCCCCAGTGAGTCACGGTTCACCCTGGGCGAGATGGAGGTTCGTCAGGGTGCTGGGCAATTAAAGCAGCTCTGTTTGCGTTTTGTTTTTTTGTTTGAATAAAAGTTGCCATGACTGGCCCGCCGGGATGTTAGCTGCTTGCACAACGTGCACGCTAGGAAGTAAATCAATCCATGTGAGTCTTATTTAGCTAGCGATAACTTACATTTTATGGCTTCCCCGTTTATTTTAAATGAGGGGGGGAAAAGTCAAGTGGCCAGGACTTAAAAAAAAAAAAAAAAAAAAAAATTAATTTTTAATTTAAAGNNNAAAAAAAAAAAAAAGTTAATTTTTAATTCAAGCTGTGATGTGTGTGAGAAATGGCACTCGATCTGGGTGCATCCTTATGTGTCGGGACGGAGCTGAGGATTATGTGGAGCTGCCTTGTCGGGCTTAAGAAGGTCGTATTTTCTTAGAAATCCCAATTTTAATTTATTGCCGTCTCCCTGGGTCTCTGCTCCGCAGGCTGGCGTGGCAGGCGTCTTAAAACACCCTCGGCTGGCGAAAGTCGCTGCTCCGCTCTTCCCCTCTCCTGCTGCACAGGGACGGTTTGCTCGGTAAGTAGGTATTTTATTAGAAAAAATAGTTTTCTCGGTCGAGGGGGAAGCGACACCACGGTGGGACGGTGGAGAGAGCAGCTGCTGCGCTAATTGGGTCGTTCTTCGTTATCTGTCGGCGGGTGCGCTGGGGATGGAGGACGGAGGTGCGTCCCTGTGCTGCTGCCAGGCTGGAGGGGCTGGGATTCGGGGTGACGCTGGCTGGGATTTGGGGTGATGCTGGCCAGGATTCGGGGCCCCGCGCCTCCCCGCCTGTGCATTTAGATTCACTGTTTTTTAGCCTGACCTTTGCATTTTAAAGAAACTCCCTCCCGTGTTGCAATCTGAAGCTTTTAGGGCTGTTGTGGTGCCATGGAGCGAAAGCGCTTTGTGCTAAGTGGGTCTTAAAAACAAACCCCAGAGCAGTCAGCTCTTATTTTTCCATCCTGTTAATTTTCATCCTGACTTTCAGCAACGGTCAATAAAAAAGTTGGACAGAATATAGCCTCCCCCCCCCCCCCCCCTTTTTTNAGATTCCCCCCCCCCCCCCCCCCTTTCTTTTTTCCTAAGCTGATGTTAAGATGCTAAATGCTGTTTTATGGAAACAGCGAGTCAAAGCATCTTCCTGTGGCTGCGGGGAGCAGAGGAGCTGCCACGGGAGGTTTTGTCCATGGTCTCAGCACCCCTTTCTGACCGTGGTGGAGCATGGTCTGTGGCTTAAAACCGCTGTCTCAGTTTTTCCTTCTTTTTAAATCTCGTTTTAGAATAAAGCACATGTGTGTTTTTTAATTTAGTATTTTATTTTAATTTTTTTTTTCTCTTCTTACTAGGTATTTGTGTGAAATCCCCACCGTCTTTCTGGGTGGGCACCTCCCAGGACCCCCCCCTGGACCCTCAAACTTTCTCCAGCGATCGCATGGTGGCAAGGTGGGACCCCTCAAACCCCCTCAGCCTTTCTTTGCCCCCCCCCCTTCCCCTCCCGTGAGCCTCCGGGAGGGATCTGCGACGTGAAGTTTCCATTTGGAGCTGGCAAATTCCTGGTATGCCGATTTCTAGGAAACGTGGCTCGGGATCGTGTGCTTGGTGAAACCCTAGCATGTGCGATACCTGTCTGTCCTCAGCCTGGGGTCGGACATCTGCATCCCATTCTCCGCTCTGAATTTTCTCATATTTCTCCGGGCTGGAAGATAGCGGCATCCGTGCGGGATTGTAAAAATAAATGGCTTGTTTTTACGGCGTGGATTTCTGCGCGGTCTGTACTGGTGTCGTACGGCGTGTGTCCTCCCGGAGCAGCGTTTTCGTTGCAAAGATCGTTGTTCGAAAGGCACGTGCGAAGGGGAAAGGGCTTCGAGATGCTCCTGGTGCAGGTCATGGCTGCTGGGTTTTCCGTGAGCGTGTGTCTGGCATCGCTTGCAGACAGCCTGAAAAACACACAGGGCTCAGAGGGTAACGAAGGTGGGGAAGACACCAAAGCCGCTGCACAGCTTAAAAAGGAAAAAAAAGCCTTTTGTCGTCCCTGCTTTAAAAAAAAAAATACACAAAAAAAGCACAGAATGCCTTTTTCTGAAGCAGCAGCTGAATTAATGTCCGATCGTATGGGGGTGCTAAAATTGGGGTCAAAGCCGTAGCACTGCCCGGCTGTGTCGGGGCGTGCAGGTGGGTGCTCTGCCTGGGCAGCCAGTGCCCGCCGCGGGCGGCTTAACTGCTCGTGGGCATCCATCGCGGCTTCGTTTGCTCACGAGCATCAATCACGGTGATGCTGCTCTCCGTCTGGAGGAGGGAAATGATACTTGCAACTGCTTGCACTGGCGTGCAGGGCAGCGTTTGGGGAGACAGTGGATTTGCAAGAAGGAAGGATGCAGCGGTTGTTGCTTTGGAGCAATTCAAGGAGTTTATATTAATTTAGCGGGGCTGAGAACAGGCGTGTGCCGGTGCCGTGGGTCGGGATGCACTGGTCCGAGTGAAGCACGCGTCGTGCATGTGTAGGAGCCTCCTGAACTCGCGAGCCTCCTTGTTTGCTTAGCTAGAAGCTCTTTAATGTGTTTCGTATCAATTAACGCTGAAATAGTTGCACTTCAAGGAGAGATTGTGTCCAGATGTCGAAGCCTCTGGATTTTAAAGCTTGTTTATTATAGCTCTTAAATGACAGGTTAAACAGCTACGCTGAATTTTCAGATCGTCCGATTAAAAGCGAACAAGTGAAAACCCCAAACCCTTCCCTTTAGCTCTAAGGAATAACTTTGCCTTTTCACGGGGCTTGGGGAGGGTGGAGGTGGCAGCTCCGGGTCTCTACGGCTGCAAGGCAGCCCCGTGCCCAGCCACGAGTGCCCGGGCGGCGGCCGGAGGCGCGGACCAGAGCCCGGTGTTGGGCTTGGAGCTCGAGCAGAGGCATTTTTTTGGGGTTTACAGGCTCCTGCAAGGGACTTTGCTTCAGGATGCGAAGAAGCAAGCTGTGCAAAACCACCCCAAACTGTACAAAACCACCTTTGTGCGCACCTTTGCTGGGGCATGCTCTGGATTTCTTTAATCACCTTCCCATCGCTTTTATTCTCCGTGCATGGAAGTTCCTTCCCTCTCGGGGGTGCAAATTGCTGCACTTTTTGGTGGAGGAGGACCCCCAGCCCGGGGGGGTTTAACCCTTCCCCAGCATCTCTCCTCCTCCCACCCATCCGTATTTCCATCCCAGGGACACGAAGCAGCGTGGGTGTTCGGAGGGCGGAGGATGGTTTAGCCTGGCTTCGTTTACAGACTTACAACGTTAAGCTTGTGGGTAACAGCAAAGGGAGAGCGGGATCTGCTTGGGGTGTCAGAAACACCCGGAGGCTTTTGCACGGGGTAATTAATTAATCCCCTCCCTGTATCCGGAGCACACGTGGTCCCGCAATGAGAAGATTCAGGCTCTGACGCCTCCAACAAGCTTGCACGGCTCTTGGCGACAGTCCCCGGCTCCCTGGTATAAAAATCTCAGGGAGTAGCAGATACTTTTTTTTTTCCCTACAACTGTTTGTTTCAAATTAATTGGGATTTTGGGCCCCAGCCAGCCTCCTTCTGTCCCTCCAAAGCGGAGATAAGCGGGAGCGGCACTGTCTTTTCTCTAACCTAGTTGGAGCTGTTTTTGCTGGACAGAGAAGTCTCGAGCTCTTTCATAACGTGGACCACATCTTAATAGCCAGTCTTGTGGGCTCCATCCCTCCCACTGCTGCTGACGCAGAGCGTCTCCCCTCCCGCTCGCCTTGGCCAGCTTCCCTGGATGACTCCACTAATTGCTTACGTAGAAAAATAATGAGAAGGATGCATATGATGTATTTTTAGATGTCTCTTGGTAGGATTTAGCAACCAGCAAGCCAGAGCCAGCACCTCCCCATCCATCTTCTGCATCCCAGTGGTGTCTGCTTGGTGGACCTCGGGAGGTTCTGCCCCAGGAGGTGGCACTTCTTTTGCAGGCTGCTCCCCTTTTTTCGGGCTCCTCCTGGTCCTTAATAGATGGGTTATGGATGTTGCGTCCCTGGTGCTGCACAAGATCTGTGCTGGGAAGCCCTGAGCCGGTGTGCGGTGCCGGTGGCGTGCCAAGAGGTGGTGGCAGGGCAGCGGGGACCGTGGTGGCTTGGAGACCATCTCAGTGCCCAAATCATAGAATAGTTTGGGTTGGGAGGGACTTTTAAGATCATCTAGTCCAACCCCCCTGCAATGAGCAGGGACATTTTCAACTAGACCAGGTTGCTCAGAGCCCCGTCCAACCTGACCTTGAATATTTCCAGGGATGGGGCATCTACCACCTCGCTGGGCAACCTGCGCCAGTGTTTCACCACCCTCATCGTAAAAAATGTCTTCCGAAGTAACCGATGGCATGTTTTCCAATGTATAAATACCCGCGAGATGATGAGTGTCACCCCCAAAGTTGCTTTTTCTAGTGTTTTTTTAGGTGTTCCCATCTGAAACCTCTGCAGAGCAGTGGAAAGGGAGCAGGTGCAAAATCTCGTTAAATATTACCTCAAAGACTGTGATAATTGAGCATTGCAGCGAGCAGTTCCCTTATTTTTCTATTTGCTTCTTCCATTGCAGGGTTCTTTGTGTCTCGGTGGCTTCCTGTGCCGGGGGGGCCGGGCTCCAGCTCTTCCCTTTCCACCCGGGTGCGAGGAGCGCAATTCTTCTTGCAGCGCGACTTATCTGCCCTTGGAGCTGAAAACATCCTTTCTTTGCTCTTTTTGAATCCCCCGAATGAATGATTTCTCCTGCTGGTTAACATCAGCTTCCACACCAAAGACTGTGGGAAAGTTTCGCAATTAGACTGACTTTAATAGATCTGGTTTATGTCTTAAAAAACCCATCGCTTTCTAATTCTCCGTCACATGTTTCCTTGATTACGTGTCGCGCAGCAGTGCGGCTACCAAAATAGCCTTACAGTCTGAAGGAAATCATCAGGAAATATGTTTTTTGAACTCTAGGCAATTCTCTTTTCACCAGACACCATTGGAAAAAGTCTGCGTTTGACGAAAAACGTGGCTTTTCTGGCACCTTGGCTGCTCGCGTGGTGACGTTAGGAGCGTGGTGCTCCAGCAGTTTGCCCCAAAAACCCCAATTTCTTAGAGTCTTGCTGTGAATTTTCTCTTTATCCACCCAAATAGTTAGGATTCTTTTGGCGTTGGGTTTGCTTTAGTTTTTGGAGAAGATGCTTGCTGTGCGTTCAGGTTTTTCCATGCAGGATGATGCTTTGCTTGCCTGAGACTTGGAGCCTGCTCTCTCTTTTTGGGGTGTTCTTGGTGGGCAAGAGAAAGCGAGGTTTGCCTGGGGTTGAGGTGCTGCTTTCCGAGTAATAGAGTCTCTGACAAACAGGTAATTCCTTGTGGAAAATAATTTTGAACTGTATAAAATAACTCAAAAGGCAAATGCTAGCCTGGTGCACATATTTCTAGCACCCGTACCCAAGGGATGCCCACCTCTACGTGAGCCAGAAGGGACGGGTGAAGCTTGGCCACCATCAGCCCATCGCTTCTCGCCCGCGAGCGCTTTCATCTCTCCTGGCTTCGCCGCTGCCCTCGATGTCTGCCGATGTAGGTGCCTCAGTGCTAGTCCTGCGTCAAAACGGATGCTCGGTAGAGCATCGCCGCAGAAGATCCCGGTGGTTTGGGTGCAGCGCCCCGAGATGAGTTTCCGCGTTTTGCCTGGTGTCAGGAGTCTGTCTGTCTGTCAGGCTGGCACGTGCGTTACCTGCTGGTGCTTTTTTGGGTAAAACTCTTGCTGGGGGAGCCTCCCCTGGGGCAACGCCAGGGGTGCAGCGTTGACCTAGGGAGGCTGAAGATGAAGGCTGGGGAGCTCCGTGAGCATCCCCGTCGCTGCGGCCAGACGAAGCTGCGGGGCTGTCCCCCGTTCCCGGGCGGCGAGGACGGCCAGCATCTCACATCAGGCTTTCCTGCGCCCTGTGGTTCAGCGGAGCCTGGGTGGCCCCTGGGAAGGGATTTTCCGCTCTGCATGCTTGAGATGTGCTCAAAGCTTCCTGCCCCGGCCCCGCAGCAGAGCGAGCTGCTTATTTTCTTTAACCCTTTCCTCTTACACCACCTCCCATGGTCCTGCCGGGCTGACGGGGTGCGTGCCGTGTCTCCCCAGGTCCGGTGCTTATGCAAGGAGACCATGACCACTGATGAGGCCACCAAGAGCGAAGGGGAGGTGCAGGCGGTGACTCTGGCCGAGCGCGGGGAGGACATCACGCCGGCTCAAGACCGAGGGGTCCTGAAGGTGAGGGGGGCTGCCAGGAGGGTCCTGCCTTTCTTTCTGCCTTTTGATTTGATTTGAAAGGCAAAGGAGATGAGCATCACTTGGAATAAGGAAGGATGGAGTGGTGTTTGAGACTGATGGATTCAGGCTGCTCAATGAATTTCGCTGCTATTGTGTTCCTAATCAGATTATTAGCTGTAAATCCACAAAGCATTTTTGTGTGTGACTCACAGACATTAGAAAGAGCCCATTACTGAGGTCATCCAGTCTGCTCCACAACCCCTTCTTCATATTCAGGGCCGTTTCTGGATAGTTCTGCTCCCCAGCACTTGCTCTTCTCCAGTTGAATAGGACCTTTCCTCTAAGAATAGCATCCTCCCCTGCTCCATCCTCAGCTCGAGAACTGCTTGTTCCAGGCTGCAGCATTCAGAAAAAAAAAAAAAAAAAAGTGTTGACAAGAAGCAAGTAGTGAAGTGACACACCCCTGCGAGTAAAATGCATACGGACAGAAAGCGAGCGTAATTGCATTCGCTTCAGGTTTTGAACCGCGATGTTTATCCAGACACCTCTGCAAAGTACAGACAGGTCTCTGCTCCCAGCCCTGTCCCGCTCCGTCACCGTGGCTCTGGTTTGGGATTTATTTTTAGGGGCTGATGGGAGGACAAATGGAATGACTCCCCCTCGAGCATTCCTTTGGTTTAGAGCAGCACTGGGGTGTATATGCGTGTGTGTATATATATATATTTATGTATATGCATGTGTGTATATATATTTTTTTATATATGCATGTGTGTGTGTATGTATATATAAAAATGCGTATGTGTGTGTGTCTCTCTCTCCATATGCATCCTTAGCTGTCACACGGTCTCCCTTCTCACGGGTGGTTTCTCTCTCTCAGATCATTAAACGACCCGGGAGCAAAGATGAGTCCCCCATGATCGGTGACAAGGTTTACGTCCACTACAAAGGTAGACTGGCCAACGGTAAAAAATTTGACTCCAGCCGCGATCGGAACGAGCCCTTCGTCTTCAGCCTGGGCAAGGGTGAGCCGGTCCCGGGGGGTCTGCCCGTGGGGGTGCTTGAGGGTGGGATGATCCCGGAGGGGGTGGGGTGATCCTGATGGGGTGGGACCCTGTTGCAGGATAGAGGGATGGCGTCAGCCCTGCCTTAAGTGACTTCTGAGGGTGGGGTTTGTTGGGGTGCTATCCTCGCAGCACCCAAGCTGGGTTTTTTCTGGGCTGCCGGTTGTTCCCTCCTGCCTGACATCTGCCTCTCTCCTAGGTCAGGTAATCAAGGCATGGGACATCGGGGTGGCTACCATGAAGAAGGGAGAAATCTGCTACTTGCTCTGCAAACCTGAGTACGCATACGGCTCTGCTGGCAGTGCCCCCAAAATCCCCTCCAACGCCACCCTCTTTTTCGAGGCAAGTAATGCCAGCGAGCCGGCGCGTGGATGAGCTCGCTTGCTCCCTTTCTGCCTTGCCAGCCAGCTCAGAAATAAAATTAAAAAACAAAAAAAAAAACCAACAAAAAACTCAGCTTGGATTCCTGAAACGTGTCCCTCTGCTCCAGGAACCGCTGCCAGGGTTTTCTCAGAAATGTGTGTCTGAGCTGGGAGGCTGGGACTGAAACTCCAGCTGGGGAGAGCCCCGGTGCGGGGCAGGGGGGGAGCGGGCAGATTCCCAGTTTAAAAATGCACATGGGTAGGAGAAAGCGGCTGGGAAATGCCTCCGGGTGCTAAAAACCGATTAGTGCCGCGGGGTGGTAGGAAAGCCAAGGTTTTGGCACGGTGCGCTCACTGGGCAGGGCTCGTCAGGACAAGGTGGTGGGGCGGGAGGAATGGGTCTGTCCTAAATTAAGGCTTAGTCCTTCCAAGTCGAGTGGGGACTAAGCCGTGGGTCGGAGCCGGTCCTGTCGGAGAATGAAGGGGAAACTCCTGCCTGCACTGGTCCCGGGCAGCTTTCACAGCAGCTTCTAGTACCGGCCGTGTTGTACCCTTACAGGCTTAGTAAACTTATTTTTACTGTTACTTTGTGTTACGCTTCAGGTACTGGATGTGTCCCAATTTCTAATAAATCGGGTGTATTATGCTGTGGCTTGGAGCTGGCTTTTATGGGCAACTTCTGCTCGTCAGCTGAATGGAGAATTAGCTGGCTTGGCTCTCCAGCTGGAGGATGAACTGCTGCTTTGTGGCTTTTCTGTTGTTTTTCTCCTCTCCTTCCCCCCTCCCTGAGCTCTGCCCACCTTTTCTTTATTATTATTCTTTTTTTTTTTTTTTTTAGGTAGAGCTGCTTGACTTCAAAGGCGAGGACTTGTTTGAGGATGGAGGGATAATCCGGAGGATCAAGAGGAAGGGAGAAGGTTACTCCAACCCTAACGAAGGTGCTACGGTGGAAAGTGAGTGCCAGTCCCTCTGCGGGGGGGGATGGAGGGGTGAGCCTGCCCTGGAGCAGCCCCACTTTCTTCTCTAGAAAGGAGCCACTGGCACTATATAGGTTGTAGGTGGCCGTGCATCACGGTGGGATGCAGTTACATCCATCCGGAGGCCAGACGGGATGGAGAGGGGCTGGGAGAGCAGCAGTTCACTGTCCGCCCGTGGATGCTGCTCCGAATTCTCCTTGGCACGGCCCCGGCAGTGGTTCTGCCAGAGCTGCTGGCCGGGAGGGTTGACTCAAAAATCTCAAGCCGCGGGAGCAGCCAGGCGATGATGGAGCAACCACTTGAATATAACCTGCGCTCTGTTTTCTTAGTAGCGTTGGCAAACACATCCCTGTGAGCCCCGGTGCTGCTTAGCCGGCGGCTGGGGGGAGGATGGAGGGAGCAAACCCCCGCGAGGTTTCGGGGCTCTGCCATCTCTTCCGACCCTTTTGCATCCATCGCAGTGTCCAAGGGATCCCGCACTCCGGGATGCGCTGGCTGCCGAAACCCCGGCTCTGCCTTGCCTCGAAAGCATCGGTAGCAGGGACGTCCTCCCTCGATGGCATCCCTTGCTAAGCGTTTTGGGCACCGACGCAGGCGCTCAGCGGCTTCTTTGGCCTCCTTGTTCCAACGTTGATCATCGTTTTGGTGGGTTTTGTCATATCTCTTGCGGAATGGAGCCTTTTCTTTTCCTTCCCCTGCGGCCAGAGGGCTGCTGCTGATGTAGGGGGGGAAGGAAATGAATACAAGGGGTTCGCTGAGGCTGGGGTGGTCTCAGCTGACATGGGAGGATGAGGAGCTCGGGTCCCGTCGGGCTCTCCCTGTTCTGATCACGTTTCTGGAGCAGACATTTCGTGGGGCTGGACGGGGAAGCCAGGCTCTTTTTTTTTTTTNTTTTTTTTTGTCCTTCCCAAGAACCCCTCAGCCGCAGACACAGAGCTCGCTCCGTACGGGAGGCGTTCACTTTCTTTTCTCTCTTTCAGAGCTCCCGTACACAAAGATTAACTCCCTTTAGCAAAGGTGAAATTGGATCTGAGCTGTGACAGCTCATAAAACTTGCTGCCTTAAATGGCTGGTTCTTCTAACGAGGCTTTCATTTAAGGAAAAAATGAGTTTTTGACTCAGATTTGACTGTCTGCCTCTCCCGCGGTGAGCATTGTAGCTGGGGACCAGCCGAGCTTCAAGCCGGCTCCGCTACCCCAAAGGTTAAACTAAAAGACTAACTGTAATTGAAATCGTCATCGATCCAGCGTTCCTCTTTATTTTGATGAGGTCTGAGCACGTTACAGGCAGCGCCGTGCCCAGCGCGGAGGACGGGGAGAGCCCTGGTCCCTCTGTGGTTGTTCCCTTTGCAGCTCGAGGTTTTCCTGAACGTGCCGATGCTTTAATGGCTCAGGAGGGGGCTGAGGCAGGGAGCGGGGGGCACCAGCCAGGAGTCCTCTCTCTGAAAGGACATAAGGAGCCAAATAACGAGGCTCCTTGTACGCCTGATGCCCCAAAGCCTGCTGCTGCTTTTCATTTTTCAAACGAAAGCGTCCATCGGAGCAAACCCTGCAAGCGTGAACACACGCGTGGTCAGAATAATGGAGATTAATGCCCTCCGAGGCAATCTTGTGTAACTGGTGTTGCTTGTGCGGGGCAGAGATCGGGAACGTGGCGCTGATCCCGCCGGCAGCCCGCCTGCTGTGCCAGCCGCTCCATCCGCAGCCACCCACTCCTGCAGCATTTAATTCATTTGGACCTATGCATCCCTATACGTCCAGGGGCCGGAGACCCTTAAATACATCCCTGTGAGACAGGAGGAGGAGAAGCAGCAGCAGGCAGCCTTGCAGTGAGCATTTTGGGTGCAAATAAGCTTTTTTTTTTTTTTTAAACAAATGCAGTACTATTTATGATGGGCACTGTGCTGGGCGTGGAGCGGCCGCAGGGACGGCGTGGCAGCCTGCCCCAGGGCAAGGCTGTGACCCAGGGGAGCAGCGATGGTTTATCTCAGCGACGTATTTGGAAGGTGCATCTGCTGGAAGAAGCCACGCTTCCAGGAGCGAGCATCTCCAGGCTGGAGTTTTGAAAGCGTTCTTATAGGTTTTAAGTTTTACAGAGCCTAATTCACAGTTCCGGTCCCTAAAACCCGGGCTGCAGTCGAAATCTGGCATTCCAGCTTTTGTTACAACCTTTCCCCCCACCCCTCCTCCTTCTCCATTTTTAATCTGAGTACAAATTGCTGTCAGCACATCAAGTTCATGTGCCAGCCGCACTCGGTACACTCTGTTCTCAGCTCTTCAAAAACAAAATCGCTGCAGGCACCGAGAGAACAATAAGTCAGGGCTGCAACCGGAGTGATGTTCCTTTGGTGGCTTTTTTTTTTTCCCCTCTAATCCAAGAGCGCCTGCAGCCAGCTGACCTGCTCCTGGAAACCCGAGCGGAGATTTTCCCCCCTTTGCCCAGTGTATTTTATGTGCGGTTAAAATAGAGCGAAACTATCCTTGAAGGGAAGGATTGCAGCATTCTCCTGTGCGTCCTGTTTTGAAGTGGGATCTTCCTGTGGCTGCCATATCCACTGGGGACAGGGGACCTGGGAGAGCTGTAGTGCTGCTTTTGGGGTCAGGGATTATGGATCTGTACTCGCTGGGAACGTGCAGGGAGATGGCATGGTGCTGTGGGATTGCTGGGTTACCTGTATTTTAGGCTGAATTTTCCACTTTTCTATGCCAAAGAAAATAGCCAGATTGGTTTTAGGTAGTGCAAAAGCAGAGGTCAGCCCCAGAGGGGCTGGATTTGCCTTTTGTCCTCGTTCCGAGCCGGATGAGCACACGCCAGCCTGAGCCTCGTGATCACTGCACGCCAGTGATGGATGCAGGATGCATCCCGGGGTGCTGGCAAGCAGATGAGCATCCTCTGCTCTACCGCACTTGAGTCCCAACGTGGCTTTGGTGGCAGGAGGGGGGTGACGAGGCAGAGCTTGGTGTCCCGTCCCCGCAGTGGGGAGAGCGTCCTTGGGTTGTGTTTCGGCGGTGTTTAATGGCTGGACCTGCTGTGGGAATGGGGGTCTGCCTGCGGTCTCGCTTAGTCTGTGCGTCTCATCCCGGGGACTTTTCCGTAGGTCCCAGGGCAGGGAAGTGTCCGTGGGACAGAGACGGTCAGGTTTCCTTCAGCCCAGGCTGCAGCTCTCCCATATGGAGCCCAGACCCTCTTGGCTGTGTCTGGCACATCATCTGCTTCGGCTTGTCCTTGCGCTTGCCTCCTGCTGCCTGTGCCACCAGGGCGAGGTGCTCAGTGCTGGGCGGTAGCTTGGGCCGCGTCCGGATCTGTCTGCTCTGCAGTGAGCTCTTGCTCTGCAGCAAGCAAGTTAAAGCTCACGTCCTTCCAGGCTGCAAAGTCTTTAAGCACAGTTATGACAACATTAATGCCTACCGTGAATTTTTCCTCTTAAAAAGCCTTTTTTGTTTCTTTTGGCTTTTTTTTAACAATATGTAGGAGCTTCTTATGAAATTGCTTTTACTTTATACCTGCTCGCACACATATGCCCTGTACCCTGCAAGGAGAGTGCAAAGAACATAAAACTGTCCCCAAAGCCTGGAACTTCTTCAGGACTGAACAAATAAAGAATAATCTTGCTGTGGAAACCCAGCCAGGAGTACCAGGTGGTGAATGTGCCAGGTACCCGGTGTCTGCTCCCGCTGCGCTTCTGCCAGCGTCTGGGGCTGGAACAGCACGGTTATTGGTTGAAGATTAAAATTTAAAAAAAAAAAAAAAGTTTATCTTGTACTTTGAGTTCTTGGAGGCAGGAGAACATAGCCTTGTTTTCGAGGTAGAAGGCAAGGCGGTATAGCACTGTATAGGAGATTTGTAATCGCCGTGATAAACTCTGCGTGGCGACGTGCCAGGAGCAATATCCAGTTCCAGTAAGGCTTGACTCGTGCAGTTGAGTACGAGGGGAACATATTAGTCATGATGTTTATCTGTTGTCTGGTCCTTGGTTAGACAAGATATGCCTGTCTTGCTTTTCAGCAATGCTTCCAAGCCCTCCCCATCCCTCTCTGCTCACCAGGGGCTCCTTGGCTGCCCCCAGCCCCGTGTCTTCCCCCTTCCAGGGCTTCCAGGGCTGGAGGCTTTGCTGGATTTTGGGAGATACGCTTTATAAGATGCTTTACAAGATGCTTTCTTTGGAGCCCACCTTGCCTTGGCTTGGGTGGCTCCAGGTGCGATCCTGCCCTGTCCCCTCTCGCCCCCCCTGCAGTTCACCTGGAGGGATTCTGCGGCGGCACCAGGTTCGATTGCAAAGACGTGAAGTTTGTCGTGGGTGAAGGGGAGGACCATGACATCCCCATCGGCATCGACAAAGCCCTGGAGAAGATGCAGAGGGGAGAGCACTGCATTCTCTACCTTGGGCCACGGTAAGGAGCATCCCCCTGGGGATGCCGTCTAGTTTTAGGCTTCCAGCATCCGAGGTTGTTTTAGCCCTCGTGGAAGATGGCGATCCCGAAAATAGGACTCTCCAGGAGAGCCTCGGGTTGGCAACACCAGCCGGGATCACGAGAGTGACCAGTGGCACGTAGGCAGGAATCTCGAGATGCTTTAAAAAAATCGGGTAAAAGGAGTTTATGTGAGTCCTGTGGCTGAAAGGAAAATGTCTCCCTGGAAATCGCCAGGGCTGGGTCCTTACACTGGAGAGAAACCTGTATAAAAAGACGGATTTGATGCATCCAGAGAGGACAATTCCCAATATATAATGCATTGTATGTTGTCAGATATCTTTGCTCGTGGGAGATAACTTCACCCTGGCCCCAAAGCGTTAGGAAGCTGCAGGCATGGAGCTGGGTGTGAAACCAGAATCAGTAACCTGGGTCTGTGTTTACGGCCAAACGCTGCCAAAATGAAGATTTCCCCCCGCCCTCCTCCTCTGACAGCTCCTTTCTGCCCTGTCAGGTACGGCTTTGGCGAGGCGGGGAAGCCGAAATACGGCATCCAGGCGAACGCGGAGCTGGTGTACGAGGTTACGCTGAAAAGCTTTGAAAAGGTGAGGGCAGGAGCGCGCTGGTCCCTCCCCAGGTTACGGGAACGCCCGTCCCTTTGCAGCGTCCACCCTTTGTCCCTGGCGGGGCTGCAGCCCGGCCCCTGCTGAAGTGGATACGTCACCAAGGATCTCTGTGTTCTTAATTTGCTCTTCTCTGTTGGTTTGTTTTATTTTTCTGGCTGGGGTCCAAGGCTGGTTCTCTTATTTGTTTTATTTGTTCCTAGCCTTGTTCCTTTTGTACTTTCTTTTTTTTACTTCTTTTTTTTTTCCCCTTTTATTTTTTTTCCCCTTTTATTTCTCTTTTTTCTCCCCTTCTTTTTTTTTTTTATTGCCCCCCCCCCTCCCCTTTGTTCCCTCCCTGGGCTGCACAGATAAAAGTCAGTGTGTCCGGCCAGCTGGCCCCGAGGAGATCGGCTGGCAGGCCGAGCCGGCTGTGCCCATGGGGAGGCTGGGGATGGGATGCAGGAGATGCCCATGGGATGGGGCAGGCGCTGCTGTGCCGCATCCCCGGCTGAGTCCCCTCCCCACCCCATCACCCTGGCCGGAGCGGGAGTGAGACCCACCGCATCCCCTCTCTGCCGGGGGATGTCTCTCCCCACCCTCCTCTTCTCTTTTTGTTTGTTTTTTTTTTTTTTTTTTTTTTGGGGTTTTTTTTCTGTTTTTTTCNTTTTGTCAGGGTTTTTCTTCCTGTGGGGTTGTGGTGGACAAACCACCTCGCTCAGTGTGAAGTCCTGAACCCGGCGGGGGTTTCTCTCTTGTAAAGGGCTCCAAGTCCGCACCCCCACGTGTGCTCTGGGTGTCTCCTCGTCCCCAGCCCCTCAAATTAAAAAAGCTGCCGGATCCACCCTCCGTAACGCTGCCCCAAGGAGCCCTGCTCGTTAATGAGCAACCCTAGAAAGCCGTGTGGTCCTGCCAGTGCAGTGGGTTGCTGTGCTCCGCTGGGATTGCTCCGAGCGTTTATTTGCAGGCCAAGGAGTCGTGGGAGATGGACACCAAAGAGAAGCTGGAGCAGGCTGCCATCGTCAAGGAGAAAGGCACGATGTACTTCAAGGTTTGTAAACTTGGGGATGGTGGAGCAAGAGAGCTGGAAATAAATTTGGGGTGACCGTCGGATACATGACTTAGCGGTCGTCAGTGTTGGAGAAGCCGTGTCCCCCCCAAACAGTGCTGGGGAAGGCAAGTCCTGCCCTTCCTCTGCCTTTTTCTCACTCCCTGAGATACCTCCTCCTTTCCCGGCGTTGCCCTGCCCACGTGTGCTCCCTGCGGAGCAGGACGGCGGATCAGACTCTTCCCAGGGGTGGATGTGGCCAGGGCTAATGCTGAGGGGCTTTGCAGTTCCCCTTCCCAGGCTGGGGCATCCCGATGCTCCTCTGCTCTGCGCAGAGGAGGAACGCAAGCTCTGACTTGGCTTTTCACGGGGGCCGCGCACCAGCAGCTCCAGCCAAGCCCCGGTGTGGTTGTAGGTGTTCGGCATCCTCCTTCATTCATTTATTCATTTAAGATGCTGCGTTAAACTCGTAACCTGTTTGCAGGATGTTTCGGGAGCAGACCGAGTGTTGTCAGCAGGGGTTCCTCTAGCCTCTTCTTCTTTGCTCCATCCCAGGAAGGCAAATACCTGCAGGCGGTGATTCAGTATGGGAAGATTGTGTCCTGGCTGGAAATGGAGTACGGCTTGTCCGAGAAGGAGTCGAAAGCATCCGACTCCTTCCTCCTGGCTGCCTTCCTCAACCTGGCCATGTGCTACCTGAAGCTGCGAGAGTATGCCAAAGCTGTCGAGTGCTGCGATAAGGTAGAGGTGCACGAGCCCAGGGGTTGGAACATCCTTTCCTCTTGCATGTTTTCACTGGGAGTTTGGGGGTTTTCGAATTTCTTTTCGTATAAGAAGCAATTTCCAAGCAGCAGTGGGATGGTGGCATGCCTTCTGCATCTGGGAGTCTCCGTGGATGCTGCGTGCTCGGAGACCACAGGAACAAAAGTGCTTTTTGGAGTTCAAAATCCAACTGGGCATGCGCTTACAACAGCTTTTCTTCCAAAGCCAGATCCATGTGAATGGGTGCTGCATGGACCGACAGCCTTAGGATGCTGTTTGGGTCTGCCCAGGCTGGATCTGGGCACTGGGTGCTGATCTGGGTACAACCACGTTTAATCCATCAGCTCCCTCGCCTCCGAGCTCTCCAGGCTCCTCTGGGCTCAGGTTTAGCATTTACAGCTGATTTCTTGTCTGTGGGTTTGTCTCCCACCGACTCTGCCACTCTCATGGGGATTTTAAGCAAGGAAAAATAACTAAGCTGTATTAATGACCTGCCGACTGCTAGTGGAGACGAGTCAATATTTGTTGAGCAAGATAAAAGTGCTCTGGAGAGTTGAAGCCACCTTGTCCTAATTTTGGCAGATTTAATGAGGCTTCAACTGTAACGGGGTCTTTGGGGGATCCCCAAGTTGCTAACAGGGACCTGTGCATTTCCAGGCGCTAGGACTGGACCAGGACAACGAGAAGGGCTTGTACAGGAGGGGTGAAGCCAGGTTATTGATGAACGAGTTTGAGCTGGCAAAATGTGACTTTCAAAAAGTGCTGGAAGTAAATCCACAGAACAAAGCAGCGAAATCGCAGATCTCCGTCTGCCAGAAGAAGACGAAGGAGCACAATGAGCGGGACCGGAGGATCTACGCCAACATGTTTGCAAAGTTTGCGGAGAGGGATGCAAAGGTGCGTGTTGCCTGTTTTTGGCCACCTAGCAGGCTGCGCTGAAGGATGCTCGGCAGGTTTGTGATGAGAAGAGATGAGTTAAACCCAATTAAATTATAGATCAGGTTGAGGATGGAGGCACAGAGCCTGCTGCAATGGGAAGAAGTGGTTTATTTCTTGGTCTCTCTTACGCAGAGACTGCTGTCAGATGTTCATTCATCAATAAAAGTATTTGTGGTGTGAGCTCCCGAGGGCTGATAACAGGGTTGGCACTGGTACTTAATTTTGCTGTTCCCAGCTAGTGGCTGTTGATGACCTCCTGGTCGCTGGTAAAATGAAATGTCATCCCATCTCTGGCAAGGCCAAGAGTATTTTGAGACATGATAGTATGGATTTCCTGAAGCTGGTAAGGCAATAGCCTGCTCCTCTGCTCCTACGGAGGGATCGCTGTCTCCTAACAGGCTCTTGTCCAAAATTCCTCTGAACAAAACCCGGTGTACTGTAACGAGAGAGGACACGGCTTTGCAAGCTGTCTGTGCGGGTCATTTTTAGTATAATCTCTTCTGAACTGGTGCCTGGAGTTGAGGCTGTGGGATAAGTGGCCAGCGCAGACCCTGGGGAACAGCGTGCTGGGGTAACCGGCTCTGGGCAGGGAGCGGAGCTGCCCCAGCCGGCTGCTGGCACCGTGGTGCGTTGCGCTGTGTGATGGCTCGTGCAGTTATCTGTGATGGGGAGGGTCACTGCTGGAGCAGGCATAAGGCTTTACCATGCCTTAGCACTCCTCTCCTGCGCCCACGGCTGGGTGTATGGGCTGCACCTATGGCTTGATCCCGTATCTCCACTCCGCTGCCTTATTTCCTTGTCCTTCTCCTCTGTGCCCCTGCATCCATCTGTCCCGGCTTGCTCTGTGTCAGTGCCCTGCTCCCGTCGAGGTGGGTCACATCATTCCCAGGGGATCCCATACCTTCCCCAAAAGGTTGCTGAGCCGATGAGGTTTAACCTCCGCTGGCCGCTGAGTCCAGAAACGGGAGCCTCTGGTGTGAGCCGCGGTGGTCGGTAGGCAGGGGGGAGCCAAGGGGGGGAATTTTTGCCTGCCCTGCCAGGCTTGGCTCCCTGTACCCATCCCCAGCATCGCTGTCACCTGCCTGCTGCTTCCTCCTCACTCCTGTTTCTCATCCGTGTGCTTTGTTTGCTGTTTTGCAGGAAGCAGCTAGCAAAACCGGGGTTGAAAAGGCAGTGGAGAAAGCAGCTTGTGAAAAGGGACCGAAAACTCCCGGTGCTGAAGAAGAAGAGGCCGAAGGACATGTATGATGGTGGAAGAGGGGAAGGGAGAGCCTCCTGCCCTCAGCCCGCGCAGAAAAAGGTTGCTGCCAGACCTCGGGACTCGCCAGTGTTTTCTTGTAAAGCTTGTTACAGTTTGTGTGATCGTGGAAACAAAAAGCGCCTCGCAAAGAAAAACGAACCTTGTCCCACCGCCCTGGGTGCGCTCGGGGGCAGAGCGGGAGCGGCGGGACGCCGTGGGACCACCGCACGTGGAACAAATAGCTTTTGAACGGAGAGAAAGAGGGGAAAAAAAAAATAAATAAAAATTGAAACTCTTGGCTCTTGGGAGGTTTCCATAGACAGCTCGTCCTAGCCCCCTTGGCTGTCGGCGCAGCATCCCGGGTCCTCCGTGATGAGTTGGGATGTGGGAGATGCTCCTTGTATGCTGCAGCGCTGCCTCCGGTTGTGTCCGGCACATGATTGCGCTGCATCGCACCAGCACCGGGTGCCACGGTGCCCCGCCAGCCCCGAGTGCGACGGGGAGCGCTGCCAGCACGGCCACGGTGGGCTGCTGGAGCCTGGGGCTGGCTCATGGGGACCCGACGCCCTGGAGCACCCGAGGGCTTGCTCACCCATGGGTGCTCGCTGGGTTGGGGAGGGAAATTGGTTTTCTCTCCTGGTGGCTTCTTGCCTGCGGCCGAAGGGGTTGCGGTGCAGAGACAGGCGTGAGGGTGAGGGCCTGCATCGCCTCCGCTGCAGCCCCTCGGTGTAGGGATGTACTTCACCTTTAAAGCGCTGGTTTGGGGGGCGGATTTTATCTTTTGAAGAAGCTGGTTTCTATTTCCTTGGAGGGCACAAGCCTCCTGTCCAACTCCGCTGCTTGCAGGCGCTCAAGCCGCAGCCTGCACCCCATCCTTCGGCTCCCATCGTTAAACGGGAGTTTTATTGCTTATTTGGGGTCTGTACGGGGAAAAACAAGAGCGGGTTGACATACTGTGGTTCGGAAAGCAAGTGGCTGAGTCTGAGCCGGTACTGCGGGTTTACAGCTCATCAGTGAGCAGCTTTCCCGTGGTGCTTGCTGCCGTGGCGAGGGGGGACCCCGGCGTGCGCAGGGCACATCATGTCCCCGCACCGGTGCTGCTGCCGCCTCGGCCATCGTCCCCTTCCATCCTAAAGCGACGCCATCACTACCGTGTAAGAACAGCTTTCCGGTTGTTATTTTTCCTGTCTGTAATACCCCTTTTGGAGCTTGAAAATAAACAACAGAAAGAAAAAAAAAAAAAAAAAGTGCTTTTTCTCTAGATCCTGCTCAGCGACGGGGGGGGCCGTGGGGAGGACGGGTGTGCTCTTCCCTGGGTGGAGGTGCCCCGGCTCTAGCGAGGGGTTCGTTAAGGAATTATTGGTGTCCCCAAGGACCGATGCTGCCCCTTTTTATCAGCACTATCGTTGCCTGGAGAGCCAGGGAAGGGCCAGCATGCCATGCTTCGGAGATGCGTGGCTGGGGGATGCTACTTGGGGGTCTCAGCTGTTTTTCCAGCCTGGGGGGATTTATCCTGATTCTTTTTTTTTTTTAATTTCTTTTTTTTGTCAGCGTGTACCTTTGGGAGGGGGCTCCCCGGGGAGCACCTGGGTGGGTGGAGGAGGCGTTTGCGCCCCTTGGCCAAGGGTCTTGCCAGGTGATGCTTTGCCGCGGTCCTGCAACAAGCCCGGAGGAGCGGGGGACACACGCAGCCGGCATGTAAGCACCAAGGATGCCGGGTGGCTGCTCCGGCTGCTCAGCCAGGTCTCCGGTTTTATACCACCCCCGGGGTCTCTCGTAGCCGGCAAAGCATCCCAGTGGGTGCTGCCCGGGGAGGGTGCTGTGGGACCCAGGGGGTCTGCAAAGAATTGGCTTTTTTTTTTCTTGCAGGCAGGGCAAAAAAGTTATTTGTGGGCAGCCCAAGCCACATTTTCCATGGGAAATAACCCTTTACAGAAAAAAACCCAACTTACTTCGCAGTTTGTAGGCTTCCCCCCTGTTTTTAAGCAGATTTTTCACTTATTTTGGCTCGGTGCTCTTCTCCCCCTTGGAAGAGAAATTCAAAAAGGGCAGGTGATGAGATGTGGTTTGGAGATTAAAGGGAAACTGGGAGGATTTTGTACCGAAGGCATGGAAACCTTTGCGGTGCTGGTGGGTCCCGCGTGTGCGGTGTTCAAATGCCATCTAGTGGCACTGGGCACGGGGTGGGAAATGGGGCGGCGGGTGGTTTTGGGGTGTCTATGCTGGGCTGGACAAGGCCAAGGGTTCGGTGGGGACACTGGGGACGCTTGGCTTGTCCGGCTTTGCAACTGGAGAGCATCCGCAGGCAGCCTTCGGAGGGGAATGTTAATAGCTAAATATTAAGTGCTGTTAACAGCGAGGCGAGGCGGGAGCGGCGATGTGCGGGGTGTGAAACCCATCGCCCAAAGGGCCCTGGGAACATGGGATGGGGGGGTCAGAGCAGGGTGCTGGTCCGTAGGGAAGCCCTTGGCATCACTGGGGCTGCTGCCGGCCCCTGCATGGGCTCTCCATGCACAGCTCATGCAAACCAGCCCAAATCCCACTTTTCTGTCACCAAGATGACATTTTTGGGTGGAAAAAGGCACATCCAGGAAGGGTAACCCTAAACCAGGTCAGGCAGCATCCCTCTGCCCACACCAGGCTGGAGCGAGCGGCCCCACCATGCCCGGGAGCCCACCCAGTGTGGGGGGAGCTGTGCACCCCCAGAAGGCACCCAGGGTCCAGCTGACCCCCCATGCCCCCCTGCGCTCCCACGAGGCCCACTTTTCCTGGGATTACCGCCCTACCAGCTGCTCTCCCGGCGGCCCTGGCCAGCCGCCCCTGAAATCCTATTACCGAGTTTCAGGAGAAATAAAGTTAATCATCTCCTTCGCCTGCTCTTCCTCCTCCTCCTCCTCCTCCTCCCGCCACAGGGGCTCGTGGAGGCAGCCGAGCCGATGCCGTGAGGCCGCTCGGACCATTGTGGCCACGGCTGAGTTCACGGATCCGGCCCTGGGCTGGTAGCGGCTGCAGTGCCAGGGGGTCAGCAGCTGGTACCAGGGAGGAAGGAAGGAGGTCGGAGCAGGGCGGAGGGAGCCATCCCGCTCAACGCCGGGCTGGGAGCCATGCCGCTGCAGACGGAGATCCTGCGTGAGGTCTGGGCTGCCGACAGGTGAGTGCTGGCAGGCAGGATGCGACCTGCGGGGTGGGCAATCTGCTGGGCATCCCCACCAGGATCCCGTCTCCTCCAGTGCCTTTTTCTCCTTTTTTCAGTTTAAATGCAATTTAATGAGCTGTTTTATTAGTTTTTTTGCTCCAGGGGTCAGCATGATGATGCTCATTGGCTTACAAAGAGGAAAAGCATTCGTTAGAGGGGGGGTCCCCAAATTAACCTCATTGCTTGGCCATGGCAGAGCCCGTCCTGGGCTCCCTGCTAGGAAGGATGCTGTCGGCCGAGCTCGACCTGGTCGAGATAGGGGGAACTGCTTCTGGAGCCAAACGAAAGGCTGACCTTTCCCCCTCTCCCCAAAAATTGGGGTTGTGCTCGATTGGAGGATCTCGGCCCCCCCGGGAGCTGCGGATGGCTGAAAGCCCTCACCCCTTTGCTCTCTGTGCCCCACAGCCCCAGCGAGGAGCCGGGCAGCCCCCAGCAGCACAAACACAAGCAGGTGAGAAAAAAAATCCTTCCCCCCCATCCCCGGAGCCACTGTCCCCTGCTGTGGGCTGTCCCCAAGGGTCAGGGACATCAGAGACCCCTAAACCCTGGCCCCACACCGAGACCAAATTGGGGCTGGACAGGCTGCTGTGTCAGGGTGCTGCAGCCCCGGGGCGGCATGAGCTTTTGGGGACTCCCCCTCCAGAGCATGGGGGTAGAGGAAATCCCACAGCCCCCCCCCCTGCTCCTTTGTGCATCCTTCCAAACCCCCTCTCCATCACTTTGAAGCACCCCACACGAGGTGGGCTCTCAGTTCCTAATTAGCGCTTTAATTAAGCCTCTTAGTTAAGCCGTCAGCCGTGACTCACTTTCCCCAGGCCATGACCCCAAAGGCCAGACCCCCCTCACTGCATTTCGGCACAGCCCTTGGGTGCCACCCGTCCTCGGAGGGGTCTCGGCAGCAATTTCATCGACCACCCCATTTAATCAGCAGCCCCTCCTCGAAGGGCTTCGTTAAGTAACGGAGTGAGTGGTTGTCCTCCCCCCAGGCTGCTTAAGGGATTAAAAGATGCGAAGGAGCTTTTTGGTGTGAGCTGATGACATGGAAGAAACCAGCCGGTTCCCAGCTCTGCCGTGGGACCCCCAGCTTCCCCCCCACCCAAACCTGCAGCACTGGGATCCCGCTGGCATCCCACTGGGATCCGGCCAGATCCCACCTCTTGCAAAACACCTTCACCCAGCACACTGGGGCATGCTGGAGGGATGAAACCCCTGAAAGGGGGACGGTGCTTTATCGGGTGGTGGGTGCCCTGGTGCAACTGGATTTGCTTAAATCACCTTGTGAGGGCCCTGAGCTGACACCCACTCCCCAAATATCTCCTCTCCAGAGCCAAGTGCTGCCCCACATGCTCTATATTTGGTAAATCAGGGTTATTTATAGCCCCGGCTAACCAGGATTAGGTGTGCTGTGCCTAATCCCCCCGCTTCCCCACTCCCGTTGACCTCCATCCTGGTACAGCCCTGCAGCTCCTTGCCTTCATCAGGAGCCTTTTGCACGGGCGAGAGGAGGTGGAAGTGTGGACCCAGGCTACCTGCCCGTCCCCGTGTCCCCTGTCACAACTCAGGCCCCCTGGGATGCCCACTGGGACGTGAGCCGGTGCCCAGGATGGCTCCCAACCGGGGTCCCTATGGCACGGTGTGGCTTGTCCCTCCATGCTGGCATGGTCCGTGGTGTCGGGGCAGCGCCAGCATCACGTCCCTCATCCCTGGGGCTGGCACATGGCTGTCTGTCCTGGTGCTGCACGCTCTCCCTTCTGTCCACTAACAGCCCTTTCTGTTTTCCTCCCTCTGTCTTCCCTGGGGGGCTGCCCCATGGTAAGTCGCTCCCTTTGGTAATGGCTCGTTTGAAGGTGCAAGCGTGTCCCCGTCTCCCCGGAGTGGGTCCCTGCTCCCACACGGGGCCGGGGAAAAGCCCAGCTGTATTTTGGAAAGGGAGCCAGTACTGTATGAGCAGGGGTTGCCTTGCAAAGGGAAAAGGGATTTAAGGCTGGCATTGTCTCCGCAGCACCGTCCGCAGGGGCAGAAGGTGAAGAAGAAGCAGCAGGAGCCTGTGCTGGAGCCCGAGGCCAAGCCCCGGCGGCTGCGGGTGAAGAAGCCGGGCGAGGCGGGGGCCGCAGAGGAGCCCCGTGCCCCAGCACAGGGTAAGTGCGGACCCCCCACAGCCCCCATGGAAGTGGGGGGACATGCTGGTCCCCCCCACAGCCCCATCCTGCACCCGCAGTGCTCTCCATCACAGGCATTGCTTGAAACATATAGGGGTGAAAAAGCTGAGGAAGAAGAAGGAGGAGAAGGGGGAGGAGGAGAGCGACAAGGACCCCTACTCCAAATTCACCAGGGAGCCTCGGAAGAAGAAGGAGAGCCCGGCCCCCCGCTCCCGTGTGGCCAAGGGCCCCAAGAAGCAGCAAGGTGGGGGGACAGCACCCACCCCGCTGCGGGCACCCGTTCGTGGCACCTCATGTCCCCGTGCACCACGTCCCCATGCACCATGTCCCACCGGTGCCGTCGATGCTCCCAGTGTCTGCAGGGGCTCTGCACGTCCCTGGGGGGCTTTTTGGCCAAAACCCAGCTACGCACCCGGGAGGAAAGGGAATGTGGCAGGGGACGTGCATGCGTGGCGTTGGCTGGGGAGTGGGGATCGAGGGGGACACGCTCCCTGGGAATGTGGCAGCTGGTGGCTGGCTGGTACCACCAGCTCCCTGGGCATCTTTCTGGAGCAAAAAGATGGGATGAGCAAAAAGATGGGGCTCGTCCCCCCCACTCTGCACCCCGGGGCTGCAGCCGCGAGATGGCGGTGTGACTTCGCACGCTGTGTCCAGCACTGGACATGTCCAACGCACCGCTGGCCACTGTGGCTGGGCCGGGCACCCTCAGCCCCAGCACCCTGGCCGTGACGGGATGGGTGCCCACACCGGCCGGCGCTGCCGAGAGAGGTTCCCTGCTTGCAAACCCCGAGGCTGCGGGTCCCCGATGCAAGAGGCCATCGCGTTGCTGATGCCATGGTGTCACCTCTGGGCAGAGCCGGCTGAGGACTCAGAGGATGAGGAGGAGGAAGAGGAGGTGGAGAATAAAGACGCACCAAAAAAGCTCAAGAAGAAGCTGCCCAAAGAGCCCCCCTCGGGCGAGAGGCGGGAGAAAAAGCCGAAACCGAAGGGTGAGGGTCCAGGGGACGGGGACGGCTTGAGCCTGGCTCCGTTGCCACTTGCTTCCTTGCTGGGATGGGGGGACTGCCCACGTCCCATCCCCATCGCTGTCCTGGGAGGCTCAGGGGGCTGTGGGACAATCTCCCCCTCCCCGTGCAATCTGCCCCCAGCTCAACGCTTCCCACTGCCCCCCACCCTGCCACCTCCCTGTCCCTCTCACTGCTCATCCGCGTCCCCCTGTCCGGCTGCTCATCGGCTCCTCTGTCCCACCAGGAGACAAGAGCGACCCTGACAGCAAAGCCAAATCTGCCAAAAGCACCAAGAAGGAGCCGATGTCCATGTTCCAGGTGAACGGGGAGAAGAAGAAGAAAAGCAAGAAGAAAGGTACGGGGCAAGCAGGGGGGGTGGCAGCCAGTCCCGCTGCCCCACGGCATCACCCTGAGCTGACAGCACCCAGTGCTCCGTGACGGTGTCCCCCGTGTCCCCCCCCAGCCACCACCGGCAGTGATGAGGAGGATGATTCTGACTCCAGCACCAAACCCATCAGGTCAGAGAAGAAGAAAAACCCGGCGTCCCTCTTCCAGACCGGCGGGGACCCCCCCAAGGAGAAGAAAACCAAAAAGAAAGGTGAGAGCCCGGCACCGGTGATGCGATGGAGGGTGGTGGGTGCTGGAGGGGCTCGTGGGGGTGCAGGTGAGCCTGATCACGGAGAGGGGGGTTATGATCAATGGTGTTGGCGTGAGTCTATGCCAAGCTTGGTTTTGGGGTTCGGCGGAGTCAGGCTCTTCCCCTCCCACCATGCCCCTGCCTGTTCCTGCCTGCAGCTCCTCCCAAAGCAGCCGAGAGCGAGGAGGAGACCCCGGAGACCCCACAGAAAAACTCCAACAAGAAGGGGAAAGGGAAGAAATCGAAGAAGGTACAAAAAAACCCTCAGAGCCATGGGGGGGGGGGCAGCAGCTCTTCCCCCAAGGACAGGTTAGGGGACTGGAGCATTCCCCAGGGAGACCCACCACAGCACCGTCCCCAAAGCCACCAGCTGCAGAGCCACAGCCTGGGGGGGATCGGGAGCAAAGAGCGATTAGCTGGGAAAGGAGGGGAGCTTTTGGCAGGTTTGGCTTTGGGGTCACCATCCCCTCTCGTGCTGCAGTCAAAGGAGGAGAGGCCCCCGTCACCCGTCATCGAGGTGGACAACCTGGAGGAGTTCGTGCTGCGGCCGGCGCCACAGGGGGTGACCGTCAAGTGCCGGGTGACGCGGGACAAGAAGGGGATGGACCGGGGGCTTTACCCCACCTATTACCTCCACTTGGATAACGACAAGAAGGTGAGCCAGGGTGGGGGTGTGGAGACCCCTGGGGCTCTGCACCCACTCCAGGGAGCACCCTCAGGGTTTTGGGGGGATGCCCACCTGCATCCCACTGCAGTGGTGGGTCCTGGATGGGGCTGCTCCCCTCCCCTGCAATTCCTCTTGGGAAATGCCCCATGTCGATGGTACCCGGGATGATGAGCAAACGGCGGCCAGAGAGCCACGCTAATGCCAGGCTGGGCTCAGAGTCTCCCGCCCCACGGCTCAGCTGGTATTTTGGGAATCATCTTCGCTCCATGACTTGCGCAAGGTTGTGACAGTGACCTGTTGGGCCAAACCTTGCACAGAGGGCACGGCGGGGCAGCGAGCTGGGGACAACGGTGGTGGCAATGGCGATGACAATGCCCCGTCCCCGTGTGGTCCCACTGCCCTCCCAGGTGTTCCTCCTCGCTGGGAGGAAGCGTAAGAAGAGCAAAACCTCCAACTACCTCATCTCCATTGACCCCACCGACCTGTCGCGGGGAGGAGAGAACTTCATCGGGAAGCTGAGGTAGGAGCGGAGGTGGCACCCCGTTTTGGTGGCACCCCATTCCTGCAGCATCCCACTCCTGCAGCACCCCGTTCCCACTCCGTGGGTTGCTGGCTGCCCCGAGCGATGGCTGGGTCAGGCAGGAGGCTAAATTCGGCGTTCCCTGCTGCTGGGTCCGACCAGAGGAGTGTCAGGGGGCCGGGAGGGGAAAACAAGCTTGTCTGGTTCCTCCTGGCAGACAGGTCACGGCTAGAAACGGCGCCCGACGAGCCCGGCAAGTCCTGGCCCGCTGCACCGCCGGCAGCCACACAGCGATGCCGGGGGGTCCCCGTGGCAGCAGCACCCTATAACACCCCGATTTAGGGGTGCCCTGAACACAAGCAAATGGCTAAAGGGTGGGAAGGACGGCGTTGGCCAGGGGCTGCACGTGGGTTTTGCAGCTGGAGCAAAGCCAGGGCTGTGCCTGGAGCAGGGGGACAGGGAGCTCGGAGGGGACTCGGTGGCACCAACCACAGCCATCTCCTGTCCTCGGCTGCAGATCCAACCTGATGGGTACGAAGTTCACGGTGTTCGACAACGGCGTGAACCCCGACAGGGCCAACGCCGACTGGTCCAACGTGCGGCAGGAGCTCTCAGCCGTGGTCTACGTAAGCAGCAGTGCGGGGACCCCTCCCCAGGACCTCCTGGGCAGGTGGCGCAGGGGGTCCCGACCTGCACCCCTTCGCTGGGCTATTGCCCTGGGGGGTTGCAGAGATGCGGGATGGGCTGGATCCGTCCCTGAGCCCTCGTTCAGCCACTGGTGAGAGGCTGCCGCCCGTGGCGGTCACTGGTTTTAGGGATGGGGTTTCTCTTGCAGGAGACCAACGTTTTAGGGTTCAAAGGCCCACGGAAGATGACGGTCATCATCCCCGGGATGAACGCTGACAACGAGAGGGTGCCCATCCGGCCTCGAAACGTAAGTCAGGGGCCAGACTGGGAGAAACTCCTTGGGGGCTGGATTTGCTGGGGTTCACCTTGGATTTTACCCATTTCCGGGCATGGAAAGGCTTTCAGGTGTCCCTGCAATTCAAGGCACCTCCCTGGGAGGTGGGAGACGTGGTGTTTGTATTTTTTTTCTCCATGTTGGATCCCATCTCCCATCTGGATCCTGCTACAGACCATCCCCCTGGGCATGCCATGGGGNGCAGAACAAAAACATGGACAACGTGATCGAGCTGCACAACAAGGCGCCAGTGTGGAACGACGAGACCCAGTCCTACGTCCTCAACTTTCACGGCCGGGTCACCCACGCTTCCGTCAAAAACTTCCAGATCGTGCACGGCAGCGACAGTAAGCTGGGAAGGGGATGGCGGGGGGGTGATAGTGGGGAAGCACTGCCATCAGCTGGCCTCAGCACCCCTTTTTTTTGCTGAGGTTTAGTTTTTTCATGCATGGCTGCTTTGGGGTCCTGCCTGCCTTTGCTGGAGCTGGGATGAAGCCGGACAGGGAGTGTGGCACCGCACAGGCAGCTGCCTGCTGGCCCTGGGTGCCGGCAGAGGGAGCGCACCAGTCACCTGTTGCCAGGCAGATTAGGGCAAGGACAAATCCTGCGGGGTGCTGAGCCCCTCCCACCATACTACGGCCACCCACTCACCCCAGAGCGTCGCCCTGGCATGCACCCCACATTGCTGGCGGGCTCACCCTGGGGTGCATCGCGCCTTGGGGACCGTCCCTCGGGGGTGGCAGTGGCTCTGTCCCTGCGCGAGCGGCCGGACGTGGCCGTTCGTCACCTGTCCGGCGCAGTCAGAAGCCCTCGGCCTCCGGGGTGTTGGGTTACGGGACAGAAAAAACCTCTCGGGGGCCCCTGGTTATTTTTACAGATTTCCTGTCACCCGCCCTCCGATAGCAGCGGTCCCATGGGGGGGTGAGTGGGGTCCCTGTCCCTTGGGGGGCCGCGGCTCCCGGGGAGGGGGTGCTGGGGGGAGCGAAGGGTCCCATGGTCCTGTGCCGGACCGTGCAATGGGAAAATGATGCTTTTTGGTAACATGCACTGCGGTACGGTGCAGCTGGTGCACAAGCCGTAGGAAGAGCTCGGCGGAGAGGGGGGTGGCTTCTTTGGGATGCCGCTACGTGGGTCCCCTGGGAAAAGGGTGGGATGGGTGCACAGGTGACATCCCAGCCGCTCACCCCCTCCGCGCTGACCGGAGCCGTCCCCTCTCTCCCGCAGCCGACTACATCGTGATGCAGTTCGGGCGCGTGGCAGACGACGCCTTCACCATGGACTACAACTACCCGCTCTGCGCCGTGCAGGCCTTCGCCATCGCCCTCTCCAGCTTTGATGGGAAGCTGGCTTGCGAGTAGCACCCACGCCGGGGCTGCCGGCGCCACGTGCCGGCATCTGGTGGATGCTCCTGCATCCCTATCCTGCTCTGCTCCCTTGGTTTCCAGCTTCTGCCCAGCGAATGCTCATGGTTACAGCCTCTCCTGGGGTGGCTCGAGGTGCACGGTGCCCACAGAGCACCGTGGGACGCTCATGTGGCCGTGGCCACCCTCTCCGGGCAAAGTGGGGACAGATTGCTGGTCTGGGGCAGATGGCAGAGTCAGGCCCGGGGTATATTTAGCAGACGAGGCTGACTGCGATCCCGATCTCATCCCTTTGAGACGTTTCTTGGACTCGGATCCTGGAAACTCATCCCCTTTTTTTTTTTTTTAGATTCTGGTTTGTATTTTGTAGCTCAGGCTCTCAGTGAGAGGGGGGTTGGTGGTCTCCTCAGTTCGTGTTTCCTCATCCCCCTATGAGCGTGCACAGAGCCCACACACAGCCAGGCTCTGCCCAAGCTCCCGGCGAGGGACCCCCTGCCCGGCTCGATGCCCACCAGGCACCAAACACCTGTTTTGCCCCATTTTGCCCTGGCACGAGCGGTTGTGCGGTGCCCGCGGTGTCTTTGCACACCCTGAGCTCTCCACCCGCTGGGTCTAGCTGGGCTGCCTGGAAGCCTTTGGGGATTTGGGTCCCTGAGGAGCAGCCTGGCACCCAGAGCACTGGCAGCACGCAGGCACGTGCCAAGGGAAGCCGGTACTGGCGGAGGAGGGCTGGCAGCCACGTGAGGCAGAGCTGGCATCGCTGGCACGGGGCTGGGCTGGGTCAGTGCTGCCAGGAGGGACCTGGAAGGGAAAACTCTGGGTGCACCAGGAAGCACCGGGGTGACTCATGAGGTGTGGTGCGGCGCTGAGTCACGCTCAGCACCCGGACGGGCCCCGCCGAGCCCCCCGTGCCCCCGCCGCTCGCCGTCCCGGTGCTCTGCGGCATGCCTCCAGACCCCACCGGGCCAGTGGTCCCACGGAACCCCACACACCCTGGATGTCCCCACTGCTGGGACTGGCTCCGCTGGTGGTCCCTGCTCGCAGGGAGGTGGCGAACGGGAGGTGCCACCCCGTGGCACAGACCCATGGGGTGTCACGGGGGGCTGTGGGGAGTCATTGGGAAGGGGAGATGCTGGAGAGGGGCAGCTCCGGAGGAGCAGGGCAGCCTGTGTCCCCATTTCCAGCACAAACCCACCTTTGTGGGGTGAGGATTTGGCTGCACGGACAGCCCCAAATCTGATTAACTCAGTGGTGAGAAACACCAGCACTTGCCAAGGTGCCCTGAAACACCGTCCTTGACTCCCCGATAATTCTTCTCTCACCTGCTCAGCTCACGCACTGACCCCAGGGAGGGCTGATACAGTTTGGGTCCCCTTCCCGGGACACATACAGGTCTTTCCCCCATTCTGGGGGTGATCTGAGCCCCCCAAGTTCATGCTGCAAAAGGTAGCCGGGGCGGAAAGCCCGAGGAGCAGGAGATGGATGAGACATGCAGTTGTGCAAGAGGGATGCTCGTCCTCCCTGGGCAGCGTTGCAACGCCGCCATGGCCCGAACCCATCCCTGCGCGGGGCTGGGGACAGATGACAGTGACAGTGGGACCACGAGCTGCAGCTGGACCGCTGGTGAACATCTGCCCCAGTGGTGTTGCAGATGGAGCCGAGGTTTTCCCACCAGCTGCATGAATCTGGGCTCCATGATTCATCGGCAGACGCTCGTGGCGGGGGCAGACGGAGGCGGACAGCCCAGGGACAACGGGCCAGTGTGGGACATGGTCCCTTACCCACGCGGCGAGATCAGAGACCTTCTTGTGAGCTAAAGGGAGAACCAGCCACCGCGGTTCAGGGCCAGCATCCCCTGGCTAGGTATGGCCAGCAAATGTGGGGAAAGCAGAGCTTTCTGCCCAAATCCAGCCACGAACCCACCATCTGTTTGAAATCGGGAAAAGCTCAGCTAACGGTTGAGCTAACACTTGCGTCCATTTCCTCCGGTGGAAGCAGAAAAGCCAAAGTGGGGTGAGAGAGAAGGGTCCCAGCTGTTAACCCAGCTGCTCCCCGGGGAGTTTCTCCCTCCATGCACCCAAAAAGTCTCCTTGTTGCCCGTTGTTGCTTGCAAATACCTCGGGATTCCCAGCCTGCAGCCCAAGCGGAGCAAAAAATCTGCCATGGGTGTCCAACGCAATGCCACCTCATCCCAGGACACAGTTACAGCATCAGCCGCCCACCCGAAATCACTTGCACAAACCCTCTAACCCAGACCAACTGTGGCACGAGAAACAAATGAAAACAATTTAATAGGGCGATGGATATTCGGGCCCTTTGTTTGCGCTGGCTGTTAACACCAGAGGAGATGAGGAATGGAAGCAGTTGAAATGTGTATCTACTTTGGCCGACGGAAAGTGTGACGGATGCGCCGGCAGACCAATGGCTGAGGATGCTGGGGTGTGCGTGGGTGTGAAAGGAATGCTCGCTGCAAGAAAAGATCAAAAAAAAAAAAAAAAAAAAAAAAAAAAAAAAGAGAAGAAGGAGCCTTATCAACGGCGTTTGAGCCCAAAGTGTGCGTCTTCCTTGGAGAAAGGGTTTTCTCAGTCCCCAGGGATGACGTTTTCCCTGCAGCACGAGACTTTGAGGCTTCTGAAGCTTCGTTTTAGGGGGCTGGTGTTAGGCTGGTGGTGCAGGGATGGATTTAACCCCACGAAGCGCTCATGCCGGGGCACGAGCACGGCTAGCGGCCAGAGGCGACTGTCTGCAGCTCCTCAAGGGAACCTCCTGGGAAAAGCGTTTTATTTTTGCAAAGATGGTTATTAGGCAAAGGGGATGAAAAAAAAATAAGGTCCCACCTCGATACTGAGCACCGGATCCTAGCGGGGACCAATGTCACTGCAGTGCCGGCGGCTCTCGCAGGTGGTGGTTGCCGGCATCCCCATCCCACGCTGATGAGTAGAAAGACACTGGTCCAGAGCTGAGCGGGAGGATGGAAGTGGGGGGCTCTTCTCCGACCGCTCGCTTCTCCCTCTGCCCCAGACCCCCGGGGCTTGGGGGGCTCCATGCACCCAGCCCTGAGCACAGGCTCAGCCGCTGCGCTCTTAGGGGGGGCTGCGGGGTATTTCCACGGGGATCCGAAAGGCAAATGCCCCGTCAGCCGGGCAGCCTGCGGAGGGAGAGGGCTGGCTGCATCCCGGCAGGTACGGGAGGGGAGGCCAGCACAGGGAAACTCCTTGCCCGGCAATGGAAGGGCCGGAGCTGTTTGGTTCCCAGTGAGTGCCCTGCCCAGTGGAGAGCATCGCCTCAGCCTCGGGGGCTCTCGCTCCATGCTTTGAAGTGGTAACACATTAATTAATTAAAGAAGTGATCGTGACGGAGTGTTTTTCTCTCCCCTTCCCCTCCCCGTGTATTTATTTTGGTGACATTTTTTTAGGGGGAAAGGCAGACTCGTGGCCGGTAAGCTGGGCTGCGGGTTTGCAGGATGGGCTCTTTCTCAGTGCAGCAAGCAGCAGGCAGTAATGGGAAAGCCAATATTTTTCAACTGCTTTTAAAAAGGAATCATTTTTTAATTAGTGAATCCATTCTGGAGAAGTGTTGGAGTTTTACAATGTTGTAGCTGTTCTTGGTGTCTTGCCTAGACTTGGATGTTCTGGCCATAAGAAAATATTATTTATGGCGTTGCTGCCTGCAGCTCTTTTATATTTTAATTTGGGAAAGGAAGTTGCTGTTCCCACCAGTGGACGAAGAATAGCAGAAATGAGGATTAAGGACTTCTGAAGGAGGAAAAAAAAATAAAAATTAAGAGGCAGGACTGAAAGAAACCACTGAGCCGGGCTCAAATCACCGGGCTCCAGAACAAGCTCATCCCGGCATCACCAGCGGTTGGGTCGGACGCTGTAACAGAGCCGAAGCCCGACCCCGGCAGGCCCAGCAGGCCCGGCGCAGCGGTGACCCCCTCGGTACTCCCCTGCGCAGCGTCACATGTGTTCTTAAACATTTGCAGATCAGGCTTTTATTCATGGGCTAATGCACGCTTGTTTGCTCATGCCTTACTCAGCCTAAACTCCTATTGAACTCAATTAAGCCTGTCATCTCCAGGAGCAGTCAATGTCATTTTTGCCCAAGTAAGGGATGAGTAACGAGTGCTCCGAACGGTCCTTGGAGAATAGCAGCCATTTTGTTGCAGTTTTTGGTCCAGATTTCTTACAAGTTAGCACCAGGCCAAGGGTGGAAGAATGCGATACGGCTTTATTAATCACACACGATCGCTGAATGCGCTGGATGCTTCGGAGACTGTCGCTTAACGGGCTGCAGCGTTGGCTGTCTTGTCCCGAAATGCTTGAATACAACCAAGCTCGGCACGAAAATTAGAAAAATATGTTTCTAGAAGGGATGGGATGCAAAGAGCATCCCTTCCCCGAGCCGGGAGGATCCCGCTTCCTGATTTACCTCTGTGGGTTTCGGGTACCGCAGCACAGGTCCTCGGCGCACACCGGACCCCATGGGTGATGGGGCCGGGGTTTCTGCCGCATGTTGCCCATATCGGGGCCGTAGTTCCCGACAGTCGGGCTGGGTTGCGGCCAGGGACTCGCATGCAATCAGCCGGCTGCGGCTTAGCGCGTTACCACCCATCGGCTTGCTCCGAGGAAATGACCGCGGCCTGGCTCCTGGCTGGGTTCCCTTGGGAAATCGTAACCGCGTGGGCTGAGATCCCCGTCCTGGGTACCGTGGGGTGGGGGTCCGGGAGAGATGGGGAATCTCCATGCTGGTAGGGTGTGCGGGGCTGAGGGTGTGTGTGGGGGGCTGAGGAGGGGGATGAAGGTGTTTGGAGGGGGATGAGAGTGTGAGGATGAGGATGAGGAGGGGGATGAGGGTGGGCGACAGGGTATGAGGGTGTGTGGATGACAACGAAGGTGCGTGGAAGGGGATGAGGGTGTGCAGAGGGGGCTGAAAGTACGTGGAGGGCGATGAAGGTGAGCACGGGGGGATGAAGGTGAGCACGGGGGGGAGGA
>WAAD01010887.1:872685-882894 GCA_013389945.1 Fregata magnificens
CGGCGGGCGCGGGCTATAGGGTTACAAAGAGGCCTTGTGTATGGTATAGCCCATACGTCGGGAGCGTGTAGGGGCGCGGGCGCCAGGCGTTATATAAAAGCGATAAACCGCCCCGTCTGCCTCCTGGCCCCGACCGAAGCCCCCCCCCGGGAAACTGGGGTGGGGGTGTGTGTGTGTGTGTCCCGGGTGGGGTGTGGGGGCCACACGCGTGTCACCTTACATGTGTGTCACACGCATGTAGGGGATGACCATACGCTGACTGTATGCTAAACACTTTGTGCCTCGTCATAGGGGCGCATTGCTAACGAGGCAGCAATTAGATGTATAATTTTCAGCACTGTGTCATCTTTATTATTATTATTATTTTATTTTTACACCCTCCTTGGGTTCGGGGTGGTTGTTGGTTTTTTTTTTTCCCCCCTAACCCCCTTGGAAGGAAAATAAGGGCTAAGCCCTCGCAGTGCCGCCTGCCTCCGCCCCCCGAAACCGCTCAGGCCCTATGCAACACGTTTGGCCCGTACCAGCTGAGAAAAACCCCCATATTTTAGGGAGAAACCAGCTGGAAATGGTACCAGAGGACGGCAGGCACCCCGCGGCCCCCCGTCGCTGTTGGGTGGTTGGCACAGGGTGGCAGGGGAAAAGGCGAGGGCAGAGGTTTTGGGGGTTTTTTGGTGCTTTGCAGGGAGCTGGGGCGAGCCGGGCCGGGCGACCGTCCCACCGGCGAAGCGATAATCTCCGGTGTCAGGCGCGCCGGGGTATTTTGGGCTCCGGCGTCCTCTCTCCCCTCCTATCGCTTTACCCCGCGCGGGTACGTGCGCGCCGTGAGTCAGGGCTTTGGCACTGCCCGGCTACCCTGGGGGGCCCTGCCAGCGGGGCTGCCCCCCTCCTCAGTTTCGGGGTGCTTGCAATGATGGGTGGACAATTGGGTGACCCCCCCCCCATGCACCCGCTGGTCCTGGGGGCCTCCGCGGCCCCAAAGCCCTTCCCCGCACCCAGCTTTTGGGGTGGGTCATCGGGGTGAGTCATTTCGTCGTGAGATGGGTGGAAGAGGGTCCCCAAAGTGGACAGGGGACGAGGGCTCGCCAAGGTCACCCAACGGCGAAGCCGGTGGAGAAATGGGTGGGGGTGGTGGGGCCGGGACCCCGCTGGCGGGGCAGGTGACGGTCACCACAGCGCTGCCTGAGCGGCATTCCTGGCACTTCCCCGCACGCATGTCCCATTGGGAGAAGGCGCTGGATTTGGCTCTGTTTGGGTTTGCAGGGCCGGTGTTCCTGCGGGAAGGGGTTGCGGATGGGTGTGGGGTGAGCAGCCAGCCCCTCCCAGCCGGGTGACACAGGGGGGACGTTCTGGTCCCCAGGGGACCTCGGGTGCCCAGCTCCCTCCCGAGGGCGGGCACGCGGCTGGCACCACACTGGCTTTTCTAACAAAAATAACCCTTCGAAAGCGGCGGGCTCCGCGGCGGGTTCCAGCTGCCTTGCGTAAGTGGCACCCGGGTATTTCGAGGACCCTCGTCCCGACCGGGGCGACTGTGGCATCGGGGCTCAGCTTGGGAGAGGGGGAATGCTTCAACCGGGGCATTTTGGGGGGCAAAGGGGCGCAGAGACAAACCCTCCAGCAGCCATCCCACCTCTAACATCCCCCTCCTGCAAAGCAAAACACCCTCCAGCCTCCACGTCCGTCAATAAAAGGGACTTGCATCTATTTCCCATGACATACGGTCACTATTTATCACAATCCCAAAACCAGCGTCTCCTTTTAATCGCCATTTAATCCCCATCTTACCACCGCCGAGAGGGTTGGGAGGCGAGTCCTGATGGCCCCGGCACTGTGCCGAAGGAAGGAGCCTTTTCCTGGCGGTGTGTGAGCAGGTCACAGCTCTGGGGAGGTGGGGGTGGCAGTGGTAATCAGCTATAATTAATGTATTAAAAAGCGAGTAACCGCGCAGCTCCCGTCAAACACACAGCGAGCACGAGGCCGGTGGCAGGTGAGCTCGGCGGCGGGAGAGGTGCGGGCATGCAGCGGCTGGAAAAGGGGGAAATGGGCAATTTTGGGCTGTTTGCAGGGAAAAAGTGTGTTTTCCTGCCTTAGTACCTCTTCTCCCATCTGTGGGAGCAGAGGATGGAGGGAAAGAGAACGGGCTGCAAATCCCTAACCAAGGGTGCTGCCGGGATTTGTGTGGCAAGAGCCATCCCGGGACTCTTTGTGGGGTTGGGATCCCTCTGTCCGTCAATGGACGGGATGGATGCTGTCCAAAAAATGTCCCATCTCTAGGAGCTTCTCTCTCTTATTAAATCCTTGACGGCAATTGCAAGGGGCTGGCGGGGCTACCGTGGTGCTTGCACCACCTTGGGTGCTGCTGGTGGATGGAATATAACCAAATACCTTTGATTTTGGGAGCTGCCATCTCTGGGGGATTTGCCGGCCGGCCAGGCCATGCTCTGAGCTTCTCAGCCATGCGTCCGAGGTGTTATTTGGGGTCGGTGCCCAGGCTGGGAGTGTGCTGGGGCCACAGCGGCCGAGTCCAGGCACCTGCGTGTTGCGGTCGGGGCAGGCACCTGAAGTGCGTGGGCGTTTGCTATTGCCACCGTCACGTGGCAGCTTATGAAATGTTTTTTTGGAGAGAGGGAGGGAGGGAGGGAAGGTAATGATGGGGTGAGCCGGCGGGGCCATGCCCCGCGCCAGCCCGCAGCGGGCACGCGGCAGGAGCGGCCCCCCTCTCTGCGATAACATGCGGCCGGATCCTGCTACGGGTCTGGACATGCCGCTACAACTCCCGGTGCTTCGGTTTTCCCCGCCTGTGAAATGGGAGCGAGGGGCCCCGGCAAAACCTCCTCGTGGTGCCGGACGGCCGCTCACCTGCCTGTGGCCGTGGGGAGCGGGGGGGTCATGTGGTGCCAGGCACTGTTTCGGGCTCCCTGTGCAGCTCATTGCAGGGTTTCGTGGTGAGCACACGTGGCTGAGCCCTTCGGAGGTGACAGGCCATGAACCCCACGGTCTCATCCCTCGGGGTGGCAGCTGGTGGCCCTGTGGGGACGGCATTCTCGTAGGGCTCTGCGTTGGTACAGCCAACGGGATCCTGCGGACAAAGGGTCCGGAGAAACATGAGTGTCCAATTGCACGAAGTACGTCCCATCCGGGTGGTGCAAATCCCACCGGAGCGTGTCCCCTCACCTGGTCCCAAATGGATGCAACGCTCCAATGTCCCCAGCATCGCCTGTTACGTGCCATGAGACAGCAGCGGCACCGAAACCCACCGCACACGCCGCCGCTGCCTTCCAGCTGGGCGCTGGGTGTGTCACAAGATGCGCTGGGTCTCAGCCGGCTAAAGCCGACCCGGAGCTCATCCTCGGCCATCCTCTTACGAGCCAGAGGCACAGAAGGTGACTTCAGTGCACTTCAGGGCTGTGCTTCACCCTGTAATAAATAATGCTGGGAAATGCTTGCTCGCAGGTGGCTCGCGAGATGCGAGCCATGGAGGAGGCTGGTTTATCCCTTTCCCCCTCGCCGCTGGGGGAATCGGTACAGACCCGGAGCGTGGGCTGGGAGAACTCCCCTGGCTGTGGGGGGTGGCTGGGGATGGGATGGCAGAGCTGGAGCTAATTTTAGGAGGTGGGCAGAGCCTCGTGGGAAGTGGCTGGCCAGAGAGACATGTCACACCGCGGTGCCTATGAGCATGGAGAGCGAGCGCTGGGGGTCCCCAGGTCTGAAGATGCTGCCGTGGGTCAAGGGCATGGCCCTGCATCAGCAGCCCGGCTTTCCACCACAGGGAAGAGCTGTGCCACTGCTGATGCCCTGGCTGCTGGAGGGGCGACGGGTCTGGGGACACATGCAGGAACGATGCCCTGGACGCCTGGACTCCTGGTTTGCATTACCCAGGATGCGGTTGAGCCCCGCGCAGCTCCGTGCCTCAGTTTCCCCGTGGCCGTCTCGCCGGCGCTCCCCCCCGGCGGGGTGCGGCGGAGGCAGGAGGGCTGGCCGGGCTCGGGGATCCTCGCCTGGGAGCGCCAAGCCTTATTATTTCTCCACGACTGTCTCCTCCTCGCTCCTCGTAAAATTAGATCCAGCTGTTCACAATAGCCACTAACTTCTCTCCGGAAGATGTTCAAAGTTTACAGACGCGGAGCGGCGCGGCGTGCGTGGAGGATGGGCTGCCGTTCCCATGCCAGCTCCTCGCCGCCCGCCCTTCCCCCAGAGGCAGCCAGCTCCAGCTTCCCCCCCCCAGCTCCCCTCTCCCCGGCTTAGGCAATTCGGGTTTAGGAAAAAGCACACCCACACGCAGGCACGCGAGCCCCCGACCCAAACGAGCGTCGGGTTTTTATTAGCAGGAAGATCTGGGCGCTTCGTAGTCCCAAAGCAAAGGTCTGGTGCAAGACTCCACTTTTTCCCTGCCCGGCTTCTTGCCCGCATGCTTGGCAGACGAGTCGGGCAGGGTGCTCGCTTGGTGCTCGCTTGGTGCTCGCTTGATGCTCGCCAGCGCCTGCGCTCATCTGTGGCGTGCATTTGGGCTCCAGCTCTCTTGTGGGGTGGTCGATGGGCCCCACTTACAGCCTCGCTCGGGTGGCATCGCAGAGCGGAGGGTCGGGGTCCAGTTCCGATGTTTGGGCATCAGTGTGCCGGGTGGGGGGCTAGCGCACCGTGCCGGGCTCTCCGGTGCTCTTAGGCCGCGCTGCTTGCTGGAGCTCCTTCTTTTACTAAGACGACCGCCTTCGTGTATTTTTAGCAACTTTCCTCCCCGAGGATTCCAGAGCAATTTTTCAATCTGCGGGAGCGGGAGTCACTGTGCCCATTTCCAGCTCTCGGCTCAGGCAGCAACGAGAGGTGCTGGGAGAAGGCGATGCTCTGCCACGGGCACCCAGTGCGCTCCTGGCATGCACGAGGGTTTGCTTGCCGGACCGGTCTGGGGTGATGGCACGCAGTAAAATGGTGCTAAACCAAAATATCCCTTTCTGGGAATAGATCGCCGATGCGGTTTGTGCGGGGCAGTGCGTATCTGCTCATGCAGCTCCTGCATTAAATGCAGGACCTCAGCTTGGAGGCTGCCCCAAGCTTCGTGAACTCATAGCAGGAGGGCAGGGAAGGGTGCCTCCTCGCAGGGTTGACAGTGGCCAAGTGACATTACTGTGTCACGTTTTGCCCCGGCCTCTGGCAGCCAGGGACGTCTCCATGTCTCAGCCGGGACGGTAATGCCTGACAGCCTCCCGCCGCCTTGTGCCTCGGGTGCCTGGGGCGGGGGATCAGCTCTTGCATCCCCCCACCCCGCTGGGTTTCTCCTGGTTGCTCAGCTGGGGAGCACGGTGGTGCTGGCCCCGGGCTCCGGCGGGTGCCACGGCGCGGGCAGCGGGCGCAGCTGCTCCCTGGGCAGGGTTGGGTTTCGCGGGGGTGGAGGCGGCCGGGGGCGGGTGTGAAATGCATTGCAGCCTTCCTCCTCCTCCTCCTCGCCTGGCAGCCGGCGTCCCCTGGAAGACGTTTTCCCTGGCCCTGCTGCAATGGCATGAAATGCGGTCAGCAGCACCCGAAACTCCTCCGTGGAGGCGTTTCTCCTCCCAGGAGCAGGTCCGAGGGCTGGCAGGGTACCTGGGACGCCTGGCCCACCCAGGCGGTGGGACATCGGTCCCACTGCAGGCACGGGGCTGCCTGGCCTTGGGCTCCCACAGGGTTTCCCTGACCACAGGCACCTTTGGCTTCCCCTTGGGACAGACAGTGCTGGGAGTCCCAGTAGACTTGGGACGTGGTGGCCGCCCTGAGTTCCTCTACAGAGGATGCTCAGTGGGAGACATTCCGGGATGGGCATATTTTGGCACGGGAGCAAAGCGAATTCAACGGTCCCCAGCAGATGCCATGCCCGGCACTGGCCCTGCCATGGGCCACCGACGCTGGGGGTGTCATGAGACGGCTGTGGTGGTGGCCCGTCCCCAGCAGGTGACTCCAACCCTGTTGTTTCCAACCAGCTTGTTTCATAACGCAGAGAGCAATTAATGCTGCAAAAGCTTTCTATTTATGCGCTGCTGGGTGAAACGCCCCATCCTGGCTGGGCAGGGCGGCTGTAATTGGGCCAGGGAGGGAAGCCAGGTTACGGTGTCCGTCTGTCCCCTGCCCTCAGGTCTTGGGCCCGGAGGCTTGAGCAAAACTGGCTCAGGTCCTCCAGCAGCCAAAACCCAGCTCTGCCGCCCTGCCGGGGCCGGAGGAAGAGGAGGAGATGGAGGGGTTGGTTTGCACACCCGCGGTTCTGCCGTTAGGAGGGAGCATCTCAGCGAGCGGGGCCGTCGGTGGGGCTCAGCGCGTTTGCTGGATCCCCTCCCTCCTCCCTGCCCAAATTTTCTCCAGGCAAATCACTCAAGTTCCCCTCTTGTTCGCCCATGGCCCTTCGGGATGGGGGGCTGAGCATCCCTCGGCCTCACGCCGCTGAGTGAGGACCAGCTGCATCCCTGCTGGGCGGGGGCTCGGTCCTTCACTGGGAGCTGGGGGGACCCTTTGGCTCCGGGGGTCCAGCCGGAGCAGGGGGCACGTGCCCGGGGCGGCCCTGGCAGCGTCACGGACCCCGGTGGGATGCTGCCACGTGGCCTCCTGCGGTTTCCCCGCTCCGATTGCTTCCTGAGCCGCCTGCCAAGCCGGAAGGGACAGGAAGCGATAGAGGGGAGGAAATTAGTTGGGCTGTCTCACGGGGAGCCGGCCTGGCGCATGGGGGGCTCTGCCACTGCCCAGGTCCCCAGCCAGCGCCCGGGGGTCCCTTCGGGGAGAAGGTGGCCGGTGCTCCTCAGCAGGGAGGTGCAAACCTGGGTGGAAGGGAGCAGGGCGGCCACCCTTCCCTTCCCGAGCCGGGGAATCCCTCACCGCAGCCCGAGAGCTGTTTGGAAGAGGAGCGCGATGTAAACAAACCTCCTTCCACCGCCCTCCCTGCCGAGCCGGGTCTCGCTTGGCTGCTGCCGCCTGCCTCGATGGGTGCTGACTGTCCCCGGGGTGGCCGCGTGCTAATCGGGACGGTGTCCCTTGTGGGATCGGGACAGGGTCTGGGGTAGGACATGGGGCAGGGCGTTCCCAAAGGGTCCCTGGGCCAGCTGCCAGGGATACGGGGTTCCTGCGAAAACCGCTTGGCTATTGCAAGAAAAGTGCTGTAGGGTCGTGCTCGGCAGAGCCGAGAGCGTCCAGGCTCTGTGCACGGTGCTGGGGTTGGCAGCGGACAGGGCAGCGTCTTCCCTGGTACGTTGTGGCCTTGCTGGGGTCCCCCGGGAGCCCCAAGGCTTTCGGGTTTGCTTCGAAGGGCTCTCCGGAGCTGGTGGCTGTGTCGGTGGTGCGGGCAGTGTTTCTCCTGGCCATGTATCCCAGCCGTGTTACCGGGTGGGCAGAGGTGGCAGCAGGGACACCGGCCCCGGCCAGCGCTCTCCTGCCCGAAACAAGGAGGACGTTAATGAACCTGCCCGAAACGAGGAGCACGTTAATGAAGGCCTCTGCCTGCCTACAAATTGATGCCTGCCGTCAGACCCCCAACTACATTCTCGCTGACCCCTGATGTGCCGGGGGGGTGCGGGGAGGAGCTGGGGTGCCCGGGAGCCTCGGCTTTGGGTTTTGCTCATTTGGGGTCTTGCAGAGCCTGCTGCGTGACGGAGCAGCCCCTCTCGGCGTCTCCACAGGAGAGCTGTCCCCGGGGACCTCACCGCAGTGGGGCCAGGGCGGCTTCCCGGCCCCCCTCCCGAGCCGGCCCCGGCGGGGGGCTGCGCACTCAGCACCAGGGAGGATGGGGGCTCGTTTCCCCCATCGCCCCTGGGCTGCGGGTGCCACCGGTCATGGTGATGGGGAGGGGGTGACAGTGGCCTCGCACATCCCCCCGCCGGGGCTGGTGCAGGTGGCGGGGTGGCGGCGCTTTGCCGGTGTGAGGCTGAGCGCCGCGCTGTGCCGCGCCTGCCCGGGCTTGTCGGTGAACTTTTATCCTTTCGCCATGGGGTCTGGGTGCAGGGGGGGAGGGAGGAGGGCTGGATTGCCCCAGGCCCTCCGCATGGGGAGCTGGGATGCGGCCGGACCCCCCCTGCCCCCTTTGCAGGGTCTGCTGCCTGCCCCCAGCATCCCCAGCACTGTGGGAGATCGTCCTGTGGGGTCCTGGTGCTGCCTCGCTGTGGGTCAGGGGAGCCCCGGGTAAGAAGGAGACGTTGGGGCTGCTCTGCCCCACACCTTGTCCCCCTGGATGGTGTCAGCTGGGGACACGCTGTGCTGCAGGCCCCCTTGTGCAGTAGATGCCGGTGGCCGTGTCCCACATCCCCGGCGGTTCGGGGGGATGCTGTGGCAATAGCCACCTCACCCCCCAGTTTGCACAGGGCGAGAGAGCGGCAGCCCGGGGGCTGTGCCCCGGGAGGGGTGACACTGCCACTGGCCATGAGACCAGCTGGGAGGGCAGCGGTGGCTGGGGCAAGGAGCATGGCAAGAGGCATCGGTCCCTGTGCCGTGACGCTGGCCGAGGCAGGACTGGGTGGTGTGGTGGGGTGCTTGGCCAGGCGGGTGGTGGGGCATCGTCCCGCTGCTTTGGGCAGACCCGGGTTCTTGGCTGTGTGCCCCGGTGCAGCCAGGACACAGGGGTCTGGGGTGGCATAGGGGCTGCCAGGGCCGTGCCTCGTGGTGTGCGAGATGGGGCGACGCTTTTGGGGCTGAGCATGCTGGGGAAGAGGAACACACCGTTCCCCCCAGCTCGGTGGCATGGGACAGGGATGAGGACAGGGTGCTGCCCCACACCCAGGGGCTTCGCGGGGGCGATGGGCACCTCTGCCCACATCATGGCCCCGCAGCCCTTGGCTCTGAGCAGTGACGTCCCTGTGCTCCCCAGCCCCGAGGCCTCTCCCACACACCGCCCCGCACACCTTCAGCCTGATCCCTATCGTGGCTGGTTGTGCTGGTCCCGGCAGCACCCTGCTCCTGACCTCGGCACCCGTGCCTGGCCCCAGCAGGGTGCCCACCGCGCTGCTCTGACCACAGTCACTGCCTCCAAAATATTTCCTTCCCCCTGTTCACCAGAAAACACCCATCTCCCGAGCACCCCTCCCTCCTTGCAACCCTCCCCTTTGCTTTTGCAGGGTTTAAAGAGGCTTCTCGTTGCTTTTCCAGGCTCTCCAGCCCCAAGCAGCTCTCGCCAAGTGGGCAGCTGCTTGCAGCCCTGCTGCCTGCAGAAGCCCCAGGTCTCCCTCGCACCCCCCGCACACGGTGCCGGGGCCAAGCTCTGTGAGCCCGTGGGAACGCCGTCCCCATCTCCTGGCGCAGCCTTGGCCTCGTGGGGAGATAAGGGCAGCCCTGGCGGCATCCTCCCCTGCCCGCTGCGGGCACCCGGCCCGCACCCCCTGGGGACCTCACACGGGTGCAGCCCCCCTCCAGCACTCTCTAAAGCCTTGGGCTGGTGCGTGGCACCCCCGCAAAGGCAGGGTGCAGAGGGGCGAGCGACCTGAGTGTGGGGGCTCCCTCCCAGCATGGGTGCCGGCGAGCATCCTTGCTCATGGGGGCGAGCATCCCCACCGCAGACCGGTGGTCCTGGGGCCCCCAAGTCCCGCAGAGATGCCTGCGCCGTGGGAGGGGGCTTCTCCCCCTGGTTCCTGGGGACCAGCCGGGAGGCAGGAGCCGGTGACATGTTTTCTGGCAGGTCTGGTCCCCTCCCTGCCCGGAGCAGGTCTGGCCGGCGGTCCCTCCGCAGGCTGTCCAGCCATGCCGGTTTCCTAATTGCTCATGTTGTTGGTGTTTTGTAAGGGCTGGGTGGAGCGCGGCGCTCGGCCGTGCCTTGCGTCAGCGCGGTGCCTTGCACCCTCCCTCCAGGAAATCCAATGTCTCGGCCTGGCCAAAAGCAGGTTCGGAGGAGGAGGAGGAGGAGGAGGAGCTGCTTCCTCGCACCTTGGCCGGGGCCCCGGCATCACCCTCCCTCCTCTCCTGGCTTCCCTGAAAAGGCTGGGCTGGGGTTTCCCTGCCAGGGGGGCAGTGGGGTGGGAGGGGGCTGAGGGTGACGGGNACCCTGCCTGTGCACGCGGTGCCCAGCACGGGGACGGTGACCCAGGGCACTGGTCATGCTGCTTGTTCCAGGATCCTGCCTGCAGTGGTGCAGCCAGCCCTATAGATTTGCTCTCAGCCCTATAGCTTCGTCCTTGGCCCTATAGCTTCGCCCTTGGCCCCAAAAGAACTCATTGGTCGGGGAGGGCAGGGGGTCTCGTGGGTCCCACATCAGCTCTTGGGGCTTTCCCCTCTCAG
>WAAD01010887.1:888530-901199 GCA_013389945.1 Fregata magnificens
AAGAAAGCTCCCAGCTGCTCTGACGTTTGAACGTAGATTGGCCACAGCTGGCCCCTAAAATGTGGCGCAAAAGCAACTTCTGCTTCGAATTAGACCCAGGACGTTAGGAAATACTGGTGGAAAGGCCAGCACGGCTTGGAAGCGGGGTGCCAGGGGGGCACCCCAGGNGCTTTTTGGGGGGGTCTGTGGTTGCCTGTGTTTGGGGACACCGCCGTGGTGGGGGTCCCTGGTGGCTGTCACCCTCCTGAGCCCCCTGTGTCTGGGGGCTGCCAAACCTGGGGGGGTGGGGGCCACGAGGTGGGTCCCGCTGGCCTGGCGGGGGGCTGGCCACCCCTGTGTCCCCTCAGGCCACCCCGATGTCCCCTCGGGCCGGACAGCTGTCATGGCAGCGCCATCTCCTGGCAGTGNACCGGCCTCATTAAGGACCAGCATCATCAGGCTGGACTGGGCAGGATGGGGTGGGGGCCAGAGGCGCCTTTCGGGGCTGATGCCCCGGCCCCCCCGTTTCCCCGGGGCTGACCCCTTGGCTCTGCCGGCAGGTCGTAACGAACTGATAGCCCGGTACATCAAGCTGCGGACGGGGAAGACACGGACGAGGAAGCAGGTGAGGCCGTCGCTCTGCTTTTTCTCTTGGGAGGGNGTCCTCTGTGTCCCCCCCTGGAGCCACTGTTGCTGTCAGCAGGACCCTCATCCTCTGCGAGGAGCTTCGTCTGTGAGCGCAGACGCTCTCGGGCTGGTCTGTCCCAGCCTGATCTGGGGATGCCCTGAAATTCGGAGTGCGGGGGCCGTCAGCGCCCAGGCCCCCCCTGCCTGGCTGGGGTCACCCCGCGGGTGGCAGGAGCCCTTGAAATCTCCATCCAAGCAGCGTGTGTGTCTGCGTGCATCTCTCTTTGCTGCTCCACCTGGATCTGGAGACCGTTCCCACCTTTGCCCCTTGCCGGGCTTTATGCTGCTTGTGCCAGACGCCATGGTGAAGGCACCCCCAAAGCCCCCGGGCTGAGAGCAAGCCGTCCCCATCCCAGCCAGGGGACAGGCTGTGCAGGTCTGTGGTGCTGGTCCTGGGGGGCCTGGAGGTACTGCAGAGCCCTTGCCCTGACCTTGCTGCCCTGCAAGGTTGGATGCTGGGGCAGGCAGCATGCAGGCAGGGATGCTGACAAGGCAGGGAGCATGCAGCGGTCCTCCTTTGCCTGCACAGCGCGTGGGCAGGGTCACATCTGTCCCAGCTGCGAGCCCTCGCTGCACCCTCGTGCCAGAGATCAAACCCGTCTGAGGACCGGACTGCCACAGCCCTCGATGGGACACGTCCGTTTGTCACGCGTCTGGTGGCTCTTCCCTCCCCTCCATGGTGCTGCCTGTCCTGGCAGAGCCCAGGATGCTGGGGAGCGGGTACATGTCCCGCCTCAGGGGGACGGATGGGTTTGGGCCAGGGGGACACTTACATTGGGACTGCCCCATGCCATGAGTCTCCGCAAGGGAAGGACGCCGGTCCCCAGGCACTAGGGGGGACATCGCTACATCCCTCCAGGACTGATGCTGGAGGGAGAGGGACCAGAGTCCGGCCACCGTCCTTGTGTTCAGACCAGCGCTGAGCAGTGCTTTATTTCTGGCTTAAAGCCTTAACTGGTCTCCCTGGGCCCCCCCTCCATGGGGGGAAGGATGCAGCGCCGGGCGAAAGCGATGCTCTGGGGAGACTCAGAAAAGGAACAGGGGAGAGTGCATGTGGCATCATCCCCTCTGTGCAGTCGTATCCTGGACAACCTGGTGTCCCTTCTTGGACAGCCTGGCGCTGGTGGGAGAAGGTTCTTGCCAAAATCAGCCCCGGTGCTCAGTTGGTGGAGGGACCCCCACCCTGCCTGCAGCTCGGGGCAGACACCCCAGCCATGCTGCGCCTTTCCTGCCTGTACATCAGCCCCTTTTCTTTGGATCCTGCTCTTATAGGGGTCTGGACACAAAACCCCCTTGCCTCTTCTCACTTTTCAAATCAGGAGCCCTGGGGGAATGAGTCGGTCCCTCCTGGATCTCCCTTGGGACCAGCAGACCCGCTGCAGCCCCCCCTGGGGTAACCCAGGGGCACCCCAAACCAGCCAGGCCATATCCTCAGCGCTGCGTGCAAGCAGCAGATCATTGCGCTCGCAGGGGCCGGGGGTCGTCTGTCTGTCCGGGAAGCCCCAAGAAATGGTAAACGCAGACCCCCCCAACTGCAGCAGCTTCACCCCGAGGAGCTTCACCCCAACCGGGGGGGCCACAAACCAGTGTCAATCAGCGCAGTGCCAGGGTCCCCCCAAGTTTTCCTCCCTCCAGCTCGCAGCGGGCACAGGACCCTCAGCATCTCCAGGAGCATCACCCCGGCAGCCCCGTGCGCTCCCCCCCTTCTCCGCGCTCCCTTCCCCGGGAACAACATCCCACCTTGCGGGGGGAACATATCTTCACGCTCTCTGTATTTTCCTTTCCGAATGGCGTGGCGGGCGCTAGGTGTCCAGCCACATACAGGTTCTAGCTCGGAAGAAGGTGCGGGAGTACCAGGTTGGCATCAAGGTACGTTGGCGCCCTTGCCCAGGTGTCCGCGGCGGTGTCTCTGTGAGCATGGGCAGCCCCTCTCCTTCCTCCTCCTTTTCTCTGGTTGACGGCTCTGCTGTTCCCCCTCTCCTTCTGCTCTCTCTCTGCAGGTCTCTAGCCACTTGCAGGTTCTTGCCCGACGGAAATCTCGTGAGATTCAGTCCAAGCTGAAGGTACGCGTCCGCCCCAGCCCCGCCTGGCCCCCCCGCCCGCTGACGACTAACGCACTCGGCTCTGCAGTGTGCCGCTTGCTTTCTTTTATACCTCTCTTTTTTGGTGGTTTTTTTTTTTCTTCCCCCTCCCTCGGCTCCTGGGACCAGATGGTTTTTAGTGGCATCGTTGTGGAATGCTCAGAGAAGTGCAAAGGGGGGGTCCAGCTCAAAGGCTGGGTGGGGACACCAGAGCCTCTCCCCCAGGAGGGTGAATTTGGGTGCCAAATTCCCTCCTTTCACCCAGGCGAGGACTCCGCCATGGGGAAATGGGGGTTTAAAGCCTCCTCCGGTGATGCACGAGGGCTGCCCCCTCTTTTGGGCCATCAGGGGTTCTCCCAGGAGGGGAAGGACCCCCCAGAGCAGCCAGCAAGGCAAAGCGAGGTTCAAGCAAGGGGTGAAAAGGGCCATGCCCCCCCCAGCTGAGACCTGGCCCAGCTCATGACAAGTGCCAGTGGGACGTGGGCAGAAGCAGGGGGGTCCCGGGGGTCCCTGCAGGCTGCCAGCCCGGCAGCTTGTGATGTACCAGGGTCCGAGTACGGCCCAGGTGGCACCTCGGGGATGTGGGTGGCAGCAGGTCTGGATGGGGCCGTGCTGCCAGGGAGGGAGCACGGCGGTCTCGGGGAGGGGGCGCAGCAGTGTCAGGGCAGCCCGTGGTTCCAGGGGCCAAGGGAGCCGAGCGAGGAAAAACTGGATCATCCTCTCTTCTCTGGTTGGCTTTTCTTTCCTTCCTTCCTCCTAACTGGAGCCCGACTAACCCTTCCGTAACCGTTCCCACCGAGCTTCGTGGCGGTGGTGGGGAGGGTGATGATGGCGGGGGGGAAGCAGGGCAGGACTCGGGGCATTGCCGAAGGACCGAGCCCTGCGTGGGTTGGACCCACACGGTGCAAGGTGGCGAACAGAGCGGTCCCCACTGCACGACCGCCCGTTGGGGACAGCCGGCTCCCGGCTGGGCTGCGCAGCCTGGGATGCTCCTGGGTTAGTCCCTGCACCGTCACGCTGGGGAGCATCTCCTTGGGCAGGATCCAGGGGGGACCTGCTGCCTTGCCGGGGGTGTGGGAGCCCAGAAGACCTTTCAGCCCCCTGCCGTGACCTCAGGGTCCCAAAAGCATCACCAGCTCCCCGTGTCCTTGTCCCCCTGTCCTGGGTGCTGTGTCCAAGTCTCTACCCCTGAGGCTGGCAGCAGGGGCCACCGTCAGAGCTGGCGCTGGCATTTTGGTCCCCAAAACTTTAACAAGCTCTGGCTCACGCTGCCTGGGAGCCCGCCAAGCTGTGCCCTCCAAAGCCCTTCAGCAGGACCCCGGTGCCCCATGAGCGGGGTGCCAGGAGGGCTCCCACACCCCAGCGGGTTTGGTTTGCTGGGAGAAGCCAGGAGAGGGCACCCGAAACTATATTGGGAGACTCCTCTGGGCTTGTGTGTCTTAAACCCAGCTCCCAACCCCAAGAGGGGCAGCCAGGGAAGAGGGGGGGAACAGAACAGCAGAAGCCTTTGCACAAAAAAAATAAAATAAAATAAAATAAAATCGGCTTTCCTTGCCGCACAGCACGGGGCAAGGGGAAGTCAGAGGCAGGAGTGACCCCAGGGGTCCAGGGATGGAGGCCGGCGTCCGTGGCTGTGCTCTCCATCCCCGGTCACACTGCCTGCAGGAATCCGGCAGGGAGCAGCCGGGGCAGAGATCCTCCTAGCAATACGCTATGGATGCAAAACATCCTTTCCCAGCCATACTTGGAGGCAAAGCCTGGCGCCGGCAGCGCTCTGCCCTCACCCAGCGCTTGTCCTGTGAATGGAAACTCCCTTCCGTGAGCAATATATATATATTTTTTTTTAAGCTGCAGTCATGTGCGTCTTAGTGCTGCCCGGCATGTGGCTGCATGCCCGCACTCCTGCCCTGCCCCAGGTGAAAATAAATGAAGCGATTGATCGCTGAGGAAGGTTCAGAGGGAAAACAGAGGGTGTGCGGTGGGACCAGCACGCACGTGTCCTTGCTGGAGGAGCAGCCCTGCCCTGGGCAAGACCTCAGAGCCCTCCAGTCCTGCCCGGTGGTGCTGTGACCTCCAGAGCAAAAGGGAAAAGGAAAAATAATTGGTCTCCTATATGAACGCACACACGGCATAGGGGGGTTGTGCCCAGGGTCCTCCTTGCGGTGCCTATAGTGGAGTTGGTGCCGACATCCCGGGGAGCCGGGTACAGGTGCCCTTTGCCAGGCAGGGCAGGAGCCGGGCAGCTCTTCCTCTCCGTGCCCTGGTTGCAAGCGTTGGGGGCTGCTGAGGGGCTGTAAAGGATATTAAAGGCTGTAAAGGATATTAAAAAGCTAACAAAGGCGCAGGCCTGGCTCGCCGTAGCGACCCCCTAAAATAGCGGGGGGCTTTGGCATCCCGTTCCTGGTGAGATTAAGCCCGGGCATCGGTGCTCACCATGTGCATCCCCCAGTGACCAGCCGGGTCGAGGGGTTCGCTCCCCAAATCAGGCTGTGGTGATGAGCCAGGGTGGGGGATAAACAACTCGGGGGTGGGGGGTGNTTTTCCTTTCTTTTGTGGACAGGCCATGAACTTGGTAAGTTGAGCTTGAGTTTGTGATGCCTTTTGTTCCCCATTGCCTTTCGCCCCCTCCCGCGGAGGGGCTAAACCCTTCGCATCCCCCGGGGAGCGGGGATACCTTCCAGACCCCGCAGCTCCTGCCCAGGGGACATTTGCAAGCTTAAAGCATTGATTAACGTGGGTGCATTTGGGGAGGGGGCGGCATCCCCCCCCCGCTCCCTCGGCCGGGCTGCACGACCAGCTCCGTGCTTCGCAAAACCTGCCAGGCGCACTCAGACTGGGGGGGGTCTCAGTCTGCCCCTGTAACCTCCATCTCCCTCCTGTCCCCCTGTCCCCTCCCAGGACCAGGTCTCGAAGGATAAGGCTCTGCAGAGCATGGCTTCCATGTCCTCCGCGCAGATTGTGTCGGCCAGCGTCCTGCAGAACAAGCTCAGCCCCCCCCCTCCTCTTCCTCAGGCCGTCTTCTCTGCTGCCCCCAGGGTGAGGACAGCCCCGTGCCCCCCGTATGGGGACACCCCGGGGTGGAGGGGGACACGCATCCCCATGCACAAACTGCACAGGGGACAGGGCGGGGATGTTTGATGGCCCCTTGGTCGTGGTGGCAATGCAAGGGGGGGCTTTGGGGGCTCCGGGGGCTCCCTGCGGTTTGCAGCAGGTGGGGAGGGGGATTTGGGCGAGGGGGATCAGAAACTGCTGACCCTTCCTTGTGCTCTTCCCGCAGTTTTGGAGTGGGCCTATCCCAGGACAGCCTGGACCCTCTCAGGAGTAAGTACGAGTCCCCTCGGCTGTGCGGGGCAGGCCCCCCCTTGGCAAGGGGCTGGGGCGACCCAGGCTTCGTTAACCTAACGATGCTCTTTGTTTTCCAGCATTAAACCGTTTGCACAACCAGCTTACCCCATCCAGCCACCCATGCCTCCATCACTAGCCAGTAAGTGCTGTCCTTGTCCACTTGCAGGGGACCCCGCACCCCTGCTAGGTCCTATTTGTCGCCTGTCCTGGGCCACCCTCCCACCTGCAGTGCCACCCACCTGCGGTCCCCTCCCCAGCCCTGCCGGGGGAAAAACCTGGGCTTACAACCAGCCAAAAGCCCCACGGTGAGCAGGACCCCGCTGCTCCCGGCTGCGTTCCACCCAGGAGCGGGATCGGCACATCCCATATTTTGGCCACCCCATGGGAATACCCCCGTGCTGGGAGATATGGGAGGGTGAGGGATGCGGTGAGGACAGCAGCGCCGTGGCGGTGCAGGGGGGGCTCGCCCCGGCTCACGGCTGCCCCCCCACACCCCGTACCCTCCCCAGGTTATGAGCCCTTGGCTCCGCTCCCACCAGCTGCCTCGGCCGTGCCCGTCTGGCAGGACCGCACCATCGCTTCCACCAAGCTCCGGCTCCTCGAGTACTCCGCCTTCATGGAGGTGCCTCGGGATGCCGAAACGGTAATGGTCCCCTCCGTGTCCCCACCACCCGGGTGAGATGGTGCCCATCCTTTTGCTTGGTGGCATCTTGCTTTCATCTGACCTCTCGTTTTAATTTCCCCGCCCCGGTCCTTACAGTACAGCAAACACCTCTTCGTGCACATCGGCCAGACGAACCCCTCGTACAGTGATCCGCTGCTGGAGGCCGTGGACATCCGCCAGATCTATGACAAGTTCCCCGAGAAGAAAGGTGGCCTCAAGGAGCTCTATGAGCGCGGGCCCCAGAACTCCTTCTTCCTCGTCAAATTTTGGGTACGATGCTGGGAGGGGGAAGATGGGGAGGGTTGTCCTTGAGCCATGGGCTCGTTGCAGGTTGGGCAACCCGCCGGCGGAGCGAGAGCATCCTGAGCAGCTCCATAAGCCAGTGTCCCCCATGCTCATCGAGAGCTGGGTGTGATGGCTCCTAACGGGACCCTCTCCCTGCTCTCATCTCTCCAGGCGGATCTGAACAGCACGATCCAGGACGGGCCAGGGACTTTCTACGGTGTCAGCAGCCAGTACAGCAGTGCAGAGAACATGACCATCACAGTCTCCACCAAGGTGTGCTCCTTTGGGAAGCAGGTCGTGGAGAAGGTGGAGGTGAGTCCCGCGCCCCGCTGCATCAGGAAGGGGTGGGAATCGGGTCCACCGTGGGTCCCAGCATGGAGAAAGCCCCAGAGCTGGGTGTAGGACACGTGGGTGCATGCACGTCCATGGGTGGAGCAGAGAGGATGTCTCCACCAGGTCCCAGTTGGCCACCACCCGCCCGTGCCCACATCCCCTGCGGTGTTTCGGCTCCCACGGGGCAGCTGCTCACTCTGCTGTGCCCCGCAGACAGAGTACGCGCGGCTGGAGAACGGCCGGTTCGTCTACCGCATCCACCGGTCTCCCATGTGCGAGTACATGATCAACTTCATCCACAAACTCAAGCACCTCCCGGAGAAGTACATGATGAACAGCGTCCTGGAGAATTTCACCATCCTGCAGGTACCTCCCCTCCTTTTCCAGGGACCGTTTCCCAGCAGGAGCGTGGAGCCCGCACTTGCGTTGACCCTCCCATCCCTGCTGTGTGCTGCCCAGCCCCTGGGCACCTGGCCTTGGCGCTGCAAATACACTGGCTGTGCCTGGGCCCATGCAACCCCCAAAAAATGGGTAGCAAATTTTTGGCGGTGCAAATAAAGTGGCTGTGCCTGAGCCCGTGCAACCCCCGCAAAAAGCAGATAGCAGATTTTTGGTGGTGCAGTTAACGTCCCTGTGCCTGAGCCTGTGCAGCCCCCCCAAAAAATGGGTAGCAAATTTTTGTTTGTGCAGTTAAATTGGCTGTGCCTGAGCCTGTGCAACCCCCCAAATAATGGGTAGCAAATTTTCATGGTGCAATTAAAGTGCCTGTGCCTGAGCCCATGCAACCCCCTCAAAAAATGGGTAGCAAATTTTTGGTGGTACATTTAAAGTGCCTGTGCCTGAGCCTGTGCAACCCCGTGAATTACAGGGAGCAAATCTTGATGGTGCCAATAAAGTGGCTGTGCCTAAGCCCGTGCAACCCCCCAAATAACGGGTAGCAAATTTTTCATGGTGCAATTAAAAGGACTGCAATTTAAATGTCTGTGCCTGAGCCCATGCAATCCCTCGAATAACAGCATCTCCCCATGGGCACAGCCCCCTCCTAACGCATTCTCTGCTCTGCCGCAGGTTGTTACGAACAGGGATACCCAGGAAACCTTGCTCTGCATAGCCTTCGTTTTCGAGGTCTCCACCAGTGAGCACGGCGCCCAGCACCACGTGTACAAGTTGGTCAAGGACTAGGGGCCCTCGGGGACAGGCAGGGGCACGAGGGGCGCACAGGGGAGGGAGGGGGCCGTGCAGAAAAGCCACCCGTGCCCGTTGCCTCGTGAGAAGTCATTTGAAGAGAGGAGGAGGAGGAGGAGGAGGAAGAAAAATAGCCAAAAAAGACTGACTTGCGATCGCAGATGTTTTCTACTTAGGAACAGTTTCTTTTTTTTTTTTAAATAAATAAAAAAAAAAAAAGAAGAAGGGGAAAAGAAGTGTAGGGAGAAAGGAAACCCGCGTCCGGCGCTGGATGGGGAGAGACCGGCCCTCGGTGTCGCTAATGAAGGCCGGGAGCCCGCCATGCCACCATCAGCGGCAGGATGTTGGAGCGGAGGACGACCCCTCTTTTCACCCCCACCCCTCGCTCGGATGTGGTCCTGGTCCCGAGCGGAGAGGAGTGAGCACGGATGGGCTGGAGGACATGGCATCGCGCCAGGTCTGGTCCGAAACCAATTGGCATGGCAGCGGCCGCGGCATCAGTACTGCCCGGCGGAGCCCGGGTGGCGGCAGGGACGTGGGGATGGATATGCCGAGGCGGGAGCAGGTAGGAGCAGAGCAGGGCAGGGCAGGGCGGCGGAGGGGGATGCTGCCGCGTCCCCGGGGACCGGCACCTGGGATGCTCCTTCTCCGTGCCCGGCTGGGGCACCGGGAGCTGGCGGTGCTGAAGGTGGGAGGGCATCGACGATGCAAACCATTTTTTTATGGCTCTTTTTTTTGCCTTTTTTTAAATTAAAGTGCTTTTTAATACTTTTTAAAAAGACACCATGCTTGTAATCAGGATTACGCCCCTCTGCGGTGTCTGGGACCTGCTCCGCTGCCACCCCAATCACGCCGCTGACCAGAGGAGGTGACGCAGCCGACTTTGCCGGGTCAGAGCCATGCAGCAAAACTGCTGGGCACAGGGAGCCGGCTTGTGTAGGGAGGGCTTGGGGGTGTCTCCATCTCTCTGGGGTCACTGCAGACTGGAGGCTGGTTTTTGCGTGGCAGCGGGATCCCCTGAGCTCTGCGTGTGCTTTCAGGGATTGCACTTGGGGGTGGCCCAGGCTAAATGTACCCCTCCGTGGTCGCTTGTCAAGGAGTAATGAAGAGAGAGCGGTGAGTGGAGGGTGGATTTGCCTGATTTACTTTGCATATGTACATTTCCCGTCTTCCCCCCCACCTTTTTTTGCTTTTTTCTGTGTTGACTATTCTGGTTTCAGCTGCTCCCTGCAGCTGCTCCAGCCGGCTCGCCTGCATCCCGCAGGAAGCAGCCAGGGAAAGCAGCTCGTGCAGGGAGAAGCACATTGTGCAATGCAGGGCCAGGCTGCGAGCGGGCAGAGTCAGGAGAGAGGGGACAGAGGACAGGATTGACTCCAGGACAGGGGACTGGGTCTGCTTGGAGGTATTTTTGTGGCTACAGCCCAAAATAAGCCAAGGCAGCACGCCTGGTCCCGAGGTGGCGGCTGCAAGGGTGGAGCCCGGGGAGAGCATCCCCAGGGTGCAGGAGGGACACAGAGGGACAGAGGTCGAGTTTTGGCGGTGGCACGGAGCAGGGTGGCAGGAGGGTGGCAGGGGGACGGGGAGCCCGAGGTGGGCAGGTCTGGCCCGGCGTCTCATGCCGGCGGGGGAGCGAAGGCAGCGAGAGGTGCAGAGCCAGGCACTGCGGGAGGGCAGGAGTGGTTTGAGGGGCGCTGGAGCCTGGGATGGGGGGGGGACAAAAGGGTTTTAGGCTTGATGCTGCCGGGCGTGGAGGAGCAGGAGGAGCCCCAGAGCTCAGGAAAGGTCCTTGGCTGCCATCGCGATGCCATGTGTCCTGCAAGGCATCCCCTGCAGGGACTTTGACCTCTCGCTGCCGGGAGAAGCCACCCATCCCCGCGGGACGGGGCAGAGCCACCCCGGCTCCGCACCCGGGCAAGGACAGGGCGGTGGGGATGGATGGAGGCGGCCGCAGCAAGCAGGGGTGGCTGGAGCAGGGGGGAAAGAGAGAGGGAAAAATCCAGGGAAAGGCACTGGCATCCCATCCCAGGGCTGTGCTGGGGCCGCCCGGCCGAGTTCTCATATGTAGCATGTTTGTTGTTTCGTGGTTCTTTTTCTTTTGTTTCACTCACTGATCTAAAACTCTGGGAATGAAAACTCAAAACTTCCCCACCATAAAACACAGGTGCACCCTGCTCCCAGCCCCGCTGGGGGATGAAGCTCTTCGTTAACTGGACCGGTTTGTGCCTCCATCCCTCCATCTCTGCATCCCTCCATCCCGCCTGCACCGAGCCCCGGGGCGCCCACCCGCACCCCATGCACACGGTGCCCCTGACGGCTCCGGCCGGGGTTTAGCCACGATCCCAGAGACACTTTCTCAACTCCCCCCAGCCCCTCCATTCTCCTCCAGTGTATTTATGAATTTCACATGAAGTACTGTTTTATTTTTTTAAAGACTTTGTAAAGCTTACCAGGGTTACGATCACCATTTTTAGAGCTGTGTCAGTCCACAATGTTAAAAATCCATTTTTTTATGTATTATATTTTTTGTGTATTTTTTTTTAATCCAGCTGTGATGGGTTGTATCATATATTTGTTGTGTTTACTGTATCTGTCCAACTTCAGAGAGAGGAGACTGTGGAGCTCCGAGAAAACTACGGTCTGCTGAAAAAAACATTAAAATTATTTGTTCATGGGTTGGCTCAAGCAGTTCTGAAGTTCCTGTTCTTTTTATTTCTTGAGGTTTGCTGTGACAGCCGGGGCTATAAGCCCTTGGCCGGGTAACGCTTCTCCCAGGACCCCAGCTCTGGCCTTTTGGATGCCACGTCCAGCAGTATTTTGCTGTGGTTTGCATCACTGGTGATGGGTTTGCCTGGGAAAGGTGGCTGCTGGGCTAGCCTACCCCATGGCAAACGCTTCCCTGCAGCGTCACTGGGTTCAGGGACACATATTTTAGGGGGTCACATCCTTGCCCACACTGGCATGAGGTGGTGGAGGGCTGAATCTGTCTTACCAGTAAGATATACCCATCAAAGCTTTGCTCGCAGCGCCTTGGCTATTCAATTCAACCCGCCCCGTCCCAGAACAAGGGGACCCAGATGACATGTTTTAACACCAACTGCATTTCCAGCACTTTTCCCCTTTCCGTAAGCCGAACCATTATATTTGCGTGCCCATTCCCATCGCCCCGAGGGCAGAACCTGGTGCCCTGGCCGAACACCGATGCCATTGGGGCTGATGGCTTTGTGCATCCCAAACACCTCTAGACTCAGTTGCTTTAGCACTGATACACAAATCTTCCTGCCCCTGCTAAACATGCTCCAGCCCAGCAAACAGCTGTCCTGCTGCTGTCCCTCTGGACCTGGGACGATGTCCCCAAAGGAGCGGGAGGACCCGCAGCTCCACTCCTCCTGCTGCCGCCCCCCTCCCCTGCTCTGTGCTGCAGGCATCCGAGAGACTTATTTCTAACCAAGTCCCTGTGGGGCTAATCCAGCGTGGGTCACAGGTGGGGAAAGACAACAAAACCACACATGCAGGATCCAAAAAGAATCCCCGACAGTGCAAGCAGGCTCACTGCCATCCCGTGGGTACCAGCCCTTGCCGAGGACACCGCTGCTCCGGGAACAGGCTGTGGGACGTGTATGCAATGGTGGGCTGTGATGGGGGGGCCTTGGAGGAGGAGAGCTGGCTGCCTTTCCCAGCCTGGGCCCCTGGACAGGAGCTGCTCCCTCCAGGGCAGGTGAAGCAGCGGGAGCAGAGAGGGGGAATGCCCAGGGTATGCTCCTGAGGCGACTTGGGACATGGGAGGCGATGGGAGAGGATGTCCCGGGAGGAGCAGGATGTCAGGGGGGATCCCACAGGCTTCCGAGGAGCTGGAGGGAGGGGGCCTGTATGGACAGAAGCTGCTGGGGCTGCTTTGGGAAGGTGCAGAGCAGGGCACGACCCTGCACACACCCCTGCCATGGGGCGGGGAGGGGCAAGCCACCCTCACCCCCGGAACCCCCCCGTGCACCCCCCAGTGCCCGCCAACGCACCCCACTACACCCGTCCCCGCACCCCATCCCCACGAGACCCCCTCTTCCCTTCTCTTCCCTTCCCTTCTTCCCTTCCCTTCCCCTCCCCTCCCTTCCCTTC
>WAAD01010887.1:902044-919553 GCA_013389945.1 Fregata magnificens
CCCGTCCCTGCCTGCCCGTCCCTGCCTGCCCGTCCCTGCCTGCCCGTCCCCGGCCGCCCGTCCCCGACATCCAGCCGTCGCCTCCCGGAGCCCCGGGTTTGCTCTATTGCACTTCTAAAATGGACAATATCTCCCCAGGGGAGAAGCGGGGCTGGCAGAGCCCCTCACACTCCCCCCACCCCGCAAACAGCCCCCCGGGGGGGCTGCTGGGTCCTCCGGGGCTTGGGGGGTCTTCAAAAGTATCGTGGGGTTCCCAAGAGAGAGGTGGGTGGTGCGGTGTCCCACGTCTGTGCCTCGCAGCCACGGGTAAAGTCCATCCCGGAACAGGACTCGCTGACAAAAGGGTTTGAGCCCTGTACCCCATCCCCGGCCCACCGGCGTTCCCATCCGCGGGATGGAGCGGTCACCCGTGTGGTTTGGGAACGTGGGTCCCTGTTTGGGGACAAGTTGGGGTTCGGGGTGGGCCTCGTGGGTGGGAGAGGAGGGGACAGCACCGGCCATGCTGGAGCACCCCGAGTGCTCCCCCCTCCCAGCCTTTGCCTCGGCTCGGCTCCTCCGCCCTGGCAGCCTGGCTCCCCGGCTCTGCCCCACGCCCTGCGCCGGCTCCCTGGGGCCGTCACCCCAACCTGCTCCCCGCAGGACCCCCCTCCGCCCAGCGTCACCCTCCGGCCCCCACAAAGCCCCGGCGAGCGATGGAGGGAGATCCCACCCTGCGGCTCCGCGTCTTCAGCCTCAACTGCTGGTGAGTCCAGAGTTTGCCAGGGCTGCGCAGGTGGGGCCGGGGACACCCGCACCAGGAGAGGGGTCCCACCTTGGCGTCGCCTTCGTGTCCCCTTCTTTGCGGGGTCGCACCGCTCTCCCAGCCCCAAAAGGTCATGAGGTGCTTGGCTGAGCAGTGCCTCCCCATCCCCTCCGTGCCTGCTCCCCCAGAAAAGGGCCCCCCCATTCGCACCCCAACCGGCTGCCTCAATTTTGCAGGCAGGAAGGGCTGTCCCCAAACAGCCTCCCTGCACCTCCTGCTTGTCCCTATGTCCCCACTTGGTCCTTTCCCCTTGCCCTTCCATCTCCCCCAGTCTGCATCCTGCTCATACCAGCACCGGGTCCTGGTGTGCCCCGAGAGTCCCCATCACCCCGTCCCCCACCAAGCTGTGACCCCTTTCCGGCAGGGCCATCCGCTACCTGAGCAAACGGCGGCAGGAGCGCATCCGGCTCATCGGGGACACGCTGCACCAGGAGGGCTTCGACCTGGTGCTTCTCCAGGAGGTGAGGGCAGCCCGTGAGCCGAATGCGCCCGTTCTCAGCCTGTGAGCCGTGAGACAAGGTGCACCCGTTCTCAGCCCATGAGATGAGCGCGCCTGTTCTCAGCCCGTCCTGCCGTTCACCAGGTGTGGAGCGAGCGGGACTACAGTGACCTGAAGGCGAAGCTTGGAGGCTGCTACCCCTTCTCCTATTATTTCCGCAGGTGAGAGGGGCCGGGCCAGCCCCCATCTACCCCCGGGGCTGTCCATGGGGCAGTGGCAGGGCTGTGCCGCATCCTCGGTGTTTGCCACATGGAGAGATCGGTGCGGGTGCTGTAGGTCACCTCTGTCACCGTGGGAGACCCCATGCCTGGAGAGTGGGATGCTCACAGGGGCACACTGGGATCCAGGCAGCCGGGGACCCCCCTTGGCTCGGGGCTAGGGAGAGGCAGAGGTGGGGGGGACCACGCTTCCTCACTCTGCTTTTCCCCTCCCGCAGCGGGGTGATCGGCAGCGGCCTCTGCGTCTTCTCCAGGTTCCCCATCCTGGACACTCTCCTCTACCAGTACTCGCTGAACGGGTACCCCTACATGGTGAGCAGGGCGGGGGGCACGTGGCGCTGCGGTGCCCGGCCCCACGGACCCTCACCGGCCCTGACTCGCTCCCCTTCCCCTCTTGCAGCTCCAGCATGGGGACTGGTTCTGCGGCAAGTCCGTCGGCCTCGTCGTCATTAAGATCTCCGGGATCATCTTCAACGTCTACGTCACCCACGTGAGCACCCCAGGGACGGACCCGGCACAGGGCGGGGGGCGATGGGGAGGAGGGGGATGAGTGGCCGTACCTCTCTTTTGCTGTCCCCTTGCTTTAACCACTGCTCTGCACGATCTCTCCCGGGACCATGCACTGATTTAATGAAATATTGCTCTGGGGGGGGGACAATGACCCACAACCTGGCTGTGCAGTGGGTGAGCGTCCCAGGCTGTCCCCAGAGGGTTGGGATGAAGACAGAGGGGTCGGCCAGACCCCAAAGGGACAGTCTAGAGGGGCTGGATGGGTTTGCAGGGAGCCCTGGAGCGGGGCAGGTGCTGGGATGGGGGTCACAACCGCTTTGCCCCCCCGCTCTTGCCAGCTGCACGCCGAGTACTGCCGGGAGAAGGACACTTACCTGCCCCACCGCCTGGTGCAGGCCTGGGAGCTGGCGCAGTTCATCCGGTGAGCAGCTGCGGGGTGGCCCACGGGGTCCCCCCGCTGCAGGTCCCCAGGGCAGGCGCGGTCACCCCTGCCCCTGGGACTTGCACTCTAGAGAGCTCCCAGTTGCACCAGTCCCAGCCAGGAGTATGGCTGGGGGACCATTGGGGGGGTCCCAGTAATCCCAGTACGGCGTGGGGAAGGGGGTTAGCCATCCCTGTCCCCGCAGACACACCTCGAAGGCGGCCGACGTGGTGCTGCTGGGAGGAGACCTGAACATGCACCCCGAAGACGTGGGCATCCGGCTGCTGCGCGGCTGGACGGGGCTGCGGGACGCCTTCACCGAGGCCACGCGCTTTGAGGTGAGCGGCAGGGGGTGAGCGGGGTCCCGGGGCACACCGAGAGCCCCCCACCCACCCAGGCCCTTGCTCTCAGGGCTGCGAGGACGGCTGCACCCTTGTCCCCAACAACTGCTTCACCGTCAAGACAGAGCTGCTGCCCTTCCCGCTGGGCATCCGCATCGACTACATCCTCTACAAGGTAACGGGGGGCCCTTGGCTACTGGCTGCAGCTGGAAGGGAGGGGAGGCGCCGGGGTGACCCCCCCGTTCCCTCGCCCAGGCCGTCTCCAGCTTCACAGTGAAGTGCGAAGAGCTGAAGACCACCACGGGGACAGCCCCGGGCATGGATATCCCCTTCTCGGACCACGAAGCCGTGATGGCAACGCTGCACATCCGGAGGCAGGGACAGGCTGCGGGTGCCAACCTTGGCACAGCCGGTAAGGTCGGGGGACGCTTCTGGGGTCCCCCATGTGCTGGGGGGGGCTGGTGGATGGACCGATGGATTTGGATGAAGGTGGAATTTATGGGAATGTTTCCCCTTGCTTAGGGCATCCCTTGGGGTGCTGCCTGTGGAGGGGTGCATGGACAGGGCAGAGCGGCAGGGATGGGGAGAAAAAGGGGTGCGGGGGGGTGCCACCCCGCTGAGCCGCCCCTGTCCTCTGCAGAGCTGACGCTGGCGGACGTGGTGACGGAGGCGCGGACGGAGGTGGGCGTGGGGCTGGGGGCAGCGCAGCGGCAGCGCTACTCCACGGGCAGGATGGCCGTGCTGGCCCTGCTGCTGCTGCTGCTGCAGGCAACGGCTGCACTGGGCACACTGGCGGGGCTGGCGGCTGGGCAGCCCTTCCCCAAGCTCTCCTTCTCCCTGCTGGCCTTCCTCGCCATCGGTGTCCTCCTCCTCGCCACTGGCCTCCACCTCTTCCACGCCATCGAGGTGAAGATGCTGCAGGGCACCGAGGAGCAGATGCGGATGGCGCTGCGGGCGCTGCAGGAGCATCCCAGCGACAGCTGAGCCAGGGCCGTGGGTGTCCCCCCATGTTCCCCCGGCCCCATCCCGGCCCCTTTCGGTCCCTTTTTCTAGTTGACATCTGGTTTTAGGCGAGCAGCACAGGTTCGACAGCCGCCTCACTGGGTGAAATTAAGATTTTTGGGACAGATTTCGTCGCGTTCGCCCCCGTGGGAACCACGATGGAGGCGGGTTTTAATTGCTGGGTTTTTTAATACACTCTTTCTACCCCGAGGGACCCGCCGGGAGGCTCGAGAGGCTCGGCCTCTCTTTGCCCAGGGCGGCCTCGAGGGCTCCCGGTGAAAGCTGGCGACTGCTCCAGCAACTAAGTTTGACTCAGAAAATAAAGGCAGTGTTTTAGCCCTTGGCGCCGGGTCGGGGAGGCTTTATTCAAAGGGATGGGGGGGTTGCAGCAGGATAGTAGGGCTGGTACAAATGAAGGGCAGATGGGAGGGTGTGGGGAGGCGCTGAAGTGAGCAGCAGGATGAGGGCTGAGTGCCGGGGGGGGTATTGCTAACGGAGGAGCCCGCCCCCGGGACCCCCATGCCTGACACGGCTGGGGCTGCCATAAGCACCGTTTGGACGTGGAGGCCACCCTGCAACAACGGGGGACTCTGGAAAGGTTGGAGAGGTCTGTGCAAAGGCCAGTTTGGCATTGCCAAGCAGAGGAAACCCCGAAGGGGCAAGGAGGGCGTGGCCGCTGGTGTCCCTTGTGCTCAGTGTCACACAGTGCCAGCCCTGGGCACAATCCTCCAGGGGAGCTGCTGGACAAAAAACCCCTTCCCCAGCCCTGGGGCCTCGCAGGGAGGTTTCTGACCCTGGTTTCCTGCAGCGGCCAGGGACAGCGTGGATGTGGCACCCAAAAGCAGTGATGTAGAGCAGCGGGATCAGCCCAGTCTGTCACTGACCCCACTTGTAGAGAGCCAGGTGTTCCTGGCTGGGATGGATGTCCCTGGGAGAGATGGATGTCTCAGGCTGGGATGGATGTCCCTGGAAGAGGTGGATGTCCCGGGTTAGGATGGATGTCCCGGGCTGGGATGGATGTCCTGGATTAGGATGGGCGCCCTCAACTGGGGTGGACGTCCTGGATTAGGATGGATGTCCTCAGCTGGGATGGATGTCCCAGGCTGGGATGGATGTCCCCAGCAGGGAAGGACGTCCTGGGGTGGCTTCCAGGGGCTACTCCTGACGCTGCCCCTCCACATTTGGCATCTCCACTGTGACTCGCCTGGGGTGGCCGCAGTCACATCCTCACTGCCAGGAACAAAGCCCTTCGGTGCCAGGGCATGGGGCTGGCCAGGTAGCGATGAGCCACCTCTCCTGCTGGGAGCCTGTCCCGAGGCACCCAGTGGTGCAGCTCCAGCACGAGGAGTTCTGTTGGACAAAATGCTTTCAGTGCCCTGGCCAAGCCTCCGGGCAGCATCCCCTCGAAGTGGTGACGGCTGTGGGACCTCCTGCACCAGGCAAGACCCCACTTCCCTGGGGGGGGCTTCCTCCTGTAGCAAACCTCAGGCAGAGCCGCCGCAGCCCCTGTGTTTCGTAGCCCCCTGCAAATCTTATTTTCAAGCAAGCACAAGGCAAAGGCAATCCAGCCAAGCACGGGGATGCCCTCTCTGCACCCCAAAGCTGGGGTGCTCCTCGGTGTCTCCCCATGTGGGCATCCACCAGCGAGTCCGGCCGCTCCACGGCAAGCTTTGGCAAGCAGGGACCTGGATTTGCCACAGTAGCTGCCTGTGGGCAGCTCAGGCATCACCACCTTCAGAAGCAGCTCAGGGTGATGCTCAGCCCAGGGGGGACACCACTTGTCCCCCCACCCGGGGAGGAACTGGCGGGTCCTGGGGCCGCACGGATCAAGCCTGCAGCTCGCTGAGCCGCTTCTCCTCCTGGATGTGGATGAGGGCGTTGCGCTTGTTCACCACCTCCAGCAGCTGCACCAGGATCTCCTGCTCGGCCGCGTGATCCTCGGGTGTCTTCAGGGATTCTGTGGGAGCAGGGGGCTGGAGCAGGGCTGGGTGGGCCACAGCCCCGGCCCCGCTCCCCGCACCGTGCACAGGGACCTCCCCCGGCGTGTGCCGGTACTCACCCTCCCTGTTCATGTAGCACCGGAGCTTCTGGTCGAGCTGCCACTGCTGCTCCTCCAGCTTCAGCTCCTGCACCCTGCGGGGAGGGAAGAGGGGTGCTGGGCTTGGGGGGGCTGGGGTGAGCCGAGCCCCCGCAGTGCCCGGGGAGCATCCCCCCAAGCCTTACGCAATCATGAGGTCCGACTCCTCGGACATCAGGCTGTTCTTCTTCTGGACCAGGTACAGCAGCTGGTTCATCCACTGCGTCTTCTGGTCAGCCGGGGTGCCTGCAGGGCAGCGGAGGTGGCATGAGCAGGGCACAGACCCTCTGGAACTGGGGGTCACAGTGCCCTGTCCACCCTGGCCTTACCATCCTCATCCCGGAGTAACTTCTCCAGCTTGATGCCCTGCTGCTCCAGCTCCCGAAAGGTCACCTCGATTTCTTCCAGCCGCCTCTGGATGGCCTGTGAGGGAAGGGCAGTGCTCGCCCGCAGGCCGGCACCTCCCGGAGCACGGCCACCGGCAGCGGGATGGAGGGGACGGGGGACGGCACTGGGCTGGGGACCTGGTTTTCCCCCATGGGGCTACCTGGGCTTTGCAGAACCGCTTCATCTGGGCTTCCCTGGCCCGGCGGGTCAGCGTGCGCTTCCAGGTGGGATATTTCTCTTCTTCTCCCAGGTCCAGGCACTGCAAAGGGATGGTGGCGTGGGCAGGGGGGTCAGTCCCTGTGCCGGGGCACCTCCTGCCCCAGAAGCCATGGCAGAGCCGGACCCAATGCCTCGGTGAGAGGAGACACCAGCAAGAGCCCCAGCCACCACCCGGGGTTGGTGGGGCCACTGCTGCCCAGGGAAAGCACTCACCAACTCTGTCATCATGCCAAGGTCTGTGCCTTCCTCCTCCTCCTCCTCCTCCTCTTCCTCGCTGTCACTCTCCTCCAAAGCTGCCCCAAGAAAAGAGCCATTTCGGGCTGGTGCCTCATGAGCAAGACATGGGGTACCGCAGGGTGCCCTGCTCGGCCGGAGACTCCAGCTTGCAGCCACCTACCTTCCTCCACGGCCGCTTCCTCCTCCCAGGCGTCTTGTCCCCGCCACAGGGCAGGGAGGACCTCGGGCGCTGCTTGGAGCCACAGACGAGCCGGCTTCGGCGGCGGCTCAGGCTCCGCTTCGCTGGTGAGGTTCAGCGTGGACAGCTTGAGCTTCTCCAGGGGTGTGAGGACGATCTTCTTCCTGCCCCCGCTCTCCTCACCGTCCTCCGCCACCCCTCGGGGCTCTGGTCCGGGACCCTCCTCCTCCCTCACATCCCCCCCGGGGTGTGCCGGCAGCTCCTGCTCCTCCATGTCACCAGCATCCTCTGCTGCCCCAGGTTCTGCCCCCAGCCGTGGGGCTGCTGGCGGGGGCTGCAGGGAATCGGGTGCCCCTTCCTTGGGGGACACACATGGGCTCTCAGCATCCGAGGGCGCGCGGGCGGCAGCAGCATCCTAGGGCAGAGCCAGTGGTGGAGGGGTGATGCAGCACAGGGCCATGCCCGAGCATCCCCCTCCACCTTCTGCCGCTCCCCCATCATCTATGGGGATTTATGGTGACTTACCCCATCGGGCAGCGCCGGTGGCTCATCCCGAGGCAGGTCCATGCTGGGGGGATTGGGGTAGTGAAGCGAGCAGTAAAAATGACCTGGGGGGGGGGCCCAAACCTATGTGACAACCTGCAAGGTGGAGAAGCCTTGCCCCAAGCATCCCCTCTCCCCAAAACCCGCCTCACCGTCCTCCTCGTTGAAGGCGTAGTCGCCCAGGCGCAGGGTGGCCCCGCACCGCCGGCACTGGAAGCAGCCGCGGTGGAAGAAGCGTCCCTCGGCGCTGGCTCGCTCCAGGATGTAGACACGGCAGCCGCAGAAGTAGCAGGCGTCGCTGCTCTCCCCACGGGCCGGTGGCTGCTGAGAGGAGAGGACAGGCTGGGGTGGCACCAGGGTGGTGGCATCCACCCTGTCCTGGGGCTTTGCCGGCAGCCCAGGGGGCTCGTGGGGGGGCTTTGCCCCTCTTGCAGAGGTGGGTCTGGGTGCTCGGGACGGGGTTGCTGGCACCAGGGAGGGAGTGGCAGGTCTTGGCTCCGGAAAACCAGTTGGGTCAGGAAACAGGCAGGGAGGAGCCGGGAGCCCGTGGGCGTTCGCTTGCGCAGCCCCGGTCCCAGCCCTTGGCTCGGCCCCACCAGCTGCCAGTGCCCCCCAAGCACCCACCCACCTGGAGCTCGACCCCCTACCTGGGGGTGACACAAGGACCGACCTGCCCTGGGTCCGTCGTGGCGGTTTGCGGCGGCTCGTGGGCACTGTCCAGAGTGTCTCCATCCAGCCCCATGTCCAGCTACAAGCAACCCAAGGGGAGGGTCAGCCCCCTGCTCTCTCCCCAGGACGGCTGCACCCCGGCAGAGCACCCCTCAAGGCGCCTGGGGCAGACCCACCTCGGCATCCCTGCGGCTTCTCTTGGCCTCAGCATCCTTCTGGGCACTGTCCTGCAAATGCAAAGGGAGTGGCTAGGATGGGGAGGGGGACATGGTTTTGGGGTGTCATGAGTGTCTGGGTGGGGTGCCCTCACCTGGGCACGCTTGTGTGTCAGGTTCTGGCTCTTCTGCAGCTTGTTGAGGAAGAGGATGGCTCCTCGCGTGCCCCGGGGAGTCACTGGCTTCTTGCTGACCTCCTCCACCTCTGCACAGAGGGGACACGGCCACGCTGGTGGGACCCACCCTACAAGGGGGGGGCACCCAACCGCCCCCGGTGGGGCTCAGGGTGGGATAACCCCCTCCAAAATCTCACACCTGGAGAGGTCTTGAAAGCTTCATAAAACTGGCTGAGGTAGGTGATGAGCCCCAGGCGGTCAGGTTCTGCCATGGCGGCCATCTCAGCGCTGGAGAGGACGGGCTGGATGCCCATCTCCTGCTCCGCCGTGTCCAGCATCATCTGGTGGGTCTGGATGGGATCCTGGGGGTCCACAGAGTCAAAGTCCCTGTGGGGAGACACGGGTGCCGTGAGGGTGGGCTCTGCAGGCTGGGTGGTTCCGGGGTGGTTCCCAGGCACTCACACCAGGTCGGGGCGGAAGCGGTGGATGAGGGCGCAGAGGGCCAAGCCGCTGGTCCAGGAGGTGGTGAAGTCAGTCACCGCTACACCACGGTATCCAGCCGTGCTGGCCTGGCACCAGCTCAGCAGCTCTTCGTAGGCATCTCCGGAGACTGCTGGGGAGGCAGCACGTGTGTCCCCATCCCAAAAAGTCAGGGGACAACCCCCCAGCCCGCTCCCCCCTCCCGGCATCACTGCTTTAGAGGGAAAGGGGTCCCATGGGAGTGAAATGAGACGCCCCACCACCATGCAACCACCCCCCAAGGCTCAATAAATGGGTTGATAAAGCACCCGTCAATATTTCATGGCTCGGCATCAGTGCGGGCAAGAAGGAGGGGGACAGCCTCCCCCGGCAAAAGGCAGTTGGGGGGCTGTGTCCCTGCAGGGGCCATGGGCAGAGGGAACGGAAACCAGTGGTGCCACCAGGATGGAAACGCAGCCGCTGCTGGGAGGAGCGTGGCAGCCAGCTGGACACCAGCCAGGGCTCAAGAAGAGAAGGATGGGGAGGAAAATCAGGGCAGGAGCCGCTCTGACATGGGCTGCCGGGAGGAATGGGAGGTCCTGGCGCTGGGGGGTCCAGGGCAGGACTGGCTGCTCCTACCGGTGCTGAGCCGGTTGTCGCTCTTCCTCTTGTGGTCCACCTCCACCATGCCCATGAGGTAGAGGTCCCGGACCTGCCGATGGGGACACGCCAGTGGCTGGTCACCACCTGCACAGAGCCAGTGCAGGGAGCTGACCCCAGCAAGGGGGACACCTGGACACCCCCACACCTCCCCAGAACCACCCAAATCTCCAACAGGCAATGCATTAAATGCCCTGGAGACCAACAGCTTCAGCCTCGCACCCTTTGGGGACAGGGGACCGTGCAAATTGGTATCACCCTGATTGCCAGGGAGGCTGGGCTGGATGGCTGCACCATGGCAGGAGCTGGGCCAGGTACCTGGCTGGCTTTGATGGCCTGCAGGTTGATGTTGGGGTAGCGTGTGGTTGGGTCGATGCTGTACTGGCTGATGTTCTTGTTGGTGTTGTCCGGGGAGGTCTGTGAGAGGTGTTGGTAGATGCTCTCCCTGGGTGCAAGGGACAGGGCTGGGCTCAGTGCCACCATCCTTGCCTGGTCCAGGACTAGCTCAGTGGGATGGGGACACTCACCTCTCGGCCAGCACCTCCAGCGGCGGGGTCCCGGCTGCCCACCGCCGCACCATCCACGCTGCATCGAAGGCAGCGAGGAAGCCCCTGGCCACGCCAGTGCCCAGCGGCCAGAAGGGCTGTGAAGGGAAAGGCAGAGAGAGACGGGGCTAGAGCCGTGCGGCTGGTCGGGGCGGCTGGGAGGAGGCAGGGAGGTGCCGGGCTTGGCTGGGGATGAAAGCGGAGAGCAGCGGCGGGACGCACAGGGAGTGGACGGGCGGCCGTCTCCTCCCCGGCCCCATGGCTGAGCCGACGCTGCAGCCGGTGTGGATGTGTCTGGGGAGGAGCTGGACTGCTCCTCCACCCTGAGCCTCCCCAGATGTCTGGTGGGGCCAGGGGAGGGGATAACGCCACCAAAGCATCCTGCTACCGGGACTTGGGGAGCCTACCCCCGAGGATGGGGTGCACCGGGCAGTTGGGACGAGAAGCGGTCAGGGAGGGGGAATATATTGTGACCAACACATCTCGCAGAGAGAGGGGAAACTGAGGCACATGGTGATGCTGCAAGGGGGACCCTCACCTCGACCAAGCAGTCGCCCACCAGCCCGAGGAGTAGACGGGCCCCGTTGTACTCCCGCACCAGCGCCGCGTTCTCCGAGCGTGTCATGCAGGTGAAGTCGAACATGTCGACATCTGGCAGGTCCCGGTGATTGAGGGCAAACTCCAGCTCGGGCAGGCGGTAGTTGGTGGAGAAGTTGGCAGCTTCTTTGGCGTAGCTGAGGAGAGCATCCTGGTTCACATTCTCTGGGGACAGGAGGCTCTCGATGTCTGCTTTGTCCTGTGGGGATGGGGTGAAGCCAGCCGGGATGCAGGAGGTGGTGTTTGCCCCCCAGCCTGGGTGCAGCCAGCTCTGGGGTGAAGCCATGCCACCGGGCTTGGGGCTGTGAGCCCCCCAAAAGGAGATTTTCCCCTGGCACAGGACACTGGCACAGGCAACGGCTGCCAAAGTCCCCATCATCCCAGGGATGCACAGTCAAACCAGCACCCATGATTTGCATCCCACCCTCCAGGCTTTCAGCCGGCCATCACTAAGGGATCCCGGGGCCAGATCCTGCCCTCCTCACCTGGAGGATGACCCCCTTCTCAAGCAGGCTCTGCTTCTTGGCTGTCATGACGAAATAGTGAGTGTCGTCCTTGTAGTAGACGATGTTTTCCAGGTCGATGCCTGGTGATGGGGAAGGGGCTGAGCTGAGCCACGAGGCTGAGCCAGGGCTACAGGGAGCCCCCGCACCGGGCTCAGCCACCAAATGTCCCCTGCAATGGGGCACCATGTGGGGACATGCACCCCGCCACACAGGGGACATCCCAGGGCTGAGCCTCCAGTTGCACCAGGGGGGACGGGGACACCCGGGCACCCCCCACGCTGGGGCTGGGACCACCGACCCGTTTTGTTGTAGAGGTTTTGGAAGAACTTCTGGTTGTAGATTCGGGCCACGCCGCTGATCTCAGCCACCTCCACCTCGGCCCGGCTGTGGCGGTTGATGAAGTTGGTGGTGATGCCAATGGCCAGCTTCCCTCGTGTCTCCTTCCGCTTGAACCCTGTGGACACGGAGAGGTGTGAGCCCCCACCCGGCCCCCATGCTGGTCCCAGGGGTGCAGGGACCCGCTGTTGTCACCTTCGGGGACAAATTTGCCGCCGCCGGCTGAGATGAGGACGTCGAACTCGTAGTGGCTGAGGGGAGAGGAGCTGGGCTTCAGCACAGCCCGCCAGCCGCCTGCGGGGAGAGGGACGGTCACGAGCGTGCTGGGTCTCAGCTGGGACCTGCTCTGGAGCGGGTGGAGAGAGTTGCACCTCATCCCCCCCCAAAAAGGCATGCCCTGGGCTAGCAGAGGGACTGAGGGGCTCAGAGCAGCCACCCACAGCACTGTCCTTGTCCCCGGGGATGCCACCAGCCCCACAGTGATGCCTTACCCTGTCCGCCCGCCTTGCCTGCGGGGGGGACGAGGCCCTTGAACTGCACGTTGATGTGCACCTCCACCCCCAGGAGCAGAGCCACCTTCAGCAGGATCAGCTGGAGCTGCCGGATACCTGGGAGGAGAGAGGGGGCACTCAGGGCTGCACCCCCCGGTCCCTGGGCTCCCCACAGTGGGGGGACCCTGGGGGTGCAGGTCTTGCCACCCACCCCCCCCAAAACTCACTGATATGGTCCAGGGTGCCAGTGCAGAAGCGCCCATAAAACTTCTTGGCACCCAGCGCCCGCAGGTCATGGATGGTGAAGGGCCAGAGGTGCAGGACGTTGTTGCGGGAGAAGGAGTCCCGCTTCTCCAGCAGCACCACGCGGGCACCCAGCAGTGCCAGCTCGATGGCCGCCCGCAGCCCGCAGGGGCCGGCCCCCACCACCAGGCACTGCGAAGGGGACGGGCGATGTGAAGGGGACGGCCACCCCACCGCCACCAAGAGCAGGGGTTTGGGTAAATCCCCTGGGAGCTCAGCACCACCACAGGCAGCATCTCCCCCCTTCCCCGGGTCAGGATCTGGCCCTCCCCACTATTCCCTTTTTCCCCCAGGCTGCAAGCACTGCTTCTCCCTGCAAAGGCCCTGTGGGGTGCCCCCCGCCTCCCCGGCTGCCTGAACCTTGCCTTCGCACAGGGCTATGGCAGCAATTAAAGCGCTCGGTGAGATAAGCCGTGCACGTCAAAACCAGGACTCGGGATTGATCTCCTGCCAGCCCCTGCACAGGGCTTGGGGGATGATGGGGCACCAGCAGTGGGGACAAAAGCCATCAGCTCTGGGACAGGGGGACATAAATAGGGTCCCCCAGCCCCAGGGGGACATCCTACCCCAGCATGTTCCTGTCCCCCAGAAAGGGCTTGGCAGGTGCCTCTGCCCCTTTGCAGCCCCCCATGGGATGTCCCCAGCAAGGAGCAGCCGGGAGGAGGAAGGATGCCGCTGGCTGGGTGGCACCGAGGTGGCATCACGCTACAGGGAGGGGAGCGGCACTAATTAACACCCTGTCCCATTAAACCCCATCAACCTCCAGCCCGGCACATCTTGCATCCTCCCAGGACGGGGGCCAGGGTGTCCCAAGGGATGCTCTCACCCCAGGGACAAGGATGCAGGGCAAGGGGAGACCCAAACACCACACCCCATGTTGCCGGTACCTTGGTGCTGGCACAGGCTGTGCCCTGGTCATAGTCTTTGTGCCCGGCTTTCTTATCCAGCTTGCTCCACAGGGCCTTGGCACTCCAGTAGTTGAGGGCAGCCTTGAGGCCGTGGTAGAGCTGCAGCCCGCTGCCCTGCAGCCTCAGCTGCTGGCACAGCTCCCCAAAGCAGCCCAGCACCTCCTGGCATTCCCCGGCACGCAGGAACCTCTCGAAGACGGCATGGGCCGGATTGCCCGGCTCATCAGCCGGCGCACTCATCCCGCTTCACCCAGCAGCCTGGCAAGAGACGGCAGAGATAAGTGGGGGGGAGCCTCCTGGACCCCCATCCTCAAACCCATCCGATGCCAGACCTGGTGTCTTGGTGCAAGGTTTCCCAGCCGGGGGTGTCGTTGGGTGACGGTGCCGCTGAAATAGGGGCCCCTTCCGGCAGTGGCTGGCAGAGCCTCCCCCGGGTGCTGCACCCAGCGAGCCACGGTGTCACCCTGCTGCGGTGACGTCAGGGGAGGGGACGGGGAGGGCTGCGGTGGCAGCAAGCGGCTTCCTCCATATGGCGTGTACCTACAGCAGCCGAGAGCAGAGCGAGGTGTTTTGGACCAAACACGCTGCTTCCTTCCTCTTCACCCTTGGCCTCGCTGGGAGAGGGACGGGGATGGGGGTTCCAGCCACAGGGACAAACCACAGCTGCCCCAAAAACCAGCAAGACCCAGCCCTTGGGGCAGGAGGGAGCAGGACTGGACCCATCCTGCCAGTCTGGCTTTTGCAACCGGAGCAGGGCGACTTTCCCCCCCACCTCCGCCACCCCCCAAGCAGGGCGGAAGCAGATTAGCACAGAGGAAGCACCGGTGGAGAGACCAAAAAAAGCTAAACCACCGTACGAACAGCCCCATCATGCCAGGGAGCCTGGGGGAGGAGGGGTGCAGCGCACACCCCCACGGGCACCCCAAAACCCCCCTGCCCCTGGCATCTCCCAGGGGACCAGCACTCCTTGCATCTGCCTCCCGCTCCTGGCACCGTCCCTCTCAGCATCGTCGCAATGCCACCCTCTGTCTTGCCAGCCCAAGCACGAAGCACAAAGCTTCGCCCTTCCCGGCCGTTGTCGCCCAGCCCCGGGGCTGGGAAAGCCTCCCCCAGCCCGGCAAAGCAGCTGGCGGAGATGTGGTGCTGCCAAGGAGGAACTGGTGAAAAGGCTCGGGAAACCGGAGCACTCCTACCTTTGAACCATTGCTCTTTGCCCTCTCGCCACCGTACGGTTGCGCACACGGCGGCACCCCAAAGGTGGCAGCCATTCCCGCAGCAGGACGCCGGAGGGGGAAGGACGCTGCGTCCGAGCTAAGCTGCCCTTGGTGGGACAGGGGAAAGGAGGCGTTTAAGCCTGGGCTTAAATTTCAGCTGGAAAGCCCAAATTCTAGCTGGGTTTCAAGTTCGGTCTCGCTCCAGCAGCTTCTGACACCTGCACAGCACTTTGCAAGACCAGCTGGAGCCACAGAGGATGCAAAGCACTTCTGCAGGTCACCTTCCCTTCCGAACACCGCAGCCAGGAAATCCCAGCATTTTAACCACTTCCCTCCTGGGCAGACACAAGGATAAAGCATCCAGCTGGGCTGGAGCAGGAGCAGGCAGCCACCGGTCCCCAAAGTGGCAGCGTGGGGACAGAGGACGTGACCGATGCATTCGTGACATGGCTGTGAGACCCGGGGACAGATTTCTGCTCTTCCCCTGAGCACTGCAAGCCCTCTGGCCCTGCCAGCGGGACAGAATGAGGAACCCGGCGAAACTGAGGCAGCGCTGCAAACCTCACCGGCGAGGTCACGCATGCTGTCCCACCAGCTGCCTGCCCTCCTCCCACGGGAGGCTGCCTGGGCAGCCATGCTGGCTGGCCGGGCTCCAGTGCCCTGTGCTGCCCGGGCACGATGGGTTTTCCCCTGGGAGCTCATGTTACGGTGCTGGTGCCTGCCAAGGCCACCATGCAGCAGCCCCAGGGCAATGGGGCAGAGGCAGCCGTCCAGGCTGGGAGCACCCACTCCAGCATCACCAGCCCCTGGCTGCAAAAAAAACCCATCTCAAGGCCTTAGTTCCCATCCAACATGATGCTGGGGGGAGCACGCCACCCGGAAGAGGTTTCCAGCCCCAGCGCTTTGGCAGGGAGGCTCAGAGGAGGCAGAACAACAAGCCTTGTGTTACACCAAGTTTCCTATGGAAATGATGCTCATGCCGGCACACCACGTCCCCTTTGGCATGCTCAACCCCCCCCGACAATTGCAAGCAAGGACAGAAACCCCCATGGATACTCAGTTGCTGCAGGTTTGATGCAAACAAACGGCTTTCAGCCCACAAAAGCCAGTGCCAGTGAAGAGGGGCACGGTGCTGGGCCAGGCTGCCTCCGGCTCCGCTCTCGCCATGAACGCCTTTTGCATTTCTTCCTTTAAAAGCGTTTCTGCAAGCTGGAGGGAGGAGGTGGGGGGGTTGCAGCCAGCCCTGACTCAGCTCATGATGCTCTGGTTAGGGTGGCTGCAGACATGCAGCCTATGAGGACATCACCCGGGATCGACACATGTGGAGGATCCCTGGAGCAGGGACACCCCATCCTGCTTTGCAGGTCTGGGTCTCCCCCCTGCCCTTGCCCGGAGAGAAGCAGCCCCTTGGGCGATGGCTGGGGGAGCCGCCCCGGGGGTGCTGGGCTGCTGGTGAGCTCATGTGTCTCCCAGGGACGTGGAAACAGGGTGGGAAAGGACGCAGCTCCATACGGAGCTAATGAAAGCCGGGACGATTTCCAGCAGCAGCAGATCCCCTTCCAGCTGAGCCTCTCGCCTCACCACTGCGCCGACTCCCAGCATGGACCGGGCTGCTCCGGGTTTGGCATCCAGCCTGGAGACCCCTGGGCCAGGCTACTGAGCTGGGCTGGACCCTGGGAAAGTCCTTCCAGCAACTTCAGGGATGGCCCCAAGACCGGCAGGCAGGATGGAGGATTTCTTGTGGCTGTCCAATGGCTCGGCCAAAGATCCTGCTTTCGACTGCTGGCTGAGCTGGGCCGGTGCCGGGAAGGGGCGAAGGTGGCAGGCGCTGCTCTTCCCAGCGTTACTGTGCTCAGGAGAATCATCCAGGTGTCTGCCCTGGCAAGTGCCGTCCTCCCCGGGAGGACAAAATCCCTGTTGGCTCCGCTGGTTTGAGCTGGGGATGTGGGTGCACGGCACCTCCCGGCCGAGCCCACCTCAACAACCCCCTCAGCATGGAGCTGTGGGGAGAAGGGCTGAGGAGCAAGGACAAACCTGCCACCAGCACTGGCGAGGGCAGGGGCTGGCAGCTGCACGGACGGGGTTTCACGGTGCTGGGGGTTTCCTTTCAAGGGTGTATAAACCCCCCCTGGAAAGCGCATGCCGAAATCCACCCCCCGCAGAGGTGCAGGTCCCAGCCTTGGCTCCTGCAGCTGCTGGCAGCAGAAGTGGGCACTTGTCCGGGGCATTTTGGCATTGCCCTTTGCAGGAGAACCACAAGCCACAGCCCAGCCATGTACCAGGGATCCCCGGGCAGAGACAACACTTGGGGGAGGACCAAACCTGCCCCCCCTATTTTGGCAGCTCAACTTTGCCCCCCTGCCCAACACCAACCCCATGGAGGGAGCTGCCTCCTGCAGCTGAATTTCGGAGCAAGGGGAAGCCTGCGCATGGCTGGGCTTTGCATCCCACATCCTTTTTTCCTCCTCCTGCTTCTCCTTTGCCCCCCAGCCACAGCTGTCCTCACGGGGGTCAGCAGGAGACGTGTCTTGGGGTACGGTGGTGAACCCCGGGTTCGGTTACCCAAATGTACCAGGGCCTTCATCCACCCCAGGCACAGGGGCTGGGGAACGTGTCCCCCGGCCTCAGCCCTGGGATGGGCTACAGCCCCGAATCCCCAGCTGGGGCTCGGTCCCGGGGGGCCCATGGAGCATCCCTCCCCCTGCACCAGGCAGAGGTGTCGGGATGGGGGAAAAGTGCTTAGCATGGCGCTTCCCACCCCATCCCACCCGGCACTGGGAGCACTGGTGGTACTGGGAATGGAGCCGAGGAGGAGGAGTGGGGGCTGCTCTCTTTTCCCTTTGTCCCGGGGGGAGCAGAGCCCAGGGGCTGGAGAGGAAAAGCAGCGAGGACGGGGCGGGGGGACCCCGCTGTCCCCCGGGAGAGGCTTTGGGGAGGGGGCAGCCGGAGACAAAGCGCTACCCCGCCACCGAGCATCCCCGCTCGGCATCTCGGGGACACGCAGGACACGGGCACGGCGGGGCTGAGCGCTTCCCCCCCCCCCCCCCCCCCAAAAC
>WAAD01010887.1:919565-940172 GCA_013389945.1 Fregata magnificens
CGCAGCAGGGCGGGGCCCGGAGCGATGCTCTCCGCGGGCGGAGGGGACCGGCCGGAGGGATGCTGTCCCCTCCGTGTCCGCATCCGAGCGGGGGGACACGGNACTCCCCACTCACCTCCAGAACCTCTCGGAGGGGGAAACTGAGGCACAGCCCGGAGGGTGGGGAGGGGCTGTGGGTTGCTTGCAGCCGGGCGAGGACGAGGAGGAAACGGGCTCCGGCTCCGCAAGCAACTNCAAATGTTGCTGCAATTGGATTTTTGTAACGCTGGAGGCTGAACGCCCCCCCACCTCCCCACCCGCGAGTGGCAGCTCTGCCCTCCCCACGCCGCGCCGGGAAGTTTGGAGCAGGGGGATGCGCAGAGCAACCTCGGTTGGGTTTTTTTTGAATTTTGGGGTGAGAAACCGGCCTTTTCGCAAAGCAAACTAAAAGATTACGGTGATGAAACCAAACCGCTTCGCTTTCCGCCCCGGCTGTGCCGTACTTCCCCCCGCAGCCAGAAATAGAGGCCAGGAGGGAGCTGCGGGCACAGGGGGGGACCTGCTCAGTGACAGCCCCGGCCCCCAACCAGTATCCCGGACCCCCACAGCCCTCGTGGAAACTTTTGGGGTGATGTTTCCACTTGGGTCTCCCGGGTGGGAATGGCCCCAGTGGGGCAAAGGTACCTTGGGGCAGAGGATGGAGCCGCCGGGGTCACCGAAGATCGCTCCTGGCTGGGTGCTTTTTGGGGTTTTCTGGTGGCGGCGTCCTCAGGGTGCTGCTGGCCGCTTGCCACATGCCAGGGTGGGCGTCACGGTGAAGGGGCTCGTGGGCCGGTGACACACAGGGACAACCTGCCACGAGGCTGGGGACGGTGACTCAGGGACACGGGGCGAGCTGCCGTACGGGGCGGGGGTTATGTCGGCCGCCCGTGAGTCACCCATGGTACTGCCAGCGGCCGCGGTGAGCGAGGCCGGCCAGCCCAGCACCTCCATCCCTCCTTCCCGTGGCCCCCTCGGGCCTCTTCCCAGGGGTCCCAGTGCAGAACCCCCCACCATGGCCCCCCCCCCGCAGCTCAGCCGGGGTGTTTCGAGCCCACCAGCCCCCTGCAAAGCTGCTGGGTGTGGGTGCAGTGGAGCCCACCCGCATTTCAGGGCCTTGAGAGGCTGGGGCGGACACGGAAACGGGGCGTCTGCGTCAAACCAGGCGATTTTCCCAGGCGACGGAGCGGTCGGAAACAGCTCCCTCTGTTTGTGAGCCCTTTGTGGTGCCATAGGAAAGGCTGAACACTGACCTGCTCCTTCCAGCCCCAGCTTTGTCCCCTGGGCAGCAGCAAACGAGCATTAGATCTTAATTACAGCTCCCAGGCAGCAGGGACCGAGGACGTGCTGTGGTGAAGGGAGCCTGGCCAGCACAGTGGGACACGGCTGTAACACAAACCCACCAGCAGCCCAGTCTCTGTCCCCAGCACAGGGGGATGCACGGTGGCATCCCTGCACCCCTTGTGTGCCAAGAGAACAGGCAAACTCATAGCATCAATGAGGGCTGCTGCAGCTCCCTGAGCCCTTCGCACCTGTAAGGTGGCTCCAACCAAACCTCAGGTCCTAGCACGGGATGTTCCCCCCTGCTCCAGCATTAAAATTCCCCCATTTTTTCTCCAATTTTATTATTCTAGGGTTTTGGTGTTTTAGGGTGCAGAGAAGGAGCAGTGACGGAGAGCGGGTGCCTCCCAGCCACCCCCCCGTCCCTGCTCCGGCTAGGCCTTGGGCGGTGCTGCAGGCTGCAGCTGCTGCAGCTCCAGGACGCGGACGAAGAGGAGGAAGGCGATGCTCAGGAGAAGCAGCCAGAAGAAAACCCAGTAGTGCTGTGGGAGGAAGAGCCACGGCCGCCACAGCTCTGCCGGGGACCCCTTGGACCTGGGGAGAAGGCAACCAGGGACACTTGTCATCCAGGGGCAAGAGCAAATCCCACTTCTGCCTCAGCTGGGGATGAGGAGGGCGTTTAACTCAACCCCAAACTTCACTGGCCCTTTTGCAAACCCAAACGCAACAAGCTTGGGGAGGGCACAGGTGACCTGCAATGCACGGGGGAAACTGAGGCAGAGCAGGCTCAAGCTGGGGGAGCCAAGCAACATCCCAACCTTCCATCACCAAATCCCCAGGCCCGTTTCCCACGTGCTGACCACTGTGGGACCAGAGAGAGTCCAGCAGCCACAGGGGGGATGCTGGGCACACGCAGGGTGCTGCTCACGTCAGCCCAAGCTGCTCCGGCTCCTCGTCCCCTGCACTTGAGCCTCTGCCATCTGCCTCGGCTGATGGCTCCCTGGTCACGGCGCTGCCCTGGCCCTGCGGCTCCAGCTCACTCCTGAGGAGGGAGAGGTCAGGGTGCTGTGCCGTACCCCATGGGCCAGTGGCAGCCGGTGCTGTGGCCTCCCTGCCACCCAGCATGGTTACCTCTGGGTGCTGGGCCGGCGCTGGGCCCCCTCCTTCTCCAGCTCACTGGCCGGGGCTGCTCGGCTGTCAGGGCTGGCACCTGGCTGGGCACCGAAGGTGGGAGCATCAGTGGGGAGCCAGACACCAGCACCGAGCCTGGGGACACATGTCCAACAGCAGGGCACAGCTCCTGTCTGTCCCCCCTGCGTGTGTCCTTACCAAGAGCTGCTTGGGGATGACTGCGATGCTGACTCTGCGGCGGGCAGATCCCTGCAACAGAGGGGCTGGGGGTGAGCACCGCGCCGGCTGCCTCCCTGTGCTCCCCATCCCCTCCTTCCCTATCGCCTCCCCAGCACAGGCAAGGGACACCAAGGAGGAGAAGGGACGCTGCCAGCCTCCCACTGGCCCTGGTGCTAAGGGGGGAAGCCGGAGAGTTGGTGAGATGAGGGAAGGTCAAAGCCAAGAGGTTTGCACCTGACCTTACTGCTTCAAGCCGTGCCAGCGGGGCTGCCTAACCCCCTCCCTGAGCACACCCCTACCTCTTGAGCTCAGTGCCGAATTCGAGCTGGTGCTAGAGAACAGCCAAGCCTGCAGCTCTCGCGCTATGACCCTGCAATGCAGATGGACCTGCCTGAGATCTCCTGGACAAGGAGCCCCCAGCCCCGGGCACCCTGTCTCCCCGCAGCCCTCCGAGGCCGCCCCTACATTTTACCTCATCCCCAGCATTTATAGCAGACCTTGCCCGCAGCAAGCAGCTGGCAGGAGTGGCATTGCCCAGGGACTAGCGGGTGTGTGGGGACTGCTGGGCAAGGGAGAGCAGCAGGGCATGGGGAGGCGGTGGCTTGGGGGCTGCTGAACTGGGACCAGTTACCTGCTGGAAAGTTCGCATCAGGGGGTGAGGCCTCAGCCGTGGCTCCGTGTCATCTGGGAGCAAAGAGAAGCAGCCTTACATCACCCCCAAAAATTAAGATGGGGCTGATAACACAGACTGTTGCAAACCTCCCTCCCATGGAAAGCTGTCCTGGCCCCGTGCTCTGCGCTTGGTACAAATCACAGGGGAGCCCCGGCCGGGCGGACCTTGCTTGCATGCATGGTGATGGCGTGTGTGGGGTTTGGCATCCAGGGACAGAGCGTCCTTTGTGTGTCCCGTGCCGCCCTGCCCCGCATTCCCAGCTGGACTGCGGGACGATGGCTCTCTGGCCACCGGCACCTGCTCCCACGCTGCGTCTGCTGTTACACCGGCCCCTTGCATTTGTCATCAGGTCCCAGCTGTCACCCGCCCCCAGTCCCCAGCTCACAAAATCTGCTGGCTCTGAGGCGCGGGGTCACACTGACCCCCCGGAGTAGTTCGGGACCAAATCCTGCAGAGTCTCCCTGTGCAAACCCCACGCAGGCCCCGGCGGCAGAGCCCACCTCACCCTGGGTCTCCGCCAGCTGCCGGTTACGGGAGTTTTGCTGGATCAGGCGCTTCATCTCCTCCAGCTCCGCATGCTCCCGCATGTGGTGCCGCTTCAGGTTCTCCACATGCTGGACCATCACCTCCGCCGCTCGGCTCATCCGGGCCTCCTGCAGCCAGGCAGGATGGGGGATCAGGCCCCCCATCTCCTGGTCCCTAAGGACCCAGGTCCCTCCCAGTCCCTCACTGTGCATCCCACAGTGCCTCCACCCAGGGGGTGCAAATGCATCCCCTTCATGCTCCCAAGGGCAGGGAGATCCCTTGCACCCCGGTATGTGCAAACATGAGGTCAACGCCAGCACCACGAGGAGGAGGGACAAACCCCAGCAAGCCCAAGGACGGGTCCCCCAGCCCAGGCACAGCACCCTCCATCCATCCTGGCCCTGGTGGGGAGCCCCAACCAATGCACAGACCTGATGTACGGCCCCCAGCTTCTCCGCGGCACTGGTTGCCCGCTCGATGGCAGCCGCCAGCACAGCCAGGCTGCGCTGCAGCTGCTCCAGCATCTCCTTGCAGCCCGTGTCGGTGCAGGATGGGCCCAGCCTCTGTGGAGGGAGAGGGGGACGATGGAGCTGCCGGAGCCAGGACTTTAAGTTGTCCGAACCCCTCCAGGGCTGGAAGTCCCCAGCAGATGCCAGCCCCCTGCACTGGTGCCCACCTACCTCCAGGGCAGCCCGGCACTGCCCCAGCTCCTCCTGGATGTTTTCCTCTGCCGTGTCCCGTGCCCGTTTCTCCACCTGTACCCGTTGCCGCAGGGTGAACACGTCGCAGCGAAAAGCCAGGGCGAGGTGGGCAAAGGCTGCCTGCAGGGTAGGAGGGTGAGAGGTGGGACACAGGGCAAAGGGGAGGCCACCAGGGCCATGCGCTGCTGTCCCCAAGGCACAGACAGACCCCACTAGCATGCCACCAAGCACGGCAGTGCTTGCCTTGCCCCAGCACCCATTAGGTTGCTGCACACTGGGGACAGTCCCCATGAGATGCCAGCCTGACTGAGATGTCCCCCAGGCAGCTGATAATGCATGGAAATCCCAAGCCCTCCTGGCAAGAGCACGTGCCAGGCAGACGCCAGCCCTCGCTGCAGGTCCCGGCTGACAGCGGAACCTGACTCAGCCCTGGCACTCGCAGGAATATTATTTTTATTAGCGCGGCTTCCACCACCTCCCCGGCTAAGGGCGCTTTCGGCGAGCTGCAGAGCACTTTGTGGGATTGCTGGGCGTGCAGAGGACAGGCTCATCTTGCCATGGAAATGCAGCTGCCTCTGAATGCCAACAGCATCACTGGGAAAGGCATTTGTAAGGCAGCTGCCAGGGGACTGCGGTGCCTGGAGGGCAGCCAGGAGTAGGGCACAGCCCCGGGACTGTGAGCCAGCAAGGTGTCGGTCCCTCTGTCCCCGTTCCCCAGCCCACCCGTGGCCCCTGGCAGCCCTCACCTCCACATCCTGCTCCGTCAAAGCCACCCTGCAGAAAGAGAAGTGCTGTCAGGGATGGAGGCATCACGGGGGACTGCGTGCTGAAAATGCCCTTTGTCCACTCCCAGGGGTGCCGGGGGTGCCAGCCACCACCAGAAGTGGGGACCCAAGTGCCCATCACCTGGAGAGCAGCTCTTGTGCAGTGGAAAAGGAGGAAAGTCCAATCCCTGGATGACACGGTGCCCTGGGACCCCCCTGTCCTGTGGACCCCAGAGGGACACAGGTGCTCACTGGTGTTACCTGTGCAAGCCTAGTCTCTCCAGCACCAAGAGCTCGCTGGGGAAACTCAGCAGTGGCTCCTCCAGGGTTTCTGCACCTGCAGGGAGGCAGTAATGCCACAGGAGAGACCACACGTGAAGGCTTTTCCTTGGCCTTTCCTCCTCCCTCTGCCCTCCTGTCCCAGCAGGGAGCAGGTCCCTGTGGTGCGAGACCGTCCCAGTCCTTCCCCCAGCATCAGCAGGGCTTTGGGTTCCCCCAGGCCAGTCCCTGCTTCCCCATGTCCCCACCAAGGGAGACAACCCCCATCAGGCCACGCTGCTCCCACGTTCGTCCCCAGCTACTTCAAGCCTTCCCCTAAGGGGACCCAGCTGGGGTGTGGGACGGGGACTCACCCACCTTCCTCGGTCCCCTCACTGTCCCTGGTGCGCACAGCCACCTCCTGCCTGTCCCCGCCTGGCACCTGGGGGGCACAAGGGCGCCGTCAGAGCAAATCCCTCCCTGGCGCTGGATGGCATCCCGAAAAGAGCAGCACAGAGAGGTTGGGGGTCCGGCCGAGCCCAAGAGGCCAGGGAGGGAAGGGCCCCCCAACCCTGTCACCCTCCCCTTCCTCTCACCTCACCGATGTGCTCCATGCTATACTCGGTCCCGGCCAAAACCCCGTCTGGGTGCCCCTGAGGACTGCTCATCCTCCCTGGGAACAGGAAGGGTGGTGGGAGCTGGGCGGCAGCATCCCCTCCCCAGACTGACACCACTTCAAGAGAGACCCCTGAAAACACTGCTGGCATTTCTGCAGCCTGCGGGCTCCCAGGGGGCATGGGCTGGCAGGTGCTCCCCAAAAGGTCCCTCCGGGGTTAAGGGAGCTGCAGCCAGGCTGGGCCAGGGCAGAGCGAGGAGGGCGAGGGGTCTGGTGCAGCAGGTGGGTTACAGCTGGTGAGGCAGATCCAGGGGACAGGGTTGGGGTCCCAGGGCTGGAAGGTGTGCGGAGTTGCAGGCAGGTGCTGCCAGGGCAGGGGACACCCTCCTGCTGGACCCGTGCGATGTTGCTCAGGGATGGAGGGTGTAAAAACCACCCCTTTCCCCCCATCCCCACCCTGGGCTGTCCTTACCTTCATCCGGAGATGTGGGGATCCCGGCCAGCTCTGCCTGCCGCTCCCTGTGGAGAGAAGCCCGGGTAAACCCCAAAGAAACTCTGGCAGCAGAGGCAGCATCCCACCCCCTCTGCCCTCCTCCAGCCACCACGGCACCCCTCGATGGGATGCTGCTCTGGACCTGGGTCCTTTCCAAGCATCCTCTGCAGCCTGCTCCGTCCCTGTCCCTGTCCCTGCTCTCCCTGGCACGGGCGCAGCAGCCCCCTCCGCTCCTGCAGCCGCCGCAGAGCCGCCACTGAGGAGCCCGCCGAAGCCGTTTCCAGCCAGCAATGAGTCACCGGCCCACGGCCGTGCTTCTCCTCAGCACATTGTTTTTTTTTTTTGCCCTGGCTGCCAAGTGGACCTCGCTCTGAGCCAGCCTCTTCCCAGGCACCACAACAAACCCAGCTGCCGGCAGAACCTGGGCGTGGGGACGGCAGGCCTTGGCACATGCTCTTGCTCCCCTAAAAGTGCACCAGGATGGCCTCGCCACCCCAAAACCCTGTCCTGGGTGCAAGGAAGTCTGGTAGCTCTGTAGCATCCCTGCTTGCTGGGGCCGGGGATGCTGGGGCATGCCAGGGATGGCAGGTCACCTGAGCATGGAGATATAGGGGCTGCCATGCAAACAGCCCTCTGTGGCCTCGTGCTGGAGCCCAGCAACCAACTGGGAAAGGGTTTGAACCCCCAAACTTTGCTCCTGGCTGTGGAAAGGGCTACAGCAGGGCATTTCCCTCTCCTCCCTGCAAGCCTGGGGGTCGTTCCCCGGGAGCAGTGGCTGCAGGAGAAGGGGCTGCTGTGCCAAAATGATGCTCGGTGCCTTGGAGTGGGGTGATGCTCCAGCCAGCATCTCCCACCTTGCCTGTCACTGCCATCCCTGTCCCATCCTCACCTGGAGAGCCGTGGGGTGAGCCCTTCGTGCACATACCTCCGAGGCGAGGGGCTGGGTCGGCAGCTCATCCTCTGCCGCTGCGGCCGTCGGCGCCCCTGGGCGAGTCCCTGTGCCTCCTCTTCCCCCTCTCCCAGCGAGGTCCCTGCGAGCGGCTTCATTTGCAAAGTGCGGAGGCTCCAGGACCAGCACACCTATCATGAGAGACACATATTAGCTGCGCGCAGATGGGAGAACGCCTCTAAATGTTATATTTTTAAAGCATTTTCTCACCCAGCAGGAGCTCCAAGCTCCTCTGCTTAGTGTGGAGGCATCTGTGGGAAAAGAGGTGGAGAGGCCCGCTGCAATTCAGGAGGATGCTGCTGGGATTCGGGCGGGCACGGAGTGAGGCGAACGAGGAATTTATTACAAGCCCCATTTCTGTGCAGTGCTGAGGGTGGACTTTCCCGCTCGCCACCCCCATTACCCTCCCACGGGTGATCCTCGCTTAGGGCTCGTGATGTGGGTCATCTCTGTGGGGGGAGATAAGTTTGCACCCACCTACTGGTGCGAGCACCTGGTGCAGAGCAGGAGCAACCCGCTGTACCCCAGGCAGGGGACAGTCCGATCCCCGAGCATCCCCCTGCCAGGCCAGCTCCCAGATAGACAAATATAAGAGATTCCTGAGTCCAAGGGAACTTGGGCATCTCATTTAAGCTATTTTACAATATTTAAAAATCAGAGAAAGCCAACAGAAAACCCACAGAGTCCCTCTCCCAGCCCAGGGTAAAGTCACGGGGCAGAAGGGGCTCTCCGGCAGGACGCATCTGCTCAGGAGTTGTGCCCACGGACATGCAGACATGGGGCAAAAGGAGATTTTTTTTTTTTGGCTGGGACATGAAATGCAGCACAGATTTAAGGGGACAGAGAGCAGGGACTGGCTGAAGCCCTGTGTGCCTATGCAAAGCCTTGGCCAAGCTCAGTCGCCCCAGCACCGAGCAGGGCCGTCATCCATCTCGCCCCTGTGCTGAGCGGGGCCATCACCCGTCTCCCGGAACGTGCTCAGCCCTGATGGAGTTATAAAAGCAAGCAGCACTTGGCATCTGTCAAAACAAGCCCATTTCATGCCTATACACTGGAAATTGTCCCTGACACCTCTGCCAAGGTGCACCCGGCCACCAGGAATCAACGAAACTCATCACATCAGCGAGCATCAGAGTTTTCCCAAGGGCTGCAAACCACTCACTCTAACAGCCACAGCAGACCCTGCTGATTTACTACAGCTCAGCCAGCCTTACAGACACTCGCTCCTTATCTTTGTTTTACAGATGGAAATATGGAGGCACGCAGCTTGTTTGCCCAGCGTGGCATAAATAACCCCCCGGGAAGCCAGAGCGAGCGCTTTCCCTCAGCTCGACGACTTTACCAAACGCTCCCCGGGTCGTTACCTGCCTGAACTTGTCTCAAGCAGCCGACAGAAGATGCTGGGGCCACCCAGCTCAGACCCGGCACTCAGCGCTGTTGGGTCCCCGGCAGACCCGGGAGGGGGGTCAGGGGATGTGGCACGGCCGGCAGACGGTGGGTTGGAGGGTGCCGGGGCCCCACACGGTGCAAGCTGCCGGCAGCAGTCTCCCGGGAGGGGAGAGCGACTGCATCTGCGGCAGAAGAAGCTGCCAGGGAAGTGCTCGATGCGAGAAGGCCTTTAAAGGACATGCACAAGAGCGGCTGGGAGCTCTCTGCGCGGGGCCGGGGCGGGTTGAGTGCTTTGCAGGTGGCCACGCGACCTCTGCTTTCAGTGCGGGGCTGGATCCTGCACCCACTCTTTGGAGGTGACAGCTGTTACCCAGAGCTGGAAGAGGCTGCGGCTGCTCCCCCCGTGCCTGGTGTCTGCAGAGCCGGGCAGACCTGAGTCTCAGCATCTCCCTGGCAGGAGGCTCAGGACAGGGTGGTGGCACTCAGGACCTCCACGGAGATGGGGGATCCCCCCATGCCTTCATGGGGGGCACAGCACGAGGCTAAGCCAGGAAGGCTGACGAGGAGCCCCTGTAGCATCATATTTGATGATGCAGGGAAGCCGCTCTGCCCAGGACCCCCATCCCTCCTGCCCCATTTTCCCCCCTGCCATCACCCCCACTGCCCCTTCCCTTGCCCGGCTCCTTTGCTCAAATCCGTCACATCGTCTAAAGCCGCTTTCTTCCCCTAATGAGCTTACATGGAGTCAGACTTGATGCTCAGTGCTACAGAGGACCAGGCTGCAGGCAGGCAGCCGCTCTTACCCCCCCCATGCCCGGGGACCCTGATGTACCACGAGGAACAAGGCAGGTCCTTGGGGTCTGCAAATCTCATAAGCCCTCAGAGGTCAGCCAGCAAACGGCATCTCCCAGCCCGGGGGCAGCGCCGGCCCAGCCTCATGCCCATCTGCTGAGAGCACAGGATGTGGCCCCAGGTCCAGGGAGCAGCCAGGGAGGGCTGAGAGAGCCCATTTGCAGCTTTGAAGCAGGAGCTGTGCTGTGCCATAGTGGGATGAGGCTTTGGAAATGGCCATCAACAATGGTCCCCACCAGGTCAGGATTTCAAACGTCCTTGAAGCTTCAGGGGTGGGTTTTCCCCTCTTGAGGCAAACACCTCCTGCTTGGACCTGACCCAAAAGCAGAGATGCTGAGAAATCATGAGTCGTCTTAGGGGAAGAATAGCCCCAAATTCCCGTGCTCTCTTCCCCGTAACACACATACCTAGCAACACAAGCTGTGGTCTGCATGATTAGCACCAATTAATGACAATTAACACATCCTAAGTTTACACCACCAGCACCAGGAAGACACTGGACATGCTGAAAGGCAGAATGGCACTGTCACCCTCTGCCTTATATTCTTATATATCCTCTGCCTTTGCTTAAAAATATCTTCCCCAGGGTTCCCTCTCTTCCCCATCCCTCTGATTGCTGTCCATCTCCAAGGGTTTCCAGGCGCAAGGGCTGACCACTTGTGCTTCTTTTCAGAGCGGGATTTGCCAAGACATGCTTCCTGGAGCAAGCAGGTCACCTGGCCCAAGCTGCAAGAGGATGCTCAGGGCTTGCAATGGCAGGGCTGGACCCATCCCGCAGGTGAGTACGTCCATGCATGTCTGTCTGGAGGCAGCTGCGCCCTGGGTGCTGTGCAGCAGTGATAACCCCAAGCAGCAGAGCTTCCCCCCTGCCCCTTACCCCCAGTGCTTTCCCAGCCACTCAGCGAGTTTGCTGTCTGGCTGGTATCTCGAAACACAGATTAATTCTCCAGGCATGAAGTCAGGTTTGCATTAGCACCCACCAGTCTTGTCACTGGGCTAAGTTGCCCCTGGGCACCCCTTTGTTTCAGAAAGGGGAGACTCGAGCAGAGGGGAAGACCCATACTTTGGGCTGAGACTCAGCGGATGGAGCCCAGCACCCAATCGTTGCGATGCCATTCCCCTCCTTGAGGACCTCCCCCTGCCCGCATTACATAAGGGTATGCTTGGGCACACAGGTCTAAACTATATATTTTATTGTTGAGTGCTCTTTCTAGCCAAGCACAAGGTCTCTTCTTGACAGAACCTGCAGCCAAGGCTCCTGTAGCACAGCATGGAAGTAAAAGCGCCTTCACAACATGATGCTGAGCAGACAGAGGGTACAAGACCAGCTGCCCCCGAGGACGGGCGGTGCAGCGGCAGTGGCTGGCGAGCTCAGAGGATGGAGGTCAGACACCTTTGCATACACCAGTGCCTTGCCGTCCACACAGCCTGGTCCTGCTGGCCCCATCCCCGCAGAGACCCTGCTTCCTCCCCGAGAGCAGCAGCCTGGCACCGAGCAGGCAGCAGATCAGGCTCCGTAGCCTCTGCTCTAGTGTCCTGGCAGGTCCATGGCTGCAGCAAGTTGCTCTGTGGAGGACACAGACCTAAGGACACTATCGTGTTGGTTCCCCACAGCAAACAGAGCTTTTCTGCTCAAAACCTCCTCTATTCCCTCCTGCACACACGTGCCGAGGGGTTCAATAAGAGGCAATGCCTCTCTTTGCAAACCATCCCATTCAAAGCGCCTCTAAAAGCATTTCCTAAAAGCACCCAGGGATTTTTATGTATTCTTATTTTTAGCCTGGGAGCATCGTGATTACAACCTAGGTATCGTCAGGCCTCAAATAAGCGAAAGCAGCCCAGCTAGCTCCCCACGCACAGACCTGTTCAGCGGGGATGAACAAGACCCTGTTGGGAGCTCTCCAGCCCAGAGAGGTGAGCGGCAGCAAGCTGCTGCGGGCTCTGGCTTTGCCCCTCGCGTCTCCTTCCAGCGAGGTCCCACCGGCGATGCGGCAGCCTACTGCGACGGCATCTTCCCAGCACTCGTCCTGAAGCTGAGCTGAACTTGCAGCTCAGATTGCAGAGGCTGTGGTCATCTGGATTATCCACTTCTCAGAGGAAAGCTGCTCAGACTGACACTGGGTGCTACTGCTGATGTGGCAAACGTGATTTAATAGCTCTGTGCAGGGGGCCCAACCATAAAGTAACACCCCAGCCCTCCGGCAAATTCATCTTCGTGTGGCCCTGATCTCCCCAGCGGACAGGGACCTGGCAGCCACCAGACTACCCAAGGGAGAACACTATTCTTTTCTTATGATTAAAAGGTTGTTGGCAAAAAAACAGATGAGAAAGAGAGTTTTTGCTTCTGTTGGTTCAGTTTTAAATTCCAGGTTGAAAAAAGAAGACTGCTGAGCAGTTCAGCCTCACATCTAGGTGTCACAGTCACCAGATTTCAATGCAAAACTGCATCGGCATATTGGGGACTACATGCATGTGATTAACAGGTTGTCCCTGAAATGCAGTTACCTCCAGGGAGAAGCAGGGTGACTATCAGCTCCCAGAATTGCTGCAGGAGGGGACACAGCAACTGCCTGGACATGCCTGCAGCTCCCACGTGGAAAAGGGCAGCCCCTCAGGGCACAGATACAGACCATTTTCAGGAAATCACCTGAGTTTCAGCCTTTTCCGACAAGGTGTTGCATGGACCAAGGTGATTTGGCTCCTATGCAGCTCTGATGTCTAGCGTTTAACATCTGTGAATGCAGTGTTCGCACGCCTCTGCCCACCCAAAGGAGGTTCTCTGCTGTCTGATCATGGCACCAAGATGCCACTTGGGGAGCGGAGAGATCATCTTGTCATGAAACTGGTTCAAAAATCACTGTCGGAGGATGGGGAAGGTGCAGAGTGGACAGATAAGCCATGCAATTGCACAATATTAATTTCCTTTTAAAAAAAAACCCTATTAGACCAAAAAGGGAATTCCCCTCCATACCACGAAGGAGGTCAATCTCTACAAACAGAAGGGGAAGCAAATGAGGAACTACCATCAAATACACCAAGTAAATTGGCTGAAAATTATACACTGCCTTCTACATACAGCGTAGGAAATGTCTAAGACAAAGCTTCAGACCTTTCCCTTCACCAACACTGCTAATAAATCAGGACAAGGACAAACCCAGCCCTGGCTCTCCCTCCACTCCTGGAAAAGGTTCTGTTGAACTATAAAACCTGACTGATGTTTTCTGCCGCATCCACCTCTTTGCACTGTTCAGGCTGGATTTTAAAGTTCTTGAGAGGGTCAAGAGGAGTCAAAAGTAAAGTTTTCTGTGCGGGTGCTACTAACCACCATGCAAACAAGCAGTCTTCCCCCAGCATGTCTAGTGTCTCCAGGGTTCGCTTCCAATTCTCCTAACATGACTGTTATCTTGCACGTACACCCCAAAGGAATCCACAGTACATGATAAGCTGCAGCCAAGATCAAAAACAGGGCTAAGAAGTCTCTTTCCACAAGCCAGCATAATGCCTCCCACCAGAACAGGAACACCCCCCTTGCAGTTTGCAAAGCCGATGCCTGCTTGACTACTGTTTCTTGCAAAAACCACGTAGGCTGGCCCAAAACGCAGCTCCCCGTATCTCCAGATGAGTTGGAAGTGCAAGCTGCATACAGCACGTAGCAGCCAAGAACAGCCTGTCAAAATGAGACCGTTGCCTAAAGAAACCAGTAAGCAGTTACAAAACCAAACATCCATCAGGGAGATGCACACCATGGCCAGGAGATTTCAAACCCTTTATTGCTGCCCAGTCCATAGAGATGCTGGGGCTTCTCCATGGTGCTCTAGATATACACGGCACACGCATTCTTCCAGTTCTTCTTCAGCAAGGACACCAGGAAGCTAACGACCAAGTGAATTTTGGAGATGAGTTTGTCCTCGGTCATCTTCATGTGACCGACGGCCACAGCCAGATGGAGCACTGGGGACAAGGACACCGAGGTCACTTGGTAGAAGCTTTGCAGGGAAACTGCAAAGACAGCAGCCTGCTACCTAATAAAGCCAGAACAGCAAGCTCAGACCTTGATGGTCAGGGTACAATTTCTATTTATGTCATATTTTGGGCAGCCCTACAATAGCTTCAATATACTCAGCCACTAACTCACTGGTATGCAAATACATCAACAATTTGGCTCCCTGGAGGTTTCTTTCCTCCAGCTAACATAGACTTTGAAGCCTCATCAGTCCACTGTCACCTAAAATAACTTAAGAGATTCTTATTATAAAGAAATCCGTGCTCTCAGCGTTAAGAGCATCACTTAATGCTTCAGAGTTTCATTCCTCTGGCTGGATCTCAACATTAACGAGCAAGCTTGAAGCAGTGACACCTACATGTTTTAATCCCTTTTCTCCCTTTGTAGATGTAAATGTTTATGAATTTTTAAATAGTTTCTGAAGTATGCAATGCTTCAAAACCTCCATTAAAACTCTAGCACTACCTCCCTCAGAGTCCATCCACTCTCTCCCATCCTTATCTTTCCAGTCCTCCGACTAGAAGGTGCCCAGACAAGGTTTCCAGTGGGTGTTTGCAAGGATACAGGATAGAAATCTGGAAACAGTCATGCTATAGAAGCGCTTTTTATTAGTGTATCACTAAATACCTTGCAATGGGAAGTGCCATCATCGCCATGTGGAAAACCAGAAATGTGGCACAGAGCAGGGCCGCTTGCAGGCCCCAGCAAAACAGGAAAAACAAAGGCAGCTTTAAAGTGGAAAATTCAAGTTTACCAGTTCTTCATCTAAACCCCACTCTTCTGCATCCTGAGATTTAGTAAATCCCAGCACACCAGATAAACAACCCAGCAGATCATTGCTGCATCACCCAAAAATCAGCTTAGCCATTGGGGAGAAAGGCACAAAACGTACCGCTTGTGCCTTGGCTCCTTTGAGCCAAGATAAAGATCGCGATGGTCAATTAAGCCTAGTCCAGAATTATCTTCAAACAGCCTCAAATCAGTTTATGTCTTGATTTAGTGATGTGTTAAGGGTGTTAAGAACTGAGGACCTGTGAACTCCACCATGCAGCATTGCTTGCTCTTGGGCCATCACAATGCTATAAAAACACTTGAAATACGAAGGTTTTGGAGACGATGACTCCTCGCCTTGGGTATCAGGCTGCCACTGTGAGCAGGGAGAGGGAGGTTTGCCAGCTTTGTGCAGCCCTGGAGCCATAAAGGTACAACCTGCTTCACAGAGGGCTGACGCCGATAAGGCATCGTACTTCTCAGCTGTGAGAAACAAAACAAGGGTACGCACAGGAAATATTGCAGCCGCATCGCTCCATTTTTTAAACAAGAAGTGGATCTAGGTTAAAACAAGTAGGGACACCGGCAAACCAGACTGATAAGACACATGGATGCTCTCAGTCAAGCTCTTCAGATTTACAAAGTTATCAGAGGTGCTGGCACAGGGTAGGAGACATCACGTCATCCAGCATACTCATCAAGCCAAAGGAAACCTGAAAGCGGAGGGCTTCTGCTTCTTCTGCAGCTTCTCACTGCCCAGTCGGGTAACATGGACACCTGCTCAATGGAAAACCCTTTTTTATAAGGGAACATACAGGGAAAATCAGCAATGTTTCCTCTCCAAGGGCAAATGGCAGCCGGCCTTGGGCCCAGGATCACTGCAGCCCACCTTCAGGTGCTCTTCAAGTACTTGTGTGCCACGTTACTCTATCGATAATGCAAAAATAACAGATTTTTTTTGTTTTCCTGATTAAAAAAAGCCACCTTTTGGGCACAAACCATCTACAAAAGAGTCACCTTTATGCAATTACCCCCCTCCAGGCAATGCGCGGCCCGGCCACCCCTTGTGCCCATGGGCCCAGTGCCGCTGTGGGGCAATCCAGGGCTTTGCGGTGCCCACACCGCTGGAGTTTGGAAGAGGGGAGGAGAGCTGCTGCCCTGAGACATCCGGCAGCCCGGCCCCTCCACAGCCCCTCCTCTGCCGCCATCTTGGGAGAGGCGGGGAGGGAGGCGCCATCTTGAGCGTGGCAGGGCGGGAGGTGGGAGTTGCCATCTTGAGTGCGGCAAGGCGCCCGTGGTGGCGGCGGGCTCTGAGGCAGCCCAGAGACAGACCAGACAGAGCTGACTGGAAATGTATTTATTGTCTAACCAAGAAACCCCTCATCTTCATGCCTGGGGGCGTGTGTGGGGCTGGGATGGCATTGCCCAGTGATAGCCCACTTCAAACCAGGCTGGCTGAGCACAAGGCATCGCTGCAAGGCCCCGGGCAGAGGCATGGGCACTCTGCGTGCCACAGCCCACGCTCACTGGGTCTCCATCACGCTGGTGGTGAACCCCAGTGAGGGACTGGGCTGCAGCTACCACCGCCTGATGAGCATCCTCTGCCCAAGGAAGCCATCGCCTTGCGGTTCCCTTTGGTGTTCACCTGGGAGGAGGAGAGAGAAAGAGGAGAGAAATCAAGAAAAGGGAAATCTGCCGTCAACCACACTCTGGCACGGCTTCTGCAGGCACTCGGTGGTTTCCCACCACCCGGGGCAGACCAGGAACGTGGAGGCTGCCGTCCCCCACAAGAGAGACCCCAGCCTGGAGGGCACAGCATCCATCTCACCTGGCTCCTTCCAGCATGGCCTGCAGCGACTTCTTCAGAGCTGCGTTGCTCTGATCCAGAGCGGCAGCCAGATGGCTCCGGTGGGCTGGGGTGACCTGGGATAAAGAGGGGCAAGGTGCTGAGAGATCTGCACTGCCAGGAGCCCACGTGAGACACCTGGGCCAGGTCCTGGGTCAGCTACAGCCCTGGCTGACAGCCCACCAGCTGATCGGCAGGACCCAAGCCTGGTCTTACTCACCTGGGTTTGGTACATGGTGAGCACGGCTGTCACCAGCTTCGCGTAATTCAGCGACGTGGCGAAGGCTGGGGCCTGCCGGCACAGAGTCAGGACCAGGAGATCAAAGAGCTCGGGGGGCAGCACCTCCTGGAAGAGAGCCACAAGTGGGGAGGAGAGCTGGTCCTTGCTCCAGCGCTGCTGGAGCTGGCAAAGAAACCTGGGGAGACAAGGGGGGTCCCCTCACCTGCCGCCCCAGCACGGCCTGCACCACTGGCAGGAGCTTCTCTGACAAAGGCACCCCCAGGACCTGACTGCAAAGGACAGTGAAGAGGAGATGCGATGCTCCCAACAGCCTCGCTGGTGGTCCTGAGCGGCCGGAGCCATCGAGGCAGGCATGAGGGCCAAAGCAGAGCTGTCGCCCCTGTAATCTCTTACCTTAGCACCAGTCTCACACAGTCTGGCTCCAGGCACTCCTCCACAAGCTCACACACCAGCTTGGTCTGCTCAGCACCTGCAAGGGCAAAGCAGAAGGGGGAAGAGCCTCCAGAGGCTGCCAAATCCACGGGGACATGCCTGACCCTTCCTGGCACCCCTTCACACAGGGGTACCTCCCAGTCAGGACACCTAGAAACCACGTAGTGCCCCCTTCTACTGTTCAGGATAATCCAGCTTCCTTTGCCCATCTGCAGCAAGGGTTTAATTAGCACCAGTCCCTAGGAAAAGGGGATGCTATTGTGGCAGGGATTCATGCAGGACCCTCTTCTCGTGCCACCCTGGGGCAGTTTTGGCCCCAGCATTAGGAGCTGTCAGGAATCCTCGAGTCCATGGAGGGATGGCGGCTGTTCTTTGGGAGAGCTGAGGCTGGAAACCAGCTTGGCCTCCCTCTCCATCTCAGGCACCTGTAAACCCATCTCCCATCCTAACTCCCAAGTGTTCACCTGCCCTGATAAAACCAGCACCATCCCTCCGTGGTTCCTAACACACATTTTGGGTGATAAATGCCTCCCAGCAGACAGCACTCTGCAGCTGGGGCTTCCCTTCCTGCTGGATGCAGCCCATGGCCCCTCCCCAGCTCCCTCAGCTGCTCCCAGAACAAGCTGTGCCTCCTGCAAGCCCATCGCACCTTCCCCCGGCTCCCGCAGGACCGCAGCCACCAGGACTCGACAGAAGGGCTGGGAATACTTGGAGGAAAATGAAGTGAGGGCAGCCATGAGGTGGCGGGAGGGCGGCTGGGTGAGGGACAGGACCTACGAACAGAAAAGGCAGGAGATAGGGACAGCAGTGAGGGAAACAGGGTGCAGGAAACCTCTGCCCCCACACTTACGCGCTTGAGAAAGAGCTGCTCTGCCAGGATGGCCGCGCTGGTGTAGCTGAGGTCAGGGGTGAGAGCCAGCAGCCAGCTGCAGAAACACACCAGGAGGTGCTCCGGGCATGTGGAGAGCTGGAGGAAGGAGCACAGCCCCTCTAGCTGGGGACGGCAGAGGGGACAGGGACGTTAGGGACAGCAGCAGGCCCTCTGTGGCACCTGCCGTTGCAACAAAGATGCTGAGGCTCACCTGGCCAGGAGAGCAGTTGTTCAGGATGTGCAGCTCAGGCGGGACGCTCAGCTCCGAGCGCTGGAGGGAAACACGGTCCTTGAGTAATACACCAAATAAACCAACACACAAAATACAGTTCCAGGGCTTTTCTCTTCCCTATCGCCCCCTGCTTCCGCCAGCACTGACCCTGCAGGCTGGCCATCACACAGCACGTCCCTGTGAGGTGGTGGCAGGTATTAGTACCTGAGCCCAGAGGAGGTGGCAGTGGGGCTTTTTATCCCCCTCCAGTCACCCCTGTGAAACCCACCTCCCCTCCCAGAGGCCCTGGCACAAGCCTGTTCAGACCACTTACGTTGGACTCCTTCTGCAGCAGCATTTTCAGCCTCGGTCCATGTGCCTGTGGAAAATGAGGTGAAGGAACAGAAATCAGACTGCAAAGGGTCACTGGCTGGAAGGGGAAAGCAATCCCTGCCTGGTACCTGGAGAAAGGACTGGACCTCTGCTGCCAGCTCTGCCTGGGAAATCTTCCTGGGCTCCCCGGCCACATCCTGCTGGGAGCCTTCCAGAGCACCTCTGGCCAGGCTCTGAGCACATCTGTCCCCCGAAGTCTCCCCAGGCACCTCCTCTTCCACCCCAGCTGCACCCCCACGGTCCTGGCTTCCCGGGGAGTCAAATGCCGCCTCCTCCAGCAGCAACCTCTTCCCTTCTCTCTCCCCGTCCAACTCCAGGCTCTCCTCTGACACCTTCTTGCGCTTCCCACCTTGAAGCACAGAGTCAGCCACCTCCCCAGCAGCACCGGGCTTCTTGCTGAAGCACCAGTTCAGTTTTCTTCGCCCCTCTGGTTTGTTCTGAGCAATTTTCTGGCACAGACACCTAAGCTGCTGCTGGCACGTGGAAGACAAGGGAATGGGAGGTGGGGAGCGCTCCTCTCCCCTCGGTCCCTGCCGGAGCAGATCCCCCAGTGTCTGCACCCAGGGATCCACATGGGAATCGTGTTCCACGGCCTGGAGCAGCCGGCCGAGGCAGTCCCCCGGCACCACGGCTTGCATCACGAGGAGCAGGGAGAAGAGGTTTCTCTGGCACACGATGGGGAGCAGCAGCAGACGCGGTTTGCTGAAAAAGGGGAGAAAAGAGAGAGGCAACGTGTCAGAGCAAAGCCCCAAGTCCTTATTGCCAACCTGCCCCGCGGAGCAGGGTCTAATGGGACTAGGAAGCAAGAGGAGGCAGCAAACGCCTTCACCAGCTTTTGTAGACGCAAGCTGGAAGACCGGCAGGTCCCTGCTACAATCCTGACTTCACATATGGACCACTGCACTGGGGTGAAGAGGATGCACGGTGCTGAATTGGGCACCCGACTTGCTAAACCTCCCACAAAACATGGAGTTTTGGAAACGCGGCCGACTCACACAGCCAGGGCCCCCTCTGGCCCCTCCAGCGTGGGCTCCTCGGTGCACAGGGCTGCAGTGAAGGCCTGCCAGGGAAACGCCTGCCCCGGTCCCTCATGGGTCTGGACCCGCTGCAGCATTCGGAGGGCGGCCAGCGTCCCGGAGGAGCCGGAGGCGAGTGCGTGGAGCAGGAGGCGGCACGGCTTGTCGAAGCTCTGCAGCCAGGGCAGGCAGGGGGGCTCCATTGCTGCTGGGGGGGGGCTTCACAGCCGCCTACAAGAAAATTGGGAAGAGCCTTATGTGGGTCGCACTGAGAAGGGTGCAGGGAGGATCGGCACATCCAGAACCCGGCCAGCCGCGCTCCGGAGCAAACCCTGGGGTCCTCCCTCACCAGCTGCAGTTTTGTGGGCTGCCCTTACCTGTGCGCAGTGGGGTCCGTGGTTATCCTCATCACCCGAGGATGCAGAAGCGTTACCGAGGATCACAGCCGGGCCAGAGGACCCAGAGCTCCTCTGAGCCCTCTAAACCCACTTTGCTCGCAGCTCCCCCATCCCCAGCTCAACGCTCCCCCCGCCACCCTCCCAGGGGGCTGAGAGGTAAAACCCCTGAGCGCTGCTGGCGGTGGTCCCCCCGCCCCACTGCGACCCCCTCCTCGGGGAACAGACCAGCCCTAACCCCCCCCCGGGGGCCCGCAGCCGCCCAGCCCTGGGGCTGGCCGTGCACTGCCCCGGTTATTGCGGTGCCCCGTTATTACCGTGCACCCGGTTATCAGCTCCCGTTCCCCGGTAAACCACGCCGCCCACAGCCGCCCNCAATCCCGCATGCAAAATTTATGCATTATGCAAATGAATCCTTAAAGCCAAACCCTAACACTCCCCCAACTCCAGCCCCCAGGGGGGTGGTGTATCCCTCCGCCCCCCCGGAAGGAGAGCCCCCAGGCACCATTACGTTACACAGCCTATTTTATTTCACGATTTCCAGATTTGGCTAAAAGCA
>WAAD01010887.1:943345-965313 GCA_013389945.1 Fregata magnificens
CCCCCAAACCCTACCTGCACAGGGGTCTCAGGCAGCCCCCCCGGGCCCTTAACGCCCCAGATGCCACCAGCGAGCCCGGCTCCATCTCCTCCCCGGCAGCCAAGAGGGTTGAGCGACCTCCCAGGGCTATTTATGGCCTTGGATGGGCCGGTGGGCGCAGCCGGTCCCCACCCAGGTAACCGTCACCTGCCCGGCAGGCACAGCGACTTAACCCTCGCCCTGCCGCTCCCCCCACCCCAGCGGGAACCTTTGGGGCTCTCTGTGCCCCCAGCTGCACGGGAAAGGCTGGGGGCAATGATATGGCTTCCCCCGGGGGCACTCGAACAGAGGGGGGAGAGGGAAGCCTGGGGGTCTGCAGCTGCTCCCCGCAAATTCTCGGGTGCTGAGACCCGGCCAAGAGCAGAGCGGGGTGCCAGCACATGGCCCAGCTGTCCCTGAGCCCATCCTCACCCATCTTGGGGTGGCTACGGCCGGGCTCAGCTCATCACCCAACTTCACCCCGCAGCGAGGGCCACGGCAAAGATTTGGGGCAGGGAGCGCTCGGCCCTGAGGTTGGGACCCCGCTCACGACCGGTTCTTGCTGCTTTTAGGTTTGATGGGAAACGCAGGCAGGAAAATCACAGTAGCTACGAGACCTGGGAATCATGGAGACCTGGGAATCATGGCAAATCCCTGGAAATCACGGCAAATCCAGCAAATCCCATTGCCTCTGCTGGAAACCCTCCCAAGGGAAGCACCCCCAGGGGCTGAGAGAAATCCCACAAAGAAAGGCTGGATTCTAAAAGGTTCTTAAATATTTAGTTCGGATTTATTTAAAGTCAAGTCAGTTTGTGGACACTATTTATATTATTAAAAACACTCGGAGGTTTGTACTTCTAGCAAAAATATACATTTCAGTTTGAGGGTTGTTACACTGTCAAGGAAGGAAGAGCAAAAAGTTCCCCAGGTGATGAGCACACGAGTCCTGTGTGCCGGCCTCAGCGGGGGATGCCACCAGGGACTTCGGGAAGGACAAATCCCCCAGGCTCAGTCCAGCACACCGACGTCTCCGGTGCCTTCCCCGAGAGGGCTTCAAAGTGCTTTAGAAACGGTAATTCATAACACCCCACGAGGTAGGGAGGGGAAGGGGCTGGGCGGGCAGAGGGCAGGGAAACTGAGGCACGGCAAGGAGCCGGAGGGCGGCAGCAGGGGCAGGTTTGGGATCGGCCAGCCCTGTGATATGGAGGGGAAGCCCAGCGCTCTTCCCCTTCAGGTTTTAAAGGGATTATTGCACCAGGGAAATCTGCTACCCTGAAGAGGAGGAAAATAAAATAAAACCAACTAATTTGCTCCCACAACCTCTCCTTGGGAATATCAGTATTTTAATAAGGCTGCTCGGAACACACGCGACCATGAGCTGCAGATGGGTAAGTGCCGCTTCTTAGGTCAGACACCATCATCCCGAGAGGGGACCGAGCCCTTCCCGGGTCTGTCCTCTCTCCCAGAGCCCGGGTGACACAGCCCCCCACGCAGGGTTCCCGTCCTGGGCACAGGCAGCACTGTGGCGTTTCACTACAGCTGCGAGAAGTTGCGAGGTAAAGTCCCAGAACAGCTCTGGGTTTAGGCAGACCCCGAAGCCTGGAGCTGTCCCCACACTCGGGACTGTGGCAGAGGAGGGCAGGGCAGCTTCCCTGACCCAGCTGCACTCACCAGGAAGCTCCTGCTCATTGTGAGCATCCCACTCTCTCCCTCCCCTTTTATAAATACCTGGCATTTATACTGTGTTTTACAGCTGCAAAGCTCTTTGCAACCGATGCACTAATTAATCCTCATGCTCCCCCTCTGAGCAGGGAGCAGGTGACAATCCAGCTCCCTTTCACAGAAGGGAAACTGAGGCAGGGCACTCAACAGACAGGTCAATGCCCTTTCAGCATCACGAGCACTGTGGGCTGGCAGTGGCTTTGCTTTCCCCTTGCTGGTGTTGCTGAAGGCTTTGCTTGCTCCAGTGCTCACAGGAGCTGAGCTGCTGGGGAGCCACCTAAGCCCTGACCAGTCCCAGGCCTGCCCGTGGCCTGGCACAGACCTTTTTGGTAACTCATGCCTGCGCAGAAAAGCCTGGGGAAGCAAACAGATTCTGGCCTCTGCTGTGAAGGTGAATTTTTGAGTCAAACCCTTTCCCTCCCACCTCCCCATCCCTCCCTCTCTCATGCTGAGGTGCCGAGGGGCAGGCTCCCTCTGAAACAGGGTTACCAGGAGCAAGGGCTCCCACACGGCACTCAGGGGAAGGCAGAGATCACACAATCCTTACAGGAACCGGAATATGCCGCACAGCGAGGCGGGGCTGCAGCTGAGGGTCTCTGCGAGGACAGCCCTACCCGTCTTCAAATACTCTGGCTTTTCTTTGGGAAAGAGAAACATCCTTTCATTACACTGTCCTAGACTTCACGGCTCAGGACTACGTCTTCGGAGTGCAATATAAGAAAATAAAGACACACTATAAGTGCTGTTGCTGGCCCCGCCTGATACCCGCACCACGCTCAGGCCTCCTAATGACCAGAGCATACCCCACCATTCCCAAGCTCTCCCAGGAACCCCGCCGTCTGGGCCATGTAAACCGGCCGGCTGCTTCAGAGACCCCGGGGAGCAGCTGAAGAGCTGGGCTGTAGTAACGGAAACAATAGCTTATGATTTGCCTTTGTAAATTTGTTAGTGTGTGTTAACGGAAGTCCTGGCCTAAGAGGTGGTGGCTGCAAAATCTTAGGGCATCTTGCCCTATGTACCGTATGTCAGGGTCACGTAGAAAAGAATTTCCAGTAGAAGAAATGGAAGACATGGGGAAAGGTTTTCTTTGTTTCTGTACAAAGAGTCTTGATGGGAATCCATGGCTTCATTCTCATAAATAACAGGTCCTTAGTACATGTCCTTGTAGATCTCCTGCAGAAGCGGGTGCAGAGATGTCTCCGTCTCCGTCTTTTTGATCTTCTGCACCAGCTGGGCGTGCTCTGTCACCAGCTGCCGCAGGTCGGCCATCTTCTGCAGCAGCTTGGGGAAGAGGTACTGGGCATCTGGGTGGTTGGACTGCAGGTGAAACTCCAGCGCTCGCAGGATGTTGTCTTGGATCTCCTCCACCTGCTTCATGTTCATCAGGCCAGGACGGTCTGTGGAGAGGAAGCACGGTAGCTGTAGTGTTATGGTGTAGCCCTCCAAAGCACATGCTCCTCCTGGGGAAAGGGAGATGGGGACTGTAACCTACCCACTGTGACTCCAACCTCGTCAACTAGACAAGGAGAGAAATGTGCCCTTGGACAATACATCCCACAGCAGCATACGAGAATGAGATGCCACTTCTATGCTCCTTGCTCTTCGTCCAAGCTTGCTAGGCATCACAGCCACGGAGCAGCTTTGGTTTTGGAACTGTTCAGTTCTTCTCTCGCTCCCTGAAGACACCCCGGCTGATCTCAGGGCCAGCTGCAGCTCAGCCCCCCCAGCCCAGCCCCAACCACCTCTAAGTACAGGAGGACTCTTCCCGAGACTCGCACAGCCAAGAGCACCCGCTCACCTCCGCACAGGATAATGGCAGCCACAAACAGAGACAGGTCACTGTCATCCAGCTCCAGCGCGTTGAATTTCACAGCAAACTCAAATTTGGGCTCCATGATCTCGTTGAAGGGCTTGCGCAGGCTACGCAGGAACTCGCGGGTCACGAAGCCATTCCCATTGGCCACCAGCAGCCCATCCTTGTTCATGATAGAGGCCAGCATGGCGAAGATGGCCTCGTGCACCCCGTACTTCAGCAGAGTTACTTGGTCGTTCAAGTAGAGGCCCATGAAGCTGGGGATGCTCTTGGCAAACTCCGTGAGCTCCCGCACAGTCTCCACCGTGGTGCACTGGCAACGGTAGAAGACGTGCACCCCGATCTCCTTGTAGGGGGGAATGCCGTTCACTAGCTGTTTCCAGACCAGCCCCTTTTCTGCTTGCCACAAGGTGTCCATGTCGTGGATCACAAAAGGCTGCTTGACAAAGAAGCAAGCAGTTAGGAACCTGCCACGGGGACTCAAGATACCAGCTCTGCCAAGGACACTCGCATTTGTCTGCTTGTCAGTGCCTGGGCAATCTGCACCCACCCACAACAGCACAAGTCTGCAGAGCAATGGGAATTCTCCCAGCAAGGGGCAGGACATGTAGAGCCCACCTGGCCGCAGCTGGGATCTGGTGCATGTGGAACAGCTACAGCAGGAGGGAAGTCTGCAGCATCTCCCAGAGAACAGCCTCCCATGTTGTTTCATGGCCAACCCCACCTGCCCCGGGAAGGAAACTTACTGGGGTGCTGCTGGCCTTCCCGGTCAAGATACCTCTCGCCTTCTTTTTGGTCATGTTGAAGTTTTTCAGGTAAGCGTTGTAGATGTGCTTGGAGAAAGCTTTCAGGTCGGCCACCTGCGGGTTCTGGCAGCTGATCTCACTCGCCGTCAGCCCTGCCACCAGCTTTCTCTTCTCTGCCTCCGGCATGCGGCCGAAGCGGATTGCTGTCGGGGGGGCAAAACTGGCAGGTCAGGACACTGGGGATGGCTCCAGGAGACGCGTCCAGGGAGGCAGCAGTCTGCGGGTGAACACCTGCAGCTACGCAACACAATGCTCCTCCAGGGTTGCAGCTCCTTTGGCATCAACACCTTCATGAACCAGCCATTACTGCTGCCCTTGCCAACACAACCTCACACTAAGCTCCCATCCCCGCTTCTCTGGGCTCTTGCACAAACCCTGCTTCCCACATAAACACCTCTGCTTGGCCAGGAATAAGATGGTTACAGCTGAAGTTTAAAAATCCCAGCACAGAAGAGCAATCTGTGTGTCCAGTTCCCTCTCGGTCAACCCGTAAAGGACAGCCATGTGCCAACAGCCAGCCTGCACGGTGGGAATGAACAGCCCCTTCTCGTACGGAAGAAGGGAATAAAGAGTCAAAGGCTCAAAGCATTGGGTTTGAAAGATGATCCCCTAGCAAGAAGAGAGCCACAGGATAAAGCAAGCTACATACAGCTTCCCCATGTGAACCCTTCACAGAAGGGCAGATGGCCCTGTAGCACCCAGCTGGACAGGCGTGTGGGCAGCGGTGACACTCACCGTTATGTGACATGCCCAGCGAGAGGCATTTCTGGAAGCGGCAGTACTGGCACTTGTTCCGGTTCTTCTTCTGAATCTTGCAGCTCCGCTCACACTTCTCGTACTCCAGTTTCATGCGGATTGTCCGGCGGAAGAAGCCCTGCAGGCAGGTGGCACAGAGGGGGACATAGAGCAGGGGGACAAGGGAACAGCAGTGTTAGCACCTGTGTTTTGGGACCAGGCTGGTTTATTATCCCCAGGAGCTTCATGGAGGTTCAGCTGGGTGGGCAGGAGGAGCCCTAGGTCTCTTTGACACAAGCAGAGTCTCTATCTCAAGGAGAGGTCGTGCAGTGGGAGAAGGGGGCTGCAGAGGAGGAACCATGGAGGGCAGCGCATGGTCCGGTGCCGGATACCGCGTGTGTGATACTGCAGGCAGCCAGCAGGGAGGGATGGAGGAACAAGCTGCGGGCCGGCCCCAGCCTGCAGGAATGTCTGGCAGGACCTGCGCCACTAACGCAGCCCCGCTGGCATCTGCTGTGGGGGAAAGAATTTCAGAGGCACATCCAAGCTGCAGCCAGTGATCCCAGGGGGATAAACACACAGCTCACTGCTGATCTGCAGCACAGAAAGCACCTTTAAAAGCAAAGCCAGGGTCCTGGTGGGGATAGATGGATTTATCTTAGAAAAGAAAGCATGATGGGGCAAGATTTGGGCCATATGCGTCTCAGTTGCCTCCCCCAGGACAGTATTTGTGTGCCTGCTTCTACACTCCACACTCTCTGGACAGGTTGCAAATTATTTTTTTTACAATCACTCAATCCTCCATCCCTGCTTTGCTGCAAACCTGCTTGAAGAGATGGTGCGCTCCCTGGAGACTAATCTCTGCTTGGCATTGCTGAACCCAGCCCTCCCCAGGGCGTACATACCTTGCAGCCCTCGCAGGCATGCACACCGTAGTGAAAGCCTGAGGCTTTGTCTCCGCAGACCCTGCACTCCACGTTCAGTGCTCCCACGGCCGCCTCCTCGCAGCCCATCTGCAGTTGGTCCGACAGGGAGGGAGAGGAGCTCTGCGAAAGGTCTGCAAACACACAAAGGGATACGTCCTTTCATGCAGTAGCCGCAAGCCCGGTGTCGCGTCTAACTCCTCCAGCCATGGGGCTGACAAGGGATTTCCAGCACTGTCCCAGCCCGCCACTGGCATCACATCTGGGCAGTTAACCTCTGAGATCAGGCACTGGCTGCAGGCAGATGCTGTGCACAGAGCCAAGAGGGACCCCAGTGTGCTCAGCAGCTGAGAGACTCCACATCAGTGCTGATTTCTTCCCTCTGGGATTCATATCTAGGCAATGAAACCCAACCAGCAAATTTGTAATCCCCAGTTGGCAGGTGGCTGGCACAGGGCTGCCCAGCTGGAATGCCCGGGGCTCTGGAGGAGCCTCTTCAGCAGCAACAAACCTTCTCCTCCAGCTCCTACAATCCGTTTGCACTGAGGACTTCACGAAGCGGCCAGGGAAGCATTCTCAGGCACTCTGAGAGTCCTCCCCATCTGGGGCACATTACCTGCCTGTCCTTTTAATTTCCATTTCCCAACCCACTGCCAATGGCTGCGCAGTGACCGCAGAGGAAGAAATAAGCTTCTCCATAACTTAGCTCTTGATACATTATTTCACAAAGGGAAGAGATTAAAACAAGGCGAATTCCATTCATGGGCAGATCCTCTGCCCTTTGCAGCTGAGCACTCTGCCTGGAGGACGTGGATACCTGGATGCTCCAGGGACAGATGATCTCCCGTGGCTCCACTCACCTGTGTAGCTGCTCGAAGGCAGCGAGCTGTCTGGTCCTCCACTCGGGTCCGAGGGTCTGCTTGCCACCATCACTGCCTCTTCCTCTTCCTCCTCCTCTTCCCTGACCTCAGGTACTTCCTCCTGTAGTTGTTCCATAACTGATCACCCCTCAGTGCCAAGACTGCAATCCCTGTCATAGCTCTGGCATCATCCGCGTCTATCCGAGATGGACCCTACTAGGCTGTTCCTGCTAGCCTGCGGGACAGAGGGAGAAACGCGGTGTCAGCTCTGAACGCAGAGCATTTCAGCAGCAGGACGGTGTGTAACCATGCTAGTCCTGCTCTGTTTTCCCTCCTTATCCAGGGAGACAAGTAGAACCTAGGGCCTTTTAAAGGTTACTTTGCACTCTGATGTGAACGCTCTGTAGGACTCAAGGAAGCAAAAGCTCACCGGAATTGTATTTAAAGCCCAGCAGACAGAGCCCAGACCACAAACCAGCCTAGATGCCACCCAGGGACCTGGGCTCCCCAGCTTGCAAGTCCCATAGCAGAAACACTGCCTCAGACAACGTCTCCCAGAGCCGCTAACACCCTGGGATGTCATGGTGGTAGCCAAGGCAGGGGTTTGACACAGTCAACGCCACCAGGAAGATTAAGGTAGGGCTGGCTTCACCCTCCATCCCCACCCAGCCAAGGCAGAACTCGGATTGAGGGCAGCGGCCGATCAGGGCTCAGCGGCTCCGTGCCCATGGGTGGGAGATGCTGGGGGAGCAGGGCTTGGCGCGGCAGCAGGCAGTGCCCGAAAGCCCCTGGCCTGTGCAAGCCATCTGCAAGACCGATGGCTTCCTGCCGGCCCCCACACTCACGCTCCTTCCCGTTAACAGCGCTGCCAGTTAAAGCGTTGGTGTTTATTTTCACTCGTTGTGTTGTAACTGGCCCCGGCTCCTCTGCCAAGAGCTGCTGCGTTGAACGTGTTGCTGTTGCTCTGCGCAGCTGCTGGGCCGTGCTGAGCCACGGGGTCCAGCAGCATGATCGCAAAGGCTGCACAATCCAGCTAGTGTCTTAATCCTGGGTTTCCTGTGGGAGGAACGGCCCCGTCTTCCCCACTGCACGCTTCCGCTCCTTGTTTGCCTTACTCCATCCCAAATAGCCCACAAAAAAACTCAGGCCATGCAAGCGATGCATTGTCGGTACCGTGACCATCGCAGAACCATTCCCACCTTCCTCCTAACCATGCTGGATCTCACCCGAGTGCCCTGCAACATCCCAGTGCTCGTTTACCTCCAGATCTTGATTCCTAAACTGACTCTTGCTTGACTAATTAATATCTCAAGCCCAGCCTATGTAGAGTTGTATCCACTTCCTTAAAGGAGCTATTTTTAAGTGGAGAAATATCCATCAGAAAAGCCATTGAAATCCAGCTTCCACCAGGAAAGCCTCAATTTGCAGGCACAAGTTAAACTGATGCAGCATCTTCAAGCCCACATTACAGTGAAGTGAGCAAGCAACTTGCAGGGGACTCGTACAAGGGCAACCCTCAAGCAATAGGACGGTCTGCGACCCATGCCCAAGCCCATGCCACAGCACAGGGCTTGCTGGGGGAGGGCAGCAGTGACCCAGGACCCCCTGGGCTCGTTTTCCCTCCCGCAGCAGACCCTTGTGCCCAGCACTTTGAACTTGAGCCGCAGCCAGCTCCTTGGATTCGCTGGAAAGCCGTCAGTGCCAAGCAAGGTCAGAGCTCCCTGCAAGATCAAGCAAGCAGCCGAGGGAGAGGACAAAACCTGCAAGGGGGAGGTTGAACACAAACACGTCGCAAAGCCAGGACACAAGTCACCCCCCGGAGCTGGCGCTGCACCGGAGCCTGGGTCTCCTGCGAGTGAGGGGGCTTTGCTTTTCCCCTCCATGCTGGGCATTCAGACTGCAGGACAGATGGCTTTGTTTCGAGGAGAGGTACGTTAGAGGCAACTAGCAAGCACAACTGCCCTGCTCTCCTTTACAGTAGGAGCAGGCAGAGGGGTGCTTAGACAAGGGCAGAGCGCTCCCTCCCCTGCCTCCGCAAGAGCACTAAGGGACCATTGAAGGGCTGTGTTATCCTTGGCCTCCTCTCACACATCCCGTGCGGTGGGACATGGCACACAGGCAGGAAAACCTATTCATCAGAGATGGAGGGTAACAAGCTCAATCATTTTGAAGGCTATATATAAATGAATGTACAAACATCAGGAAAATGCTTTTGCCTGGAACAGCAGTTAATAGGGGAAGCTTGTGGCAGGAGAAACTAGTCTACAGTGGAAAATACATCCAGCAGCAGCTTAATGAGCTTCTTATTAGCTCTCCTTTGTCTCTAGCATCCAGCACAGGCCACTTGCTTTAAACTCAGTGCAGACAGAGCCCTCTGCTTTGCCCCAGATGCCTCAGGGCACATTGCTGTTGGAATAACGTGGGCACATTCCTTCAGCTGCATCCCTGGCACACTGTCCTCCATCTGCCGGGTCTACTCAGGGCTGTATACTCCCGGGGTGGCAGCAAGTTTGTGACATGCAGCTTGCTCCCCAAAACCCACCAAAGCAACCCCAAAACTGTGTTTGGAGTTGGTCTGGCTAGAGATGGACACGCAGCCCTGAGAAGGGGGAAAGCAGAGGGCAAGATGCACACAGACAGCAATGCCAGGCTCCAACTAAGGCTCCCCATGTGCATGCAGGCCTTACAGGAAGGATAAGGATTTGGATCCCACCCTTTGAGAGTGGCTGGAGAGCCAGAGAAAGAAAAATCTTTTACCAGAAGGCTCTGAATGTACTGTTTTAATATCTCCTTGCAGGCCAAGAGTACAGGGGCCTGGGCAGAGGGAAGCTGGGAGAGCTGTTTGCACACCTGCCTTTCCCTTAGCCATTCCCCTGTTTTCCAAACCACAGAGATAGAGGGAGAAGAGGGGGAAAAAGGGATTGATTTCACATGGGAGGCTGCACCCCCTGCCTTCAGCAGATGAAAGGCCAAGGCAGCCACCGCCTGGATGAAAGGCAGGGCATGGGCCGTGCCTGCGCACCCCAGCATGGGCCGGCTCGGCAGGGCCCCTGGGGAGATGCGGACCCCCAGCCCTCCCGTCCGGCCCAGGGGCAGCGGTGTGGCAGCATGCAGAGACTGCAGAGGTTTGCCAAGATTTCACACATGCTCCTCCGTTCCCCTGTGAGCCCCACAGCTCAGAGTGGGGTATCCTGGGAAGCTGGAGCTCCCCAGAGGTTTGTCCGAACTCTGTCCCTCTGAGCACGAGGAGGGACCTGCCCTGCCAGCATGGCCATGTGCAGGGTTATAGCAGCCCTGCATCTTTATGAGATGGCACTGGGGATGGCGGCATGGATGGCAGAGGATGGCCAAAGGGCGCACCTCAACCCCAGGACCTCTCCATCTGTTTGGTGCCTCCACATCCAGCTGCTGAGCGGGCAAAGCCAGAGGAAGGTAACTCGGTCTCCTCCCCTTGGCTAAAAAGTCACCTGCTGGAGCACAGCACACAAGCTTCGAGCTGCGGGGAGAAGGGCAGAGATTCCTGCCCAGTGTAGCCACCCCCTTTTTCCGTTCGGCAGCTGTCACAGTGCAGTGATGGAAAGAGAGAATGGAAACAAGGACAGGGACCGTGAATTCCTTCCTAAGCTTCTCCAGAGAATCCAGCAAAGCTGTTTCCCTTCCTCTTCCCACAGGATGGGAACGAGCAAGAGGGCAAGAATCTCGTGACTCGCTCTGCCCTTGCCTCAAACCCCGTTCCAAGAAGCTTCGGTAACCCTGGCTGAGACTGCAACCTCCCTCCCGGGAGCCTGCAGCCGGCCGAGGGTGGGTTTGTTTGCTGGCTCTGGGCTTGGGCAGATGCCTGCCGGCTGCCCCGCTCCCACGCTGCAAGCAGTGCGGGCAACAGGTTTATCTTTACCAGAAGCAGAAGCTGACATCTATGCCAAGCTAAACAGTACGGCAGGAATGGGAGGGAAGAGACATGGCACAAGAGGAGGAAAAAACCAGGAACAAAAGTTAAAAGGAGACAAATCTTCATCATGGATCCCTGCAAGAAGGCAGTACTTCTCTGGAGCTGACCAAGATCCAAGCCTCCAGTTCATCAGCCTGCAGCTTTTGGCCTGAGAGCTCCTTGCTGCTGATTAGCATGTAAACCTTGGAGCCAAGTTCAGAGAAGCAGAAGCTGACAAACCAGCGAGGAAGTGCCTGTTTCCCCATGGTCCATGAGCAGGAGGGGTGGTGGGGCGATGTGACAGAGAAGCCCAGTTTCTCACCAGTGTTCGAGTCCCGCACGCAGAGCAAAGCGTCACAAGAAGAGGACGTGCGTTTCAACACAGACACCCGGGTGCTGGCAGCCAGACAGCCACAAAATAAGAGCAAGGAAGTGCTTGTAATTAGAAGGATCTCATCTTTAAACCAAGTGTAGTTTCACTGGTGGTGAGCTCAAACAGGAGGTAATTTTGGTGTGCTCATGGGGGTGGACAGAGGACGCCTGCCCCCATTTTCCTCCAGGAGAACATACATTTGTTTCTAATATATTTATACAGATGGGATTGACCAAGTGCCCATTGCAGTCCGGAGTGTCACCACATGTGATCCCTCCCTGGAAGACGGGAGTTTCCAGGCAAAGCAAAGTGCCCAAAAAAGGTCCAAACCTCCCAAGGGCCAAATCCCAGAGTTGATCCACTCAAAGCAGTTGTTCAAGTTACTGTAAAAGAGGTCACCAGGAATTGCGAAAGGAAACCAATTTACTGTGGAAGCACTTCTGGCTTGGGGTTTTATTCCTCTGGACAAAAATATTAGCCAAATTCACAGCCAACAGAAGTGAAGCCTTTTGGAGGGGCGAGATGAGAACTGAGCCCTCTGTACGGCAGCGCTTTGTGACATGCAGCACATATTGAATCCACAAACAAAAACTGAATTGAATCCGTAAAAAAAATGTGATTGCCGCTTTTTGGCCATCATTTGCAGATGTCCCTTGGGTTGTGTCACTGCTTCCGATATCTGCTGATCAAGTACCAGTTTCTGTTCCTCCTCCTACACGTCAGCTACTACTAATAAAAGCCGAATAAGAGCTAAGCAGATGCTGCAATACAGGAAAGGTAACCGAGTGCACAAAACAGGAGAGACAAACATTGAAAACATGTTTGTTTTTGTTCCTAAAAGATCAACACACCCACTCATTAGCTAATGAGATCTCAGCAGCACTTACTACCCAAGTGCTTCCTCCCTTACTCAAAGTCTTGGCTGCAAGGCAGGCTACACACAGAAATAAACTACTAGAGCTAGCAAGGAAGAGCTCTTCCATGCAGCCCTGGCCAGTGCTGACACTCAGGGCCAGATTTACCCCTTGAAGCATTTGCTCAGACACTGTACCGTGCCCCAGTCCAGTCCCATGATCTTCTCTCCAACGCTGCTCTGTGCAGGCTATCTGCGTTTCACCAAGTATGAGCCCAGCCAACTAAGCAGCAGGGTGCTGCCAGAGCTGCTATTACCGTGTTGCTGCTAATTACTCAGGAACATGTGACAGAGGGTGCAGGAGATTCCCTTGCTTGCCTTGAGCAGCCAGGCTTGCCAAGATGAATCACACATCTACCGCATGTTTTAACTCACCCACTTCCTGGACGTTGAGGGGAAAAAAAAACAAAAGAAGTTAAAAGGGTTACAAAACTCGCCGGATTCTTCTATTTTCATACTATAACTGACGCTGTCCCCAAAACCAGGTCATGGTATTTTGCTCCAAAAGAAACTTCCTGCTTTCTCGCCTGTGCTGGGTTTCTTCAGAGAGCAAGAGGTATCGCAGAAACAGAAGCAAATCAGACTTTGGGCAATGAACTCACAACCACGTGCAAAAGGGGTGTCTGCCAGGCCACTCTTCTCTTTCAATTCATCCTCCAGGAGCTGTAGATGTCCCTGACTCCAGCAGCTCCAAGCACACATCAGATGTGCTCCGAAATCTTGAGATGGAAGATACTGAGAGAGGGAGGGTTAATGCTTCTATACAGGAATCATCCCTACACACCTTTCCAGCGGAGGGGCTCCCTGCCTTCTTCAGCCTCTGATGACCCGGGCTCTGCAGCTACCTTTTGCAGAAGGGGTAACAGCAGGGCGGGCAGTGAAGAGCTGAGCAGTTGTTAGTTCTTACCTGAAGTCCTGCTTCATGACGTTCAGCAAATCCTGTCAACCCCCACACCTCCATTTCCTTCATCATCAATAAAAAGAAACAAAACCCAGAAAAACAAACCCAGGACTTTTACAGTGCTTCCTTCCTGATCCTTTCCTTGCTGCATTAGCTCACACAGACGGCATGTTTTGGAAGCACAGAGGAACACATCCGCGCCAAGCGTCATTGTTTATTCCCGTATTATGGATTTTGACACCTGTTTGCAGTCACACTTGCAAGTCTGGCCTCCCTGACCCCAGGTCAGCACACCACGCTGCTCATGACCATCTTCTCCCGTTGTACATTCCTATACGAAGCGTTTCCAAGATTACTTTCAGCAAATAAACTGGCACATCTCATCCTGGCAATTGCTGACCGGTATTTGTGTTTTGCTTTCAACTCGGGACAGCCCAGAGCACCCAGGGGCAGGAGGGGCACGTGGGTCTGACCCACTGGAACGAGGACCACAGCCAGAAAACAAGCAGTACCAGAAAGGTGACACCACCAGGGCTTCTCAGAGCTGGAAATGGCATTTGAGAAGATCATTAAGTCTGGTAAGGAGAGAGGATCATCCCCACCACACACCAGGGCACAGCAGAGGTGGCTGCGAAGCTGTGGCAATGCTTTGGGAACACGGTTGCAAACCTAGCACATGCGCTGCTGGGAGAGAGGCACAGAACAGCTTGCACAGTGCTGCAGAGATGGTTAAGTGTCCGCAGGGGACTCTGAACCCACGGTAGGCACCCGCCGCCCAGCCTGGCGTCTCCTATTTATGCTCCCCCAGCAGCCTCCACCGCTGCTCCACAAATGCCAGCCTTCCCACCCCTGCTTCTTCTCTGCAAGTGCCAGAGAAGCTGTCTGGGATATGTTCCCCTTTCCTTTACCATCCCGAAGGCGAAGAGGTTGGCGGCTCAGAGAACCCGCCAAACCACTCTAAGTTGATGCTTTCCAAAACTCCTGAAGTCCTCTCGCGTGTTACTCCAGGGCACTCTGTTTGCTTACGGACCTCTCGTCCTCCCAAACCTGAGCAGGACATGTGGAAGGATCTGGTTTCAGGAACATCAGTAATTATAGAACAGGACTGATGAGGGAGGAGCTCACGGGAACGGCAACAACACTTCCCAAGGCAAACGGTGGGCACAGTGTGTTACAGGCACAAAGCGGCATTTAAATGGAAAACCAGGAAAGCGGCAAGTGGAACAAGCTGTCACTGCAAACAGAAGCACCGGTGGCAGCGAGTAAGGCTGTCATTTGGCAGTGCTGTGCACGCCAGGACACATCTTGGTTTTCCCGAAAGCCTCAATGTCACTGGGACACCAGCAAGCGTCACCCCTGATTTGGATGGGGCAATCAGCTCCCCAGAAAAGCAGCAAGGGGTGGAAAAGTAGCAGCAGGCCAATGCATTGCTCCGGATCATAACACACATACGTGCAGCCTGCCGCCTGGAGCCAAACACCCAGCAGGCCAGTAAGTTTTACTGCCAGGCTGCCAGCACTCCCAGATCCAGGAAAATGCCCACGAAAACAGTAGCAAGCCTTCTCCCCTTTGCAGCGACTGAGATTTTAGATTGCATGGGCTAACCAGGAAAAAAAATCCACCAGCCTGTAAGTTTTGTTACGCTTACACTTGGACTCCCAGAAAAGTGCTACCGGTTTTGTAGACCTTAGCAAAGTATCCTGGGCACCAGCCACATCGCTCTGATCCCAGAACGCAGCCGACAGTGAGCGATTATGCCCAGGCACAAGTTCAAATGATTCAGCAGGGCCTGGGAACGTACGCACCAAAACGGTTAGAACAAATCACCATGTTCGCTGCATCTCCATTTCAACCGCAGAGCAGGAAAAATGTCCCTCTGAGTATGACTGCATCCATCTCTGTACGGAAAACTCCAGAGAACATTAGAATAACTTTGTTACACAAACTAGTTCAACAGCCTCTCAGGGAACTGGAGAGGAATGATGTTTCCTTACTATTTTTGGCCACATTCACACAGCAAGAGTCGACTGGAGGAACAGAGGTTTCCCTGCGTTTTCAGCAGCGATAGGAGCAGCGATCATGTCAGCGTGATCCTGCCAAGACTCCTCTGCCAATTAGAAGATCACAGTGTGCTCTGACCATTTGGATTTCCACCTCAGCCCCTCGAAAACAAAACACTTGAGCAAAGCGTTAGCGCCTTTCATAACATCCTCACATCTTTGGCACCATCTTGGGGGTACGGAGAGAGCAGCAGAGGTACACAGCGAACCAACGACTACCACTCCCCAACACAGCCAGCTGCTGGGAGCTCAGCAGGCTCCACCAGCTCCAGCCCCAAGCTCATGCTCACCAACAACCCTTTTGCAGAGATCCCCATGTCCCTAAGTCCCACAACATAACACCTACCCCATGGACATGAGAACCCATGGATTTTTTTCAGAGATGTGTGTCTCTGGCCATCAGCCCTCATGGGGTTAACAGCTTTCAAGGTCCAACAGCTCTAGCAGAATCCATATAATCAACTTAAAGGTGAAAAGCAGATTTGGACATTTTCAGAAACATTCCAGATTTGCGTTGAGATGAAATTGAGAGTTGCATTAAAAAAACGTTTGTAAAAAGTCAGGCAGGATAGGGATTTGAGCTTAGGTTCCCATCACCGAGGTGACTGCACAAAACGCTGCTTATTTTGAAGCCATCTCACCCGTCCTCTCTTTGGCCTGGCAAAGCCTTTCCTAATGAGAAATTCATTAGGCAGTAGTATGGTTCATAGTAAAGTTTGTCTTAACAGACCATCAGAGAAATGCTTCCCTATCAGCTCAGGCAGGAAAGCTCATCTGCCCTTTTAAACCACCAGAACTGTTCCCTGTCTCCATCCCACATCTCTATTACGGGGTTGAACGTGCATGTTCTGGTTTTTGCTATTCCAAGTTCCAGTTCCCAGACCAGGGCAAACCAGAAAATGCAGCATGAGAGCAATGATTCTGGTTAGCACGGACATTATCTGGCTGTTGCTATCCACAAGCCTCAGAGATGTGCTCTGGCTTGACCCAGCACCACAAGAAATGTTTGTGTTTCTGGCTTGTGCTTTCATCCGGCCACCACCTCCCCGGTCAGGATTCCCCTGCAAACCACAGCCTCCGCAAAACCCACACTTTCGAGCAGAACCTGTCCACAGGGATCCCCAGGGAAGCACCCTGACACACACAGGTAGGCTGGAGTCCTTTGCAAAGCCAGTTTGAAAGACCTGACCCAAATGATCTCAGATGTTCACAAGCTCTTGGCTAAGCCTTGGAGGACACAGACATTTTCCAGGCACTGTGATCACAGCAGTGAATATCAGAGCATTTCAAGAAGTCATCCTGAAACTAAGATACATCTCGAGTCAGTTCTGCTCTGAACCCTTCTTGCAATCAAGCAGGGCTCCACTGAACGTCATCCCAAAACATGTATTTTGGGGAAGATGCATTTCACAATCTCCTCGACCAAAAGGCTTCATATTGGCATCAATTGTTCCACCCTAAGCCCTGCTTTGGGTAAGTAATTTCCTAGGCATTCTGCCAACGCAAGCACGTTTCAGAGTATAAAATAAAAAAATTAGATCTACAGAAAAATCTTATTTGTACTCACTATGGAAATCATTTCTGCTTGTCTAGACTTTCCCAGTCTCCAGAATTATTGCAGCAGTGATAAGCAGTACATATCTGAATAGTGACACGTCTAGAAAAGCAGAGACTGCTCTGCAGCGCCTGATGAGAAAGCAGCTACAGAGCCTGACAAATCTGTGGGTATCAGCAAGGGCAGTTGTTCCTGCTATAAAGCAAGGGAGCCAATACCAATCACAAAATAAACCAACATCTCTAAAATTTCATCGTCAGGGCAAGCCAGGCCGGGTTCTGGCAGCAAATAACCTTTCAGGCATAAGCACTGTAACACCATCTCACGCAATTAAAAAATCATTTGCATGTCAGGTCCCGCTGCACAAAGGAACCCAAGAGTCTCTTGTCGTGCTAATTCCTCGGTCTCTAAGAACATTTGCAGATTTCCAGTTAATAATTCAATAGCCACAGATGAAATATTCCCCGAAAGGCAACAAGATGTACTGTACAAAAACACATATTTGTCAACAGGCTAGAGAGACGGAGACTGTTAACATCAGTAAGCAATTCTGTACAACAATGCTGTTCTGATCAGCAAAGCCTCATGTGGCTCATTACAAAATCCCCTCCGCACGCTGCGAAGATCCTTGGAAGCCCGTGTCTCGAATGTCAGAACAGAGACAACACAACAGTTGCACAAACTTGACACAGAAAACCACATCTCTGTCCAGCTGAACACCTTAGATGTGTGTTGTGGCAAAAATAAATCCACCCCCTACGCGCAGACAACCACAGCATCGTTAGAAGCTACATGCGGCATCTGGGTGCAGGGCGACCGCAGTGAAGACTTTTAGGCATCGCTTTAGAGGTCTGCAGGCAGGACAATGTCCCCCCCCAGCCCGTGTTGACCACCTCCTCAAAACCCCTGTCCCAGCTCGGCTGTAACCTGCTCAGCTTTGTCCAAGTAAGGCAGTTACACAGCGATAGATGGTATCGGTACTGCTGCCAGATCACGTGTCCGGATCGTTAGGTGATTGTTTACCCAAGTACGGTCCCTGATCTCATGTGCCCTCCCCTGTCCAGAAGAGCCAATTTCAGTTGTAAAAAAAAAAAAAAAAAAAAAATACCAGTGAAATAATAAAAGATTACATTCCTATACTTTGAAGGTAACAGTCGGCTTAGAAGAACAGGATTAGACCATGATACTCACAGCATACTCTTAAGTATAATCCATAAAGATTGTATTCCTAAGTATAATCCATAAAGATTGTATTCAGAAACTGAACAAAAATAAGGCATAGAATTTAAATTTAAAAAGAAGTTTAAGCTCGTGGACAAAAGTGAAACTTGCTGAAAGCAAGCCACACTTCCCAGGCTCTTCCCTATCCCGAGCTTTTAAAAACATACGTGGGATAAGTGCTTTGGTAGATTGCCCGCGTGCGAAGGGAAGGGTTACCTCTCCGGAGCAGCTGTCCCTGTCTGCCTGTCGCTGAAAGCCACCGTTCAGTTACCATGTCAGCACGAAGAGCTGAAAACCGAAGTAATCTGCAAGAGAACACAACACAAATTTCCACGGCTGTGCTGAAGGCCAGATATTTATGCCACTGGGAGAACTGGGCTGGATCCAGCGACAGCTCTGAAATTTAAACACACACTCCCTTGACCACATGCTGAAACCATAGGCTGGGGTGACTCCCCTCACGCCGCGGGGAGGCAGGGGGACAGCCGCCGCATGCGATCGCAGCCGTCTGCCCTGGGCTCTGGCAGCTTCTGCAAACCAGGAGGTAGAGCAAACCCCCATGTGTCCCAACAGAGACGGCCCCGACCCCTCACCAGGCTTTGAGCATCAGGTTGTCACCTTTGCCTTATGTCACCCGCAGCCAGAGGCTGATGACCCCAAGCTTTTACGACAACACATGAAGTTGATGCTAGAAAAAGGTCTATGGTGGCTATAAGGTGGCTTGTTTACTCAGCTTGCTTAATCCACCTTTAAGAGGCTGCCAGAAAGTTACTGCAACTTTAATGAACTTCCCTCTCGGGTGGTTGAAACTTCAGGATTTGACAGAGTTCATTCACTCTTCTTGGTTTTCCTGACAACTTTGCAAATAGCCTTGTACGAATTTCAGGCTCAGGAGAACAGTAAAGAGACCAATGCTGGAAAAAAATGGCTTATGAGGCTTTGAACTAGAGGACTTTGAGAAAATATGTTCTATTTTTAGACACAGTTATGTAGACTAACTGGACTAACATATTAAACAAAGATGTTGTGAACATGATGCTACTTGAACCCATGTACCCTCCCTGATATTACCTGGGCTTAGTGGCTCCTCCCACCCCAATGGAAAAGCCCCATTTCGTATCGCTACCTCCAACACAGGATGACTTGCAAGGCAGCCGAGCGCCGGCAATGAACCCAGCATCACCAGCCCCCCGCCGAGAGGGGCGGCTCAGCAGGCAAGCGAGCAACTTCAGAGCAGAGAGTGAATCCCACCCAGTGCCGCATGCCCTCCTGCACCTCCCGCGTCTGACACGGCACCAGGAGCTTAGAAGAGGATGAAAAAAGAAAGCAAATCCCCTGCCCCAAAAGCCGAGGCTCCCGGCACACTAGCATGAGTGCGGGGGGTGTTTCCTACGCTGCCGAGCAGCCCAGGTACATCCAGGGGAGGGCATGAGCGCGAGATCCAAAAAAATAACCCCAGTCCCTTGCATTGGAGCATCATTTGCATCAGGATCGCTCTTTCTTGCGGTCAGCGATATAAAAATCACAGCCTCCCTTGAAGAAAGCGGTTGCCCTCGGTTTACAGGCAGGGGGGCTGAGACAAGCCTGCCCGAAGGTCAGCCGGTGGGGGAAGAAGCGCAGATCCAGCGCCCAGCCCTCTGCTTTAGTGGGGGCCATAAAACTGCATGCAGTAACTTAACTTTCACAGCAGGACGTTAAAGCTACAGCAGGTTTCTCATCCCCTCCCTCCCAAAACAGAAGGTAGTTTTTCTAAACACCCCAGACAAAGTTTTTCTTTAACCTTCCTGATGAGGAACAATAATGAAGTCATTACAACCCCACTGGCACATCACGAGCGGGCTTTCTTCATCTCCACCAGCAATAAAGCCTGTCCCTGATTTGCTAACAAATGTAACGTTGACACTGTCAAGGAGGGCACAAATCACACCCTGAGCTCTCTCCCACCGCAGATCAGAGCGCTTTGCTGCTGCTGCTGCCAGAGATCTGAGAATTAAAACTAAATTACTGGCTCACCTCGTCCTGCTCACAGCTAAATGCCAGGGCATGCCCCATCACCATCGCACACAAGGCAATACTTGCACCAGCTCAGCAGGGCACGGAGGGGACCTGCCAGCACATCCCTCCTGAAAGCTTCCTCTTGTAACCCTGGCTGACACACGGTAAGTCACGGAGAAAACTCTCACCTCAGCACAGCCTGGAGCACGTTTGTACGAGGAGGGGAAAGGGATTCTCCACTGAAGGCAGCAAGGGAGTTTGTACGAAGAGAGATGGCAGGAGGAGCGCAGAGCGGAGCAGAAAAGAGAAATGGGCTGCTTCAACCAGCAGGTCACTGGTTCAAGAGATCAACATTGGTACCGGCCTTGGGACCCTGATTTATGGGGCTGCTGCAGCTGCATCCTCTTTCCATGCTCAGATCCCTCTGCATCGTCACGATGGACATTGCCAGGACCCTACAGCACGTCCAAAGCTCGCTTGCCTCTCTGCCCACCCACGGCCCGTTCACAGGGGCTTTCCCAACATGTGGGGGCTCAATGGACCAATTCCTTCCCGCAAACATGATCATCACGCGTGTGCAAGAGGCCTCCCACCACAGCCGTCAAAGGGGAAGGTGGCCTAGCCTGAGATAAGTTACACTGGGATGCTGTTTGAAGCCGTGCAGGTACAATACAGTCGATGACAGACAGATGCTTTGGGAAAAGCATAGATGGAATCGTCACAGAGGGTGTGTATTTGCTCCTGCTCCGCTGACAAGCTGCATCTTCAGCCGCTTTTCCTCTCTGTGCCTTGATTTTTCCATCCAGGGCCACTAAAACACAACTACCTCGTAAATAGGTTTTGAACCTTAATTCACTGACTTCTGTAAATAGGTTGGAAGCTCTCTGATCATAAACAAAAAGGGCGGTTAAACATCACTTGAGGTGGAGTCAGTGCACACAAACTTTTCTAAGTATAGCGAGGCCAGGAGGCTTTTTGACCACACGAAAAAGGGGAGGTCACCACTCATCTGGGAAGGAACAGGTCAATGGAACAACAGGATCCTTGCTGGTTATAATAACAGAGCTTGGAGCTAGCCAACGAGGAAGGAAAAAATGCCACAGGTTGGTAGAACAAAACAAAGGAGGGAAGCAGGAGGTGAAAGAAAATTAGGTCTCTTGCTTCAAGGTCCTGCCACCTACTTCTGCATGCTCCTTTACCTTTCACCTAGGATTTTTTACAAGAGCTTTTAAAGCTAATTAAGAGTTACACTCAACCCAGCCAGCCAGCATGCAGGTACAACCTTCCTGCATTCGGCTACGAGCGTTCGCAGCATGGGACGAGCGACCTTGTGCAGAACTCTCAAGGGCTTTAGAGCCACTATTTAATGAAGGCGGCAGTACCCCTACTTTATAGGTGGAAAAAGCACGGGACAAAAAGTAAACATCTTTTATCTGGGATCTCAGGGAGAGCAGGAGCAAGATCGGGAGCAGAACGTGGAGATATGAGGGACAAGAAAAGGGCTCTCCGATCCCTTCTCCCCGAGGAACCCCTCACCTGATGCACCACTGAAGGACCATCCTGACCCTCTTCCTTCTCCTCCTTCCAGCCCCAGCCCCCAACAGTGCCCCTCACCAGCACCCTGAAATCACAGCCCAACTCCCCCTTTGCCACCCCACCCCTGGGAGAGAAGAGAGGGAGACTGTGCCCCCTCCTCCAGCCTCCTCTGTTTGGGCCATGTCCCATCCTCCGTCTTACCTGATTTCTCAAGCAGGAATGAGAGCCTGCACCGTAACGTCACCGATACGTCCCTGTCCTTCCGGCCCCCTCCAATTCACTGCCCCCCAAAGTCCCTCCCTGCCTCCTCGACGCTCAGACCCGTGCCACCAGAGCTCCCTGCCCCTTCCACCCCACACCCTCAGAAAGCCCCCATGCACCCCCATCTCCTCAAACCCACACCCGCAGAGACCCCTCGTCCCCAGCCTCATCCCCTGCTCCTCCTTATCCCCCATCCCACAGCACGGCCTGCCCCCCATACCCTGCCGCCTACCCTCTGTTCCCCCCGACATTCACAATGTCCCACACCCCGTCCCTGGCCCCCACATACCCCATCCCTGCTGCCCCACATCCCCATCCCTGTCCCCCCAGCCCTGCTGCCCCACATCC
>WAAD01010887.1:966044-993970 GCA_013389945.1 Fregata magnificens
CACCTGCGGGCTGCCCCGCCAGGCCCGAGCCTTCCCTCACCGCCGTGGAGGGAGCGGGGGCAGCGTCCCTGCGGGGCAGGCTGGGGGGAGCGTGTATGCTGCCTGCAGACGTGAGGGGAGCGCAGCCTCCCGGGGAGCCCCCCCGCTAACCCCCCCGGTCAGGCCGGTTGGTGGCTCTAACTGGGGACACGTCTCAGAGGCGGCTGAGCTCCCTGTCCCAGGCAGAGGGGCCCGTCCGGAGGCACTCAACCAGGAAGGGAGACGGGCACGTCGAGCCCTCAGCGGGCAGCCCTGGGCAGGAGGCCTGGCAGTAACCACAGAGAATCATGAAGGTTGGAAAAGACCCCTAAGATCATCGAGTCCAACCGTCAACCCACCGCCGCCGTGCCTGCTAAACTGTGTCCCGAAGCGCCAGGTCTACACGTTTTTTGAACACCTCCAGGGATGGTGACTCCACCACCTCTCTCTGGGCAGCCTGTTCCAATCCATGCTCCCGCTCACGCTGTGCTGGAACGCAGAGGGAATCGGAATTTGTCTCAGGCAATGAAACTGGGACTTGAGGTCCGAAGAGCTGCTGACACCAGCTCTGCCGGGCCAGGTGTTTCGTTGGACACTCTGGGACCGTCACGACACGCTGCTCAAGGTGCCTGCGGGAGCTCTGAGGCTCTCTTCCCCTTCCCAATCTAAGCCCCTCACTGCTTTCTGCCCCCCAGGGCCAGATCAGCTGCCCGCCAGGGGTGTTGCAAGCCTTCTGCTGTCGATGCTGTTACTTGAGGTCTAAGATGGAGCTAATTTTATACCTTCACACCCTAGGTAAGCCACAGCAGTGGCTAATCTGATAAGTGATGCTAGGTTTAAAAAGCACAAGTCCTGTTCCCACTACGGCTACTCAAGGAGCAGTACAGAGCTCAGATGATGACCCTTGTTAATGCAGATGTAGCCACAATTAGGATTTGGCCTGTCCTTCCCGAAAACGTGGAACCCCAGGTCGGTGCACCAGGACAGCAGAGTTGAGGCAGAGCTGCGGGCTTGGGGCTGCAAAAGATTCACGTAGAGAGCATCAAGGTTTGCATCTGACTGCAAACACTCACACACGTGGCATTACCCCACAGAGAGCTCCAGGAGGTTTCCCACAGGAGACGCCCATGGGTGTGCAGACCCCGCACACACCCACGCCGGTGTGGGGGTGGGATGGTGGGAGCGGCAGAGAGCTGCTCTTTCCCAGCGCCTCTGTGAGCTCTCCTTGTGATCCTGCTGCAGGAGTTTATCCTTAGTCGGAGGTGCCAGGGCGCACACCGACAATGCGCATCAACTGCTGACTTAGGCAAGCTCCAGCCCTTGGTCAGCTGCTCCGGGAGGATGAGACAGATCCGGGCGCATGCAGATTTGGCGGCAGACCAAAGGCAGGTGCTGACGCTGGTTCCGGCTGTTCCCTCCACGCCTGTCCTTGGCTGCGGCCATTAATGTATAGCTTTTTGCTGCATGGGAACTTGGCTCTCGGGAGCAAAAGCAACGCTCTGGCAAGCTGCTTTAAGGAGGGACGATGCAGCCCCAGAGTTGGTGAAAGGCAATGACACTGTCACTGGCAGGGACACGGCCCCACGTCTCCTGGGGGCTGTGCACAGGATGAGAGCCCTTGTGACAAGGCTGTGGCACGGAGCCACAGAGACGGGTGGAGGTGGCCCTTTTCCTCCCTGCGTAGGTGTGGCATGGCACATACCTGTCCTGACGCCTGATCAGGGATGAGATTGAGCTACGAAGCCGAGGAGGGAGGATGCCGTCTCCCATCAGTGTGTTTCCACCCAGCCCGTTTCCTTCCCAGTAGAGACTGGCATTTGGCACCCTCCCCGTTCTTACGGTGCCTGTGGATTGCAGAGAGCAACGAGCAGCTTTGCTAGGGTCACCCTGGGAGGCTGCAGCGATTCGTACCACGGCACTCACATGCCTTGATGAAAGACAGAGCCCCAGCCTCCGGTGCTGTATGTTGGGAAGGTCGCACTCCACCAGAAAACCGGTGCAGAGTGAAGGGATCCCGTGCCCAAGTGGACCAGCCAGGATGGCACAGGGCCAGGCAGGGCCCCCAAATCTGCACGGGGACCGCATGGGGCCGTAGGGGCCATGCCGCTGCTCTGGACCACCCTGCTGCGTCCCAGTGCGGTGGGAAGGAGGAGGAGAGGTGATGAATTTGACCTGCAGCCCCTGCAGGGCCAGGGCCACCACGGCCATCACCACGAGGGCTGCAGCCACCCGTGCTCTCCCTGTGCGTCAGTGAGGCTGTGTGGGACCAGGGCACGGGGCCACCCAGTCACCCTTGTGGGCACACAGAGCCACTTTGTCCTGGGGCAGCCGCGCCGCTCCACTGGCACCCGTGGAAACGGCCTCTCTTGCAGTCAGGCACAATGAAAAATAATTGTAAGAAACACTGTAAAAACTGGGGCGGGGGGAGGAAGAGCTGTGTGAGCAAACGCTGAAAGCCACACGAGTAGGAAATAGATTGTAATCTCCCTAATGAACTGCAGTTAATCAGCATGAGCAACTGTGAACCAGGGTTTGATGCAGGGCTTGCTACCAGTCCCTGTTTCCAGAGGGGACCCATATGTGACTGGGGGCTCTGTGCCCTGTACAATAAAGACCCCAAAGTCACAGGTGAATAGGACTGTATTAAAAGAGAAGTGCTTGGAAAAACTAACCCTGATGTTGGCATGGGGAGTCTTGCAGTTCGAGGGCAAAGACCTGAACAAAGCCTGGAACACCGTTACCTTCCTCTATAAGCACTTAATTAATCAGAAGGAGGTGCTGGCCCTCCCAGAAAATACCCCTGTGCCAGCCCTGCCACCCAGAGGGGAGTTCATAGTCTATGGCCAGTTCACCACCATCTGTGTCCCTCTTGGCCCTCCGCAGACCAACCTAAAATCCACTGGTGGAGCCTCTTTTCACGGGTGGTGTCTAATTTCTTTTAATGGGCTCTTTTCTACAGCGGGAATCAAAACCCCGCACTGCTGAGGAGGGAGGTCTGGTGCCTGCAGGGCCACAGATGTGCGGGGAAGGAGGTCTGTGGGCCAGCGGCTCCAAAAGCTTTATTGCTTGTTGGTTTCTGCTAACATCTATGTGACTCCAGTGACTAACAACCACCTTCAGAGAATGCATGTGTTAGTTAAGGACACCCTGGCCTTTCTGTGGGGGCAGCGAGAAGGCACCGCTCAGTCTGCCAAGGTTTCCCTGGCAGCCTCCGTTGCAGGGCCACGTACCCAGGGGTGCAGCAGGCGATGCAGAAGGGTTGCTGGTAGAAACCAAGGGGGAACTGCAGCCCTGGGCCATGTGCTCCAGATCCACCGGTGGCTTTTTTTTTTTTTAGGCAGGGTGGAAAACAGAGTCTGGGGAGTTGAGTCCAGGTCCCACACCTGGGCAGCCCAGAGGAGATGGCACCACTGCCTTCTCCCCAGTGTTGGGCTGTCTGAGCCTCCTGGCGCGTCATGGCTGCAGCCCTTCCCTGAAGAAAATGGGAGCATCTCTGCCTTATATGTAGTCACCTATAGGCTCCATCCAGAGATGGCTGTATTGACCGTGTCCGCTCAGAGGGACATGCTGGGCCCTGCAGCTCCCCGCTGGGCTCTGCCATCCTGCCGGGCTAGTTGGTGGGCTCTGTGGCCATGGTGTCCGCATCCGGAGATGGCAGCATGCTGCTGTTCTCACCGTTGCTCACATTTTCCTTGCTGTTGTCCCTTGTGGGGTCGCTGCCTTTATCCTCCACTTTCTGCTTGAGTTTGAGGGAGGAATCTCTCTGGAAGAGGAGGGGTTGGTAGCCAGTGAAGCCTCCTCCACTCACGTTCGTACGCTTGTCTGGGGACGGACAGAAAAAGAGGATTGTTTACCTGGGATCCAAATTGACCTTTCAGCTAAGGAAAAGGAGTGCGGGGTCTCTCCTTGCCAGAGGTGCTGGGTTATCTCCTCTGAAAGATGGGGATCCTTCCAGCCCCCTGATAGCCCCAAAGAGGGAAAAATGGGTGGGAGGGAGACTGGGCTTGTGCCCCAGTGTGGCTGTGCTCAGGAGGGACAGGGGAGGGTGTGATGGACGGTCTCCTACCTCCCGGCCCAATAGGGTGCATCAGTCGGTTCATCTGGACGTTCCAGTGCTTGACGTTGGTGCTGGCCTGTCGCAGCTTCCGCTGGGCCACCTGGGAGGGGACAGAGGAGAGGGATGAGCCGGCTGCCCGACAGCACCCGACCCAGGACTGCGGGCAGGAGTTTTTCTTCCCTAAGTATGCCTGGATTGGAGGCTCCCTCTGGGATGGAGACCCAATTCACCCTTCTCTAGGTCTTCTGCTCCTCCTCCAACCCTCCCCACTCCACACACTCCCACTCTTGACATTGCTGTGGACACCAGCCCTGTTTCCCTGGGCCAGGACATGCTTGTCCCATCTCAGCCACTGAATGACCCTGTGCCTGCGCATGGGGCAGCTCAGAAAACCCCTGAGGCAGTGCCAGCTTGGTCCCCAAAGCTGCTGGGTCCTCCCCAGTGTGGAGCTGACTCAGTGAGGGCTGGGAAGTCCCCTGGGGCTCGCAGCGTGAAGAGATGTGGCACCGATGATGCTCACCACAACGTCTTGGTCCACCCGCTGCCTGTTCACTCTCACTTCTTCCAGCTGCTTCTGCGCCTCTTCCAGACACTTGTTCTTGTTCTCCATCTCCTGCTTGAGGACTTGCTTCTCCCGCTGAGTTTTGATGATGTATTCCTCCTGCTCCTCCTTCAGCTTCATCAGCTGCTTCAGCTTCTCCTCTTCCTCAGCCAGTAGCCTGTCAAGGAAGAGCAGGAGGTGAGGACGTCGCTCTGCCACTTCATCCACCAGCTTCCCCCATCCCTGCCGGCATACTGGGAAGTCACCAGCACACCCCAGTACCCCGGGGAGCACTGCATTGCTCTGGGGAGCGTGTCCCCATGCCCAGCCACTCCCCTGGGAGCGGGTCTGGTTGAGGAGGGGCAGGGATGCCCTGGTCCTACCTGGCCTGTGCGTATCTCACGGACTCCTCGTCCTGCCGCGCTTTCACCTCCTGCTGCAGGGCCTCCTGGAGCCGCTCCTGCATGTCCTCCAGCTCCAGGATGCGCTTGCGCTGACGCTCTGCCTCTGCCTCCTTCAGGACCATCTCTGCCTGCATGGAGGCGCGAGCCTGTGGCAGGGAGAGGAGCCATCAGCGTGGGCGGCTGGCAGAGCCACTGCCACCGTCCCCAGAGCCCTCTGGCCCCTGCACCCCTGGGTGGATAGGGCCAGACATCTCCTACACCAGGGAGAGCCCATGGAGAGAGCTCCAAAGCAAGGCTGTTTCCCTGCTCAGGAGACACACTGCATCATTTGGAGCCAGCGCTGGCTGCAAGGTCAGAAATGGGCTCCCTGGCCATCCTGGCACTAGCATTCACCTCTCACCTGCCCCCCAGCTTCATACACCCCAGGGCAGGTCGTCCTCACCTCCTGCTGCTCAGGTATCTCATGCACGATGGTGCTGACCCCTCTGTCCCTCGTCCCCGGGTCACACACAGCCCCCGGGAGCCCAGAGGTGATGGGTGGCAGTGGCATTGTTGCAAGAGGGGGACATGCTCCTAAAAGCTCCTCCAAACCCCCTGCGCTGCCACAGGCAACGGAAGGGGAAGGAAGCAGCCACCCCATGAGTGACACAGCCCCGTGGCAGGACGTGCCATGAGGATGCACCCACCTGCTCGGCCTCCCGCAGCTGGATCTCCAGAGTCCTCTGCATCTCCTCGTGCTGCTGCCTCCGCCGCTGCTCCTCCTCCTGCAGGAGTATCTCTGCCTGCCGCTGGGCCTCCTTGAGCAGCTCCAGCTCCTGCAGCTTCCGCTCCTTCTCCTCCTGGAGCTGCTTGAGCCGCTGCGTCTCCTCCTCCTTGGCCGCCTTGCGCTGCTCCCGTTGCTCCCGCTGCTCCCGTCGCTTCTGCTTTAGGTCTTTGTGCAGCGACTTTTTGCCCTCAGCCTGCAGCCGGATGGCCGTCTGGATGGCTGGGGAGGGAAGGGGGCAGTCAGTGGGGACATGGTGGGGGGCACAGAGAAGCTGGGGAGGGGGGCAGGGTGGGTACGGACCTAACGTCCATTCCTGGCGCTGCCGGGTGTCGGAGGCGCTCATCTCGTAGGTGCGGGAAGAGGTCTTCACGCAGAACATGCACCTCTTCCCATCCCGGTCGGGCAGTACCTGCAGGGAGAGGACACAGGATGGCGTTACCCGCTCCGTACCCCACCATATCCCCACTTTCTTTGGCCATAGGACTGAGTCTCCCATGCTCATGCATGTGAAATTGTGTATTCTTGGGTTCCCCTTCCTGGGGTCTGAAGGGCATCTCCTGCATCTCCTGTCCCCCAGCTGAGCATGGCCCGGGCCGTACCTCCACGCAGCAGTGCTTGTCCAACGCGATGCTCCCCTTCTTCTCCTTCCGTTCCTCGCTCATGTAGTAGGACAGGACACTGGGCTTCAGCGTGAACCACCGCTCCGACCAGTTCCTCCTCAGCTGGCCCTTCTTCCAGAGGTAGCCCTGCGCCCGAGAGACAAGGGGATCAAAAACGGGGTGGGAGCAGGAGGGGGTTTGTGCCCCAGGACATGTGGGCTCCTTGCCTGTTTGAGCACATCCTCGATGACCTCCTGGTACACCTCCTCCACAGCCATGCTGACGGCCTCCTGCTCGATGCCTCGCAGGAACCGCCCCGAGTTCACCATGTCCAGGAACTGCCAGACCGTCAGCCCCCCCTGCCCCTGCGGCTCCTGGGAGAGGTAGTCATCCAGCTCGCAGGAGTTCAGCTCCACGTTCATGGCTGTACAGATCTTCTTCAGCAGGTACTCCACCTGCGGGGACGGGGAGCTCAGCGATGTGGAGAAGTGAGAGCCGTCCCCACCCCACCGACCCATTTTGGAGAGCCCAAGACCCCATCTCTTTCCAGCCTGGAGATGCAGGACCATTATCCCAGAGGTATCACCCCTTGCAATGGTTGATGGTCACGGTCAAGGTGTTCCAGGCAGCAGGCAGGCTCAGGAGGTTGATGTTGGGTTAGAGCTTGACCACTACTGGGAGGTTTTTCCTTTTAACCACAAGGCTGAGACGTTTTTGGCTTGTTTGTCTGCAGAGTGAGAAAACTCTGCGGAAGTCAAGTGCCTGAGGGACAACAGACCAACGCTGCTGTCCCCCACACCCAGCCTGCAAGGCAGGTGTCTCGGACCATGGCCCTGACCTCAGCACCGCTCTTGTTTCCAGCTGATGTTGTAAAAACACTGGGGAGGAGCGAGGGAAGAGGTCCCTACGGAGGAGATGAGCGTCGTTTTGAAACTCTAAATAAATTGCTCTAAAAAGAGCTAAAATTGTTGAAAATAACATGATGTTGAGAAGACTTATTTCAGCTCAAGTTTTGCTGCCACCTCTCCCCTACCCACGATCTAGGGACCAAGGAGGGTGGCTGACAGCAGAGCGCCACGCAGAAATGTGAGACACAGCAGAGTCCCCGCACCCAGCTGGATTTTTTTATATCATCTGGCTAAGAGTAGGGCAAGAATTTAATGTTTCTTTTTTTCTTTTTTTTTTCAAGCTCAGCCCTGTAAGAAGAAAGATGATTCAGTTTGTCATGCTCTGGGGAACAGGAAACACCTCTCCCGGGGAGCAGGAAGTGCGGTCGCCCTCCTACGTCTGCGCAGCACTGTGCTTGTTGTCTTTTTTTGCCCCCCCCCCCNCTGATCTCAGGAGGTTGATGGCGTAGAAGCAGACGGCAGCTGCTTGCCCAGCTGAGCTCCTCCTGGCGAGGCCGCTCTTGGCTTCTGAGCTTGTCCCTCCTCTCCAGATCTGCCCACCTTCTTGTTGGGGTTTGATCTGACCCCTGGAGAAGGGAGAACCTCCCCCTCCAAATGCCAACTGGAATTTGGAGATTTGGAGATTACTGCCAGCAGCTTTGCAGGGCAGCTGGGGCAACCTCACTCTTAACTCTCCAAATGCTGGGCAGGGGGTGAGTGTCTGGTGGCAGTGGGCATGAAGGGGGACAACTGGGTCTGCTCTGCCACTGCCTTCGTGGTGGCATGGGCTGAGAGCAGCACAAGGGACACAGCCCTGTCCAGCCTGACAGCGATTTCATGGGGAGCAACCTCCCATTACACCAGACTTTACGGGTTTCTTGTCATCTTCTCTTTCTCCCCCATGAAAATCAGGAGTCCTCCTCCCAACACCATGCTCAGCCCAACCCTTGGGTGAGATGGAAGGGCTTTAGGCAAGGGACCAGCCCCAGCAGGAGCTGAGCTGTGGATGTTCCTTGATTGGGGCTCTGAGAACTGGCACATTCATTTCACAGCAGACAAAAGAGCTTGTTGCTGTAGGCTTGGGCCACGGAAGAGCGCGATGGACCAACCCACACCTCATCCTCCAAGATGTCTATACTTGAGAGGCTTCAGCATTTTGGAGGTGTCCTCCCAGCTGCTCCCAGGTCACCCCCATCTCCTTGGGCAGCGGGGGTGGCCATGGGCACAGCAGGGGGGTGCCCAGGGCAGACAGCCCCCTCCTCCCACCCCGGCCTGCTCGCTCTCACACCCTGGAGCACCACATCTTTCAGGATGTGGTGGGACATGCCAGGAAGTGATAGCGGGATGTGTCATCCCCAAATGGGGCTCTGCCAGCACACAGAGCCCTGGGAGGATGGGGATGGGGGGGGAGAGGCAGGTCCTACCTCGTCTGGCACCATGACGAGAGGATATTTGTCTTCAGACAGAAAGTTGAAGAGACACCAGAGCTTGAAGGCATCTTGGTGGGATACAATGCTATTCCCGTTCCGGTCAGGCTTGTAATTCTTCTTTGCGGTCAGGGTCCAGCAGAGCTCATCAAAGTTTTCTTTGACAAAAGCACCTTCCTCCACCTGTGGGCAGGAGCCAGGTGGGTGAGCGTGGTGCTGCGGCACTACAGAGGGAGTTTCTGGGGGGAAGCGCTGGAGGGAGGGTGGGCAGAAACCCTCACACCTAAAATCTGTCCCTGACTATGAGAAGCACGGGGTTATGGACACGTGGGACCCACAACTAGAGTGTAAGTGGGCACTGACCCACGATGCCAGAGCACACGTCCCCAGCACGGGTCCCCTTATGCATGCAAGCGAGGCATCCCAGCCAGTAGAGAAGATGCTATGGGACCACCGCAGCACCTGGGCACCGCGGCATGGCCACGGTGGCTCATCCACGTCCTGTCGGGCTTTGGAGCACCACCAGGAACCCTGCAGCAAAGCCCACCTCCCCAACACCTCCATGGCTGTGGGTCACTCTCGTTAGCCCATTTGACCATAAAGAGGAACTGAGGCTCAGCAAATGGAAGTGATGGGCCACAGGCAGGCAGCAGTGGAGGCAGAAATGACGCCTCCATCAACCTTGGCCCCGCTGCCTGTCCATGAGCTTCTGCGACCGCTTGCCTGGCATCACGAGCTGCTTCACATGGCAATTTTGGTGTGGCACCGGTGAACTGTGATGGGGACCAAAGGAGCCTGGCCACATTTGGCCGCTCTATTCCAGCTGCGTGAGCCGTGTGCCGTCAGCATGAGGGCAAACTGCAGCCTGCAGCGGCAGAGCTGGAGAAAAACCTTTGAGTGGTAGAAAGCTGAAAGCCCTTCTTAGTAAGAAAACTCACTTCCCCTTCTCAGGTTGCCTCTGGGATTTTATTAGCCATGGTGAAACCAGAAGAAGAGGGTTTAAAGGTGATCTCCCAAAGAACCACACGGGAAACTGGAAGGATTTTGGCCGCTCTGTGATAGGAAGGTTGGGCTGGGCTGACCCTGGGCAGCTGCCTGCCCTGGGCAGAGGGAGCTGGGGAAGGCTCTGCCTTCGCTCGCTGCAGACCAGATCCCCGCAGCTGAGATCGGCATCCCTGGACCAGGCTGGGCAGCTCCTGACCAGCTGAGGGCAAGGCAAGGACTGGCACGGAGACTGGCACGGAGCACCGCACGCTGGGGAGAGGCACGGCTCAGCCCTGGGGAAGCAGCAGGGGAGGGAAGGGTTACTGCACCCAGCTCTGGGGCCCCCCTTCTTTCGAGCACACAGTGGAAGAAAATTGTCAGTCATTTTTCCTCTCCTCGCAGGCCTGGAGGAAACGAGCACCCAGCCGCAAAGTCTCACTGTGCCAAACAAAGGTGCCTTTGAGCCACGTGGAAAAAGGGGAGAAAGCCCCTGCCCAACCCAACCTCTGCTCCTGCCCCGGCACCTCGTCCTCCTCCCTCTTTGCCAAATGAGGTCAAACCTCAAATTTGAACGGGGTTGGAGAGGGAAAAGGGGCTGATTTCCCTCTCTGAGCCCTGTAGGAAATGTGGGCAGAAATGTACCTCCACCCAGAGCTTTGATGGAAAGGGCTGACTTCATCCTTGCCAAGGAGGCGTTGAGTATTAAAAATTTCTCATTCGTTTTGGCGTTCACCTGAGTGCTCCCCAACACTCTGTATCCACCCATCAAGGCATGGGATCTCCAAGAGCAGAGGGGAGTGGAGCCATGGGGCTCCCATGAGATGTGGGAGCAGACCAGGCTCCGTGGTGTCCCCACCTGAGAGGCAGCAGGTCAGGAGGGGATGGCCAAGGGGCTCACCTTATCCAGGATGTACTTGTTGAGGTACGGCATGTAGCCCTGGCTGGACACCGGCCCGTCATCATCATCGCGGAAATGCTCTTCCAGCGCCACAGGGTCGTGAGGGATGCACAGGACCGTGTACAGGTTGTGAGATAGCACCTGGCCGAGCACGAGGGATGGGGAGAAGGTGAACAACCTCCAACCCTGCCCCAGCACGTCCCCATGGTGACACCCACCCACCCGGGGACCGTGCCCTGCCCAGCATCACCTCCCTGCAGCCATGGCATCGAGGCACGGTTTGGGTTTGGCAGCGGGACAGGGGAACATTCCCAAATATAAACCTCAGAGAATCATTTAGAAACAGGCAAAAATTGAAGATTTTTCCACATTTGTTTCTTTTCTCTCTTGGCACAGGGGGAACTTTTTTTTTTTTTTTTTTTTTAAAAAGGGGCCGTTTCAAACATTACAGAGCAAACAGGACATGCTTTAATCTAGAGAAGATGATAAGCCACCCCAAGCCATGCTGTTTGGCAGCTGCCCTTAGCGATTACTTGAAAACATAACTAACGCCGCCGCCCAGCCTGGCAGCGGTTGCTTTCTGCCAGTGGGACACAGAAAGACACAAAGATGAAAATAAGAAAAGATTTATAAGAAACTAACAAAGGGTTTTGTCTGGAATGGAAGCAGACAAGGGTGATCTAGAGACACACCATCTCCAGAAGCAGTCTGCGAGTGTCACCAACCAGGTCATTTTTGTTCAAATCCCCCATAACAAAGCATGTTTTGAAGCTCCCGAATTTCCCATGTGCTGGAAAGCCCACGCTGCTGCTGGGCCAGCAGCCAGAGCCTGGAGCAAGGCTGCCCATGAGCACCACCAGCATCTGCGGCTCATGATGCTGGGCAGGCGGTTGTCTCCTTGTCTTTACCTCCCAGCAAGCAGGAGATGGTTAAACGTGATGCCGTCCCATTGCACCAGGGTTTGCAGATGCAGCTTGCCAAGGTTTCAAAAGAGGGGCTGGAGAACATGGTGTGCAGCATCCCTGCTCCTCTCCATGCTGGGCTGGAAATTTCCTTCCAGCAGGAGAGGAGCCGCCGGAGGCCATGCGGGCTGCTGCAGCTGGAGACGGTTCTTGCTCAACCAGATTTTCTTTCTCTTTTTCACCCTCTGGACCGATGTTATCAGCAGGACTCCACCCAGCGCTCAAACACCGAGCGGGCTGTAGCCCTGAGCACTGCTGCTATGGCTGTGCCTTTCAGGGTTCAGGGTTCGGTGCAGCCCCAGGGTCCACGCAGGGGTGGAGGGAGATGGAAACACCCTGGGCATCCTCCAGGATGGTTAACGAATCCGTCAGGATGGATTGAAAGTTTGGGAATCACATCCCGTCCCCCCTTTCCAATGTGGGGCCTCGTCCCCATCCCTCGCACCTCCTCTCACAGCACCCCAAAAAGTCCTTGGAGGTCTTGCATGTGCCCCCAGCCGTGCCCGGCACCCGGAGCCCCTCCATCCGCCCTGGCACGCTGCAAACCACAGCCCCTCCGCTTGCTGGAGCAGTCACCTACAAAATGAGGGCAGGGTGGGGAGGAAAGCCCCAGCCAGGCTGATGGTGGGGTGCATGGGGCCGGGGCTGCCCCAACCCCAGGGAGAGAGGAGAGGGGGAAACCCAACCCAGGCTCTGAAACGAGGGATAGGAGGGGAAAATAATGGGGCGGGGGGGGTGAGAAGGGAAGGGATGCTCTGAGAGCAGTTTGGTGACGTAACCTTTCCCCTGCAGCGTGCAGGTGATGGCCGGGGGGGCAGGGGTAGAGGTCTGCCTGACACCCCCGAGCATCCCAAATCCCTCCGAGCACCAGCCCCGATGCTGTTCTCCACCCTCTCTCCTGCTCTCCTGTCCCCCATCACCCCCCGCTCCCATCCCTCCGCAGCCGGCCACGGCTGCTGCTGACACCAGCCAGAGCCGGGGGTGGAATATTTAATGCAGCTGGAGAATGGCAGCCCCTCTTCTTCTCCCCCGTGGGAGATGCCGGGGGCTATGCCAGGGCTGGGGGTGACCTTTCAGGCTGGAGCCTGGCCAAAGCACAAACCCCTCTGGCCCCGAGGGAGCGGGGGGATCGGGGCTCCTGCACCGTGCAGGGACTGTTGCTGCTGCCTTGGTTTCCCCATGTGCAAGCAAAGCAGCCCTGCTGAGAAAATCAAAGCCTCCCTGGAGCTGGGGGTGCAAGGAGTTCTGTCCCGGGGGAGCCCAGTGCTGGGAGTCTTCACCAGTGGTAAGGGTCCCTTCAGCTGCCCATTTTCTGCAGCGAGGAGGATGCGAGCGGGGACCGCTGCCTCGCCACCCCATCAGCCAGGACCCCTTGGCTCAAGCGCAGCCCCGGGACTGTCAGCTCCCGACCTCGGGGAAGGCCTTCCCCATTGCTTGCACAGATGAGCTGTTCTCAGACCTCTTACTGGCCAAACTGGGACCCACTGGCCAGTACCAAAAGCCTTTTGTGCATGCAACAAGCAGAGGAGCTTTCAGTCCAAGCCAGGTGCCTTCCTTCTGTCCATGGGGCAGGAGGGGGTCCATAAACGGGCTGTTCTGTGCTAACCAGCCCCTCAAGGCACCAGTTATACCCAGAGACCCGCACGGTTTATGGGCTCTTTCTCCAAAAGCGACCAAGAGCCGCCACCTCCCTTGCCATTTGCACCCTGAGCCTGCAACCCCACGCAGTGGGTGGGGGATCCCTGTGCCCCCCGACACGCATTTAAACCACTCGCCTGTCCCCCTGCCTCCTCCTCTCCACTCCCCAAGGGCTTTGCTGTAGCGGGCAGCCTCAGAAGACCGAGCTCCACTCAGCAAACCTCTGCAACAGGGACAGGAGTGGAGCAGAGGTGCCAAAAAGCACCAGGACGGTGCTTGGTGGCTCCCACCCGCCTGCCCCAGCGAGGCACCACCACCCCAAAGGGCTTAGCTCTGCCCTGCCTGCGGGAGCCGCATCTCGCATCCCAGCCAGCATCCGCAGAGACAGGGAGTAGCTCCTCCAGCTCGGCCAGGGAGGATGCGATGGCATGGGGAGGGTAAAAGCTCATCCAAGAGCAGGGCTGGCGCGTGCCCACGCTGGGAACAGAACTACCCGACATCTCTCGACGCGTAGCACTCAACCACAAGACTGTCTTTCCTTCCTGTGCAGATACACACCTACACTCACATTACATATGCACACGCTTGCTTGCATAGGAGTGTCCATGCAAAGAACTCAACTGCTGAACCCAACGGCTTCCCACAGCTTTGCCATCACGCTTTGAAACACTGCTAAATTTACTTATGCAACTGGCTGGAGAGAGGTCGGAGGAGTTAAGCACCCAGCTCCCGCCGGCATGCTGCTCACCTACCAGCAAAATCCCACCCCAGCTCCTGGGGCTGTTTTTTGTTTCTGTAGGTGCAAATGCTGTGAACACCGGCATTTCTCCCACCCTTGTTCAAGACCCTTCTTGCAGCAACACGCCTGCCTGGCTGAGGGAGCAGAGCGCAGCCTGGCTCGCACAACCTGGGAGGAGTTTGGAGAGGGCACGGCCACCATGGCTTTAACACGTTATTGCTCAAACCTGCGAGACCCTGGATTTCTTCTGCACTGAACCTACCAGCAGAAACGCCGCTGTTGGCTTGCATAGGCTGGGGCAAACCTGAGCCAGCGTTTGGCAGCAACGGGCGATGGAAACAAGCTCTCCCCAGCCTTGAGGCCCGTGGAAAGTTATCCAGAGTTGAGCTTCGTCATGCAACGGCGCAGCCTGACCTGCCGCCGTTCCGTCTCAGTGCTGAAGGCGGGTGGAAAAATAGCGAGGGGCAAATCTCCCTTCCCTTCCAAAATGTCACCCTGGGCAAAGCCATTGCGGAGACTCCATACCCAGCACCCCTGCAGCCCAGCATCCCCGCAGCCCCTGCACAAGAGTTTGCAGCTCCCCCAGTCCCCCTGCACTAACTCTCTAGGAAATTGCCGTTAAAATTAGGGTCTCTGTGGCCTCAGCGTCATCACCAGTGATAAAGATCTTGCAAGATGAGCGCTGCACGTGTTCACACCGGTGCTTTTGGGACTGGCAGCATGCCTGGACTGGGTTCAGGACCCAAAGCCCGGGTGCAGGGGATGCTGTGAGGGGAGCACATCCCTTCTCAGGGATTAGCAAGGGGAATTAGGCTCTGGCCTACTTTGGGATTTTCCTTAATTCCTTCAGATATTTCTACAGTTTTAAGTAGGCGAGCACGGCTCGCAGGGTTCACATGCAACGAGTTTCTGGGGAGCAGGTGAAGGCTCTCGGCTGCAAAGGAGCTCAGCATGAGGAGCCCGGGTCCCGCTGCTTCTCCTCCAGACCCCTGCAAACGAAACTCCTAATTTTGGGGCAAAACTTCCCCCTCCCCGCCCCCCGCCAAGCCCAGCACTTTCCCTGCAGCCTGTCCCGGGGGAAGTCCTATAAAGTAGAGGAATAGAGGCAAAGAGGTTTCTTCGCAGCGTTTCACAACTCATATCACAGACTAGCAGCAGCTGCCAAGTCCTGACGCAACATCTCCCCGTGTTTTGCATGTTTCTAGCTCAGGTCTTTCCTCTGCATCGCAGCCCCCTGCTCCAACCGGCATTTCCAACCCCAGCGCCAGCCTGAGAACCGCAATGGGACATTTACACGGCAACAAAAAAGGAGCCCCATCATTTGCAAAAGTAAAAAAAAAAAAAAAAAATCAATAATTATTGTCAAAACCAAGGTGCAACCTGTCAGATTCGACCAGACCCCGTCCCAGAGGCAGACAAAAAGGTTTTTAAAGCTATAATGGTTTTGAACGCAGGAGCCCTCTGCAAGGCTGCTAAGGGAGTGGGGCAGAGGGGAAATCAGAGATTTTTTAAAAGCACCGTGTTATTTCTGGCCAGACCACTGAGGAGTTTTAGTTTAAAAATGGTCTGCCTCTACCTACCGACCCGCTGGCTGAACAGGAAGCTGAAATGTGGGTTCTCTGGCAAGCAAGAAAATATAAACTGAGTTTGGGCTGTTCATTGGGCATAAAAAGCATAAGAAACTGAAAACAAATAAAATCAGATTTCTCCTGCTTTCACCTAGAAAATACATGTGAGCATTAACTCCCCCATCTTTTTTTTAAAGGGAGACAAGGCAGAGACGGACAACTTTGCCAAAACCAGCGTGGAGGCAACAGCAAGGTCTTATTAATCTTAATATTTAACATTTCCTCCGTGGAAATCCAGGGGTGACGCAAAGCATCCCCGGACCTGCTCTGCCCCTCGCAGCCCACCCACCAGCCCCGCGCCAGGGCCGTCCGAGCCCCCCGCAAGGACTCACTTTGAGCTGGGATTTGGAGACCTTGCCGCTCTTCTCCACATCCAGGGCAGTGAAGGCGTACCAGATGGACTTCAGCAGCTCCGCTCGCAGGTCCATGGCTACAGGCGGCGATGGCAGAGGCGGCTCTGTCGAGGCCGAGGATCCGGTTCCAGGAAACCGCCTGCCTCGACAGCCTTGGGCGGCGGGGGACGCGCGAAGCAGGAGCGCCATCTGCTTGGGCGCGCCCCGGGGAAGCCCACGGGCCACATCTCGGACCCACGGTCCCCTGGGCTGCAGGCCTTTCCCCTCCCGCCACGGACAGATTACCCCACGGACTGAGAAGTGCAATCCAGGGCTCACGGAGCGCAACGGGACAGGGATTCGTAACCCTTTGCTAGCTCGGCCTAGAGATCAAAAGCTTTCTCGGTGTTCTGCGGAGAGAAATCCCCTCCCTAACTCAAATAGCAGCTTCCTCCTCTGGGATTTAAATGAAGAGCTTCCCCTTGCAGCAAGAGCACGGGCTGTGCCTTTTGGAAAGGTCCCAGCTCTGCTTGTTTTGGGATCCGTCGCACCAAGGAAGGCGAGCAGAGATCTAGCCCGCTGCAGCCCTCCCGGGTTATGCCTGTTCCTTGCTTGCAGAAACCTCTTCCTCTGCAAACTCCTCGGGTATATCCAAAAAATAAACCACCTGATTGCTGGGAGCCTGCGCTGGTGTCAGGTTCATGGTTGGGCTTGATAATCTTAAAGGTCTTTTCCAACATAAATGATTCTACAGTGCTCTCTGCGCTGGCTTTGTCCACAAACTGCCCAGGGCAGAGGTATGCAGCGGAGGGGCTGAGGTTACTCCTGCTGGGTTGGGGGAGCCAGCCCAGGCGTCTCTCCCCAGCTCAGAGGGTTGTAGGATGCATTCACAGACACATTTTCTTGTCTTGACACAGTTCCCTAAACCTCAGCTTGCCAGAGTCCTTGGAAGAGCCGAGGCCTGATCTGAGATTCAGGAGACAGCTCTCAGCCCCTCTAAGACACACGCTGAGAGTTCAGAGGCTACAGCTTATCTTGCTCACACCCCTCCTCAGCGCCATTTTTGGACAAGCACTGCACTTTTGGTCAATTCAACAAATCTCCTGAACTTCCTTAATCCTTACATCTGCAAAACAGTAACATCCATCCCACCCTCTGTCAGCCACTGGCCCCAAGGACTGAAAGAGTTTTGTTTTTTTTTTTTTAAAAAAGAAAATTTTTAATTTGTTTTTATTTCAACTCAGTATTTACATCCAAGTCTAGCTCAGCCCCCAACAAGTGCCAGCTGGTTTTGGTGGAGGGAGCGCTCTGCTCTGCTCCACAGAGCTCAGTCTGCCAAGGAAGTTTGCTCGAGAGTGGAGTGTGATACAGAGATGGGAGAACTGCTGTCGGAGCCAGCCCGGGCGCTCGCTCCAGCATCAGGAACCGGTCACCACTCAGACACCGAGCCCAGGACAGCCTGGGCTTGCTTTGATGGGGCTTTATTGCTTCTGTGCATATGCTGCCCACTTGTCCCTGACCTGGAGGGATGGGCAGAAAGGGGAGCTTTTGGACCATTCCTAGAGGGAGAGGGCAGGAAGTGCCTCTCCAAAAATATTTTGCACTCCCAGAGAGTGCTGAAATCTCTGTGGCTCCACCTCTACTGTAGAAGACTGACAGGTCTTGGAAATCTTAGCCATGAAGAAATAAATACTAGAAGACACAACCTGCCATCTCCTCCAGACAGAGGGAGTCAGCGCCCAAGGCAAGGAGCAGGAAAGTTGCTGCTCAGAGCCCAGGAAAACAGCGGAGCCTCCAGGAGAAGGCAGCAGCCAAGTATCTTTGACATCGCTCCATGGAGAGGAGAGCCCTTGGAACAGGGTTGCTCCGGTAGCCCAACACTGCCGGCATCAGCTCTCACCACCTGCGCGGTGCACACACTGGCCGCTGGTCTCTGACACCTTCCCTCGCTCGCGTACCGCACTTCTGCGCACCAGCTGGCCCGGTTCCTGCAGCTCCCGAGGCCCCCATGGAGAACAGGCTCGGGCTGCCTGCTCTGCCTGCCCAGGAGGCTCTGCAGGGTCTCAGCACCCATTCTCAGACACAGCTGCGTCAAGTGTTACAGGTTCATGCTGGACTGCTGCTGCGGCCATGCTGATGGCTTCCTCCAGGCTCTGCTGCTCTTCTAACTAGTGGAGGAAAGGGAGAGAGAGAACGCTGTCCTCCAAAAGGTGGGCTCTGGAGGCGTGGGCTCGCTCAGGGCAGCCCCCAGCAGGACAGAGGTACGAGGGATTAGCAATGGGTGACACAGGGAGAAAGCGGCAGGGCAAAGCAGAGAGAGACATGGCTATGATGGGGAAAGGCTGTTTACAAAGGAGCATTCTGCAACCCAAGGAGCGCGTCCCTGCTCTCCTCTATACACAGGGCATCTGGGAATTAAGGAGCAAGCACCCTGGGCAAGAGGAGATGCAGCAGAGCAAGAAGGTGAGTGCTGAAGCCAGTGGGTGGATGGGGGAATGAAGAGGAACGTGGCAGGAGCTGTGTGGTACCTGCACTGCAATGTGGGTGCCACTGGTGGTAGCCAGCAATGCCACCTGCTGATGACGGAGGGATGTGATGGCTGATTCTTCTGACATGACTGCCCCAGAAGTGACTATGGTAACCTAGGAAAAGTTAAGATAAAAACCAATCATGTTTCAAAAGAAAATGCAATTCCCTTCTAGCAGGCTGTTTCTCCACAGGGAAAAGGGAAGGTCCCAGTTTTTGTCTGTACCGGCTGTGTCTCGGTGCCATCCGTGTTGGCCACAGTCACGGTGTGTGTGTCACCACCTGCCAGCTCTTCCTCGGGCATGCCGAGGGCACCGCTCTGTGTCACCATGCTGATTGCACTGCCCAGGGCCTGCAGATCTTCCTGTGACAAACTGACCTGGGCGGGATAACAGCGGATGCTCTCAGCCAGGATGGCTTCTCAGGAAGCCTTACGCAACTCCTGAGTTTAGCAACACAAAGGTCTCAGTAAGGATGAAATATTCTCTCTTCCTCTGCATACAAGACATAGGGCAGAGAGAACTCCAAGGACTTTGCCAATGTCATGGACAGAATCGATGGAGAACTCACAAACCTCAGGTCTCCAGGCCTCCCCCTTCTACCACACCTCCCCTTCCCATTTAGCATCTTCTCTCCAGGCTTTGAAGGGACAGCTTGTGCATCGCTGCAGCAGCGAGCATCTTGGACTAAGAGGAAACAAGCGTTACTCGTGGCAGCTGTTTCCTTTGCCCCATGCCACAGAAGGGAGTTTTCCCCAGTCAGCACATGGGCAGCTGGTGGAGGGAAGTACAAGAAAAGCACTGCCGTATACAAATGATGAAAAAACAATCTCCAAATCCAGCCTGTGTCAGCAGAGATTGGGAGCTGCCTCTCGACAGCTGTCCAGGAGGCAAGGGCTGCCAGGCGCTGCACGCAAGCCTGGGCAAACGCCTGCAAGACCCCGTCCAGCAAGAAGGTGAGGTGGGGACCAGAGGCCCATTCTTCACCCTCCGCATCAAGACTGCAGCAGTGGGTAAGGCGGTAAGGAGGGAGCCCTCATGACAGACAGAGCCCATGAAGCCCCAGGGTCTGTTTTATGCTGAAAAAAGCCTTAAAGAGAACACCAAGGCTGGGTAGAGGCAGACTCTTACTCAGTTAACTGCTGTCCCCCACATGCTGGAGGCTGTCGGTGTCCATACCTGCTCTGTCCCATCCTGAGAGATAAGTGAGACCTGAGTAGGCATACCATCGTCATCTTCCTCCTCCTCTTCGTCTTCCTCCATCTCTGACAGGAAAGCAATATGCTGGCTCTTCAGGGGGGAGCCTCTGTCAGCAGCAGCAGCTGAGTCAGTGAAGGGGAAGAACAAGAGGGGTGAGAGAAGCACTAATCAGAGCATGAAAGCACATGCCTGACCCCAGGACCTGCCTGTTGCCTGAAGGGCCAGCGCAGAAGAGCACAAGATCATGATGACAACAGCCCAGTGTTGGCCTGGGAAGAAGGGTCTTTACCTCTCCCTCTACTACAGAATGGGCAGGAGTCCATTCCCAACCTGTGACATACAGCAAGGACCACGGGGAGTCCTTTTCTCTCATCTGTGACACAGATCTGGGTTTGATAGGGGAGGCAGGAGGCCACAGCACAGACCCGCGTCTGACAGAGGGGAGCGGCGGCAGACTGTTGCTGTTATACCTCTCCCCATGGCCACACGGCCTCACCCAAGCCTGTCGCAGGTGATGGCGGAGTGGATGCTCACCCTCCAGCTGCTGCTGTTCATAGAGGGCCTGTTCGCTCTCCTCCGTGGCCTCTAGCTCACCGTGGCTGCTGCGCTTGTGCATGGCCAGCGTGGAGGTCTGGCGGTAGGTCTTCCCACAACTATTGCAGGTGTAGGGCTTGCAGTGCGTGTGGACCACGTGGTGCTTGTAGAGGCTGGAGTACTCTGTGAAACGCTTTCCACAGCCCGGCACAGTGCACATGTACGGCTTCTCTCCTAGGGCAGAGGCCACAGCGCAGAGCTTAACCCACTCACCCCCCTCATGGTCTGGGAAAGGATTCCCCATCAAGAGGGAATAGCTGGAGACAGACCACTGGAACAGGTGGAACAAAAATCAGCCCAATAAAGCAATTCCTATTTCCTTTAACTCGCTGGCCACTCCCAGATCTACCCCTGCAATGCCTGGCCTGGAAATGACCATTTCAGTCCCACAGATTTCCCTGCTGCCACGAGCTGTCAGTGCAGCCAACCGACTGGGGAGGAGCTGTCTGCGTTTCACCCTCTCCTCCTCTTACCTGTGTGAATTCTCATGTGGTTCTTGTAATTGGTGGCACTGGTGAAGCCCCTTCCGCAGTTGGGCTCCGGACACATGTATGGCCGCTCGCCTGTGTGCGTTCGGATGTGAACCTTGAGGATGTTGGATGTGGTAAAAGAGCGGCCACAGCCCACAAAGGGGCACTTGAAGGGACGCTCACCTGCATTGACAGAGTAACGTGGATGAGAGTCCTGCTACAACGCAGCTACCTGGAATGCCCTGGACACCTGTGTCCCTTCACTCCTCCACAGTATTACACCAACGAGACCTCAGATCAGACCCAACTGCCGGCACATTTCCTCTAGCAACGTTGGCATCCCTACCCCTTTTGCTCTCCTGTTCAAAACAGAGTTGAGAATCCCTAGTACTACTTCTACTACCCATCTGCTTCTGTCTGAAGACAACTTCAGTTCTGCCTTGTTCCACCCAAGATACAAAAAGGCATGTCCTGGACAAAGGCTGAAGCAGTACTTTATCTTGGAGACCCTTTCAATGGGGACCTCAGTTCTTCTCCTGTACTGCTCACCTGTGTGTGTCCGGATGTGTTTCTGTAGATCCCCAGAGGTTTTGAAGGCTTTGCTACACACGTCTTCTGGACACTTGTACGGTTTCTCACCAGTATGTGTTCTTACGTGGCTCTTCAGCCCGTACCCTGTCCAGGAAAGAAACTACAATTAGATTTTATAACAAGAAAGAAATAATATGGCAAGCTGTGCACCACCTCTCAGTTCATGCATTTTTGAATGTCTGTCCTGCGTCTGCAAAGCTGAAGGGCAAGAAATATCCAAACAGCCTCACAACACCACTGACAACTCAGCTTCTTCCTGTAACTCCTTTAATCTGTCCATAATCAGTCAAGTCCCAGGCAGTCTCCCATGCTGCACTTCCCCCTCAGAAGGCTTTAAAAGCTACGCTTATTGTGCTATGCTGGAAAAAAGCCAGGGCTGATACTCAAGAGTGGTTTGGACTGGAGAGAAAACAAAATTTGCTCAAAAGAGAAATTGTTACCTGTAGCAAATGCTTTTCCACAGCTTGGGAAGTCGCACGTATATGGCCGGTCACCTGTGTGAGCACGTTCATGTACCTGGAAAAGAAAGAACAGGTCCCTAGAATGAGGTCCAAGACAAGGAGGAAGGAAAACAGTGTGGAGAAATTTAGCTGGTGGAGAGAATCTGAAGCTCTCTCTTGGATTTCACCTTGGCCAACTGACACATCTCGATCTCTTGGGGAGCCAAGCACACAACTCAGCCTTTTGTATAGCAGCATTCTGATCTGGCACTATACCATGGGGATATGTCTGGTCTGCACACTGTGTGACTGCATGTTACCTGCTTTACCTTTAGATGGTGGGCAGTGGTATAGAGGCGGCCACAGCCTTTGTACCCACAACGGAAAGCTCTATTGCCGACCTGCTGCCCCTTCTCGTTGCTGTGCACTTCCTCCTCCTGCAAATCCTGCCGAGACACGTATGGAAATTAATTCAGTGAGCCACTATAGCAGGCTTCGCAAAACCCACACAAATCATTTCCCTCCTTGCTACGCACTCCTTCAGATAACCTCACAAAAACATGTTCCTACAAATGCAACTTGTGCACATATGGTAAAACGCAGGTGACGGGGCAGGGCTCTAAGAACCAGCATTTCCCATTCCCACCTCCCAGCCCACTGGGTGTTCTTGGACACATAACTCACCTCGCTGTGCTTCACTTAGCTCATCTGTAAAACTTGCAGCTAATATGTTTGCTAACCTTGCAGAGAAGCCACAAAGCTTTTTTAATTACTAGCTGGCAAAGCGCTCTGCAAGAGGAGTTCGGCCTAGTTTCAGAAATGCATCACTGAACAATTCAGACCTGGGAAGGGACGTCGCTGGAATCCTCACTTTTCATATGGCAGGTGTCTGTCACTCCCTCCTCTTCCTCGTCAGACACCTACAAGCAAAGAGGCATGGGTACTGTTCACACCTCCCTGTACAGCACGGAGCAGGTGAGCAAACCAAGCAGGAAGGCATTCACATCAGCAGTGCCACCCCACTCTTCTCCAGAGAGCTAGGGGAGGCTGGTCCTACCGCAGCAGAAAGATCTCCATCGGCAAATCTTAATGCTGCCCAGCTGAGCGCTGTATCAGCACACTCCTGGTAGCCCCTTCTCACACAACACCATGAAGATGGGAGAAGATGGCGGCACCCAAGACATTCAGATGGAGCACTGCAGTGACCACACATTAGGATCTGAAGCTATTTTGGGTTTTGAGGCCTTTGTCAACATGGGGAACAGTGGCCATAACTTAGCCACTCCTGACATGTAAAAGGTTAGTCTTGATTTGCTGCCTGAATCATCTGTGGAAGAGAACATCATACCCAGGTGGCATTATGAGAAACCTAGCAAACAGAAAGAAAACACCTTCAAGGAGGGACATACAAAGCAAGAAAAAAAATCCAAGCTGTATCACAGCAGCTCTCTGCTCTTCCCAAATCTGTGTGCCTGCAGCAAGTTAAGGGTGGTAGGCCCAGCACTCTGTAGGAACTAGCTAGAGGGTCCAGCAGGAAACTGCCCCGTTCTAGGTCCTTAACTGTCAGCCACCTGCCAGTGGTGGGACTCTCACAGGAGCCCTGTTCAGTTTCTCTTCTCAAAGCTGGCATTGCTGAAAAGCAAATATACAGAAGTACTAATGAAGGGAGGACACTTAAACCCCAGGCCAAACGTGGACTACTACACCAGCCCCTCAGTGCTGCTGGCAGACCATGAAAGAAGCATTGAGTCCTCACCTTACTGGCGTACTGCTTGAATGCATTAATGGTCTCGACATGAAAGGCATCATCTTCCTCCTCTCCAGCCAACTCCTCTAGCCCAGTTTCTGCCTGCACTTCCAGGATGGTGCTGCCAGGTGGCACAATGACAGGACGATGTATGTAGGCAGTGGAGCCATCCTCCAGCTGGACGGCCTCAAAAGTGCTGGGGTCACAACTTTCTGCAAGAGGAAACCAATAAAATCAAACGTAAAAGAGCTGCTGAATGCGAGGCACTCCTCATCTCCCTGGGCTACCTACAGCCTTGGAAATCTGTGACACTTAGCAGCTTCTACTCCAGCTGCCAAGGGAAGAACAGGGAACACGCTTTACCTTTAGCTGTGTTGTGTATGTATGCCATACTGCCATCTTCCAACACTACTGGCTGACCATCTTCAAAAGCCACAGACTCTAAAAGAAAAAAATCCACACACCTTATTGGAAGACTCAGTGAGTTTCAAGCAACCTTTTAAGAACAGAAAAGGGAGGCGGCATACAAGGAGCTTGGGAGGGCAAAGGGAGGACTGCCCAGAGCAACAGAGTTCTTTCTACCTGTCCTTTTACACCTTACGGTGGCTGGGGAGGATTCCTCTATGCCGCTCTGGTGCCTGCCACACGAAATGAATTCCCATCACCTCTCAGATTAATTAATGTCACCTCATTTTGGAGGTGACATTGGCTGATGGGTCAATGACCAAGGTGGCATTGCTTCCAACAATCCCCACCCTCCCCCCCAAAAGACCTATTCCAGAAGTAATATATTATCTCATAGTTCAGAGGAAATTCCTGTCCAACTGCTCCCACATGAAATAAACGTTGTTTGGGCTCTGTAGGTGGCACAAACACAGCACACAGCTTACTGGCCTTGCTTGTAGACTTGCGATCTGTCAGACTGACAACTGAGAGAGAGCCCACAGGTGAAACAACACTTAAACATTTGCTTACACCACCAGCAAATTTGCCTTCTTGTCAGATTGCTAAAAACTTTGCAGGAAATCACATGTTCTATGTCCTTGCTCATTCAGCCTCAAAACCATGGGCAAGAAAAAAACCCCTACACATATATAGAATTCTTAAAGCTAGAACTAATAGAGGAGCCCGACTGTTGGAACACAGACAATTGCAGTTACATCTACAACATCTTTCTAAAAAGAAAGAGGTGAATTTATGGTCCTCACCTTTCTGAACTGTCACCTGGTGGATATAAGCTGTGGTCCCATCTTCAAGTTCAATGACTTGCCCTTCAACCAGTTTTTCACCTGAAACAGTTAAAAAATTGCCATCAATGCTGCCTGCAGAGTCCAGTCTTTCTGGTCCCACGAGCTGTCCCCTTTGCCACATTTTCTCAAGGAAACCAGTCCCACAGAAGATAGCAAAACTGTTACTTATAAGCTCTTATTTATCAAGCTTTCCCCTGAATAGCCACAGAGGCACTTAACTTCCCAGAAACGCTGGAGCCTCCCTTTCCTAGACAGGAGGATACAAGACAAAGAACCTCAGTCATCACTTGTTTACAAGCAGTGCTTCACAGCCCTGTAAGCCAAGAAGCAGGAAGAATGATGTGTGCTAAACGTTTTGGATCTAAAGTAGAAAGCAGTTACACTTGTGCGGGAGAAAAATTCAACTAGGAGCTTTTAACGGCATCAGCAGGGACCTGAAAATTAATTTCTTCTACTTTGATGGAGGATCAACTCTTGGAAAAAAATTACAGGACCTAAAGTGTTCCTACCCTTGATGCGTTGTGAAGACTGGACTCTTAAAATAGCGTAACTCTGAGTAACCCTGTAATAATGTTTTAGTTACCAAATTATTTGATGCAGAGAGGACATTGCTCTATTCCACTTGAACATGAGGAATCCAGGTTGCTTTCACCCAGTGCACAATGCTTGTGGGGGTCACAAAACCTAGTTGTTTTCAAGATGGTCCAACTCCACACATGTAATAAGCTTGCAGTGAGTTCACACAGAAAAGAAAGCAAGAGAGCAATCCCCAGGACATGAAGCCTCGCAACTCAACCGTCCTGTTCCACAGGCTGGGAAACAGCATGTTCCTTTTCTCAGAACAGTGGGTAGTGAAAGAAGCAGCACCTCACAAACACCAAAATAAGGGCAGGTGTTGAATTTGGCACCGATACCGCTTCACTTAACCACCGCTGAGCTCAGCACCCCTTCGAGTGAGAAAAGCACTACTGTGAACCAAACGCTATGCATCCCAGTGAAGTGAAACATCCTGCGTAGCTTCAGGGGAAGTTTTGGTTGAACAGAGCCCTGCAGGCCACAGCGTGAGCTCCATTTCCCCAGTAACCCTGGAGAGAACAGGGCTCACTCTAGTCTGAACAGGACCTTCATTTTCTACAGCAACAGCTCTCTCATCTCCAAAGCTTTATTTCCAAACCAGAGGCATGTTTTATTTCTGCTGCGTCACTCTTCTCTGCAAATCTAACTGATAGTTGCTAGCTTCCTGAACAAAGTGACAATACAAGATGCACGACAGTTTGTGTGCCACGAAGGCACTTTTGATAAGTCTGACTTTAATTTCACAGGGTCAATCAAGAGACTTTCAGACTTCGCAGCCCAAAGGAACCGTTACCTTTGACAGCCTGCTGAATGTAGGCTGTCGTCCCGTCACTAAGGGTCACTGCTTGCAAGCCCAAGCTCTCCATCCTGACCCGACGACTGGTCCTCAGACATGAATTTCACTTTACTCAGAGTGCTCACAGAGAGCACCGGGACCCAGAGCAAGAGCTTTGTGGAACAGTGAGTTGTCTTCTTTTTTGCAAGCCTTAAATAAAAAGAACAATTCAAATTTTATTTTCTCCCAACATATGTGTACTCACTTTTGCACATTAAGAAAGGCTTGAATGGCAAACTATTTTGGAGATTATAAAGGATTAAACTGGACAAAAGATGCACCCTTCCCATACCGATGACACGCAGGGCTAACAACCTATTCCACAGACAAGTATAAGATAAAGCTTATCAAGCCAGTGAACTGACAGAGATAGTGTAAATGCCACATTCAAGCCCTTCCTATCCACCAAATGATCTGCAGGAAAGGTTTCCGAGTACTTTAAAGTCTGAACCTACAGGCTGAGGGTGTCCTGTACTGCAGGAGATGGGCAGGATGATGATCTTTGTCCCTGGAAGCATCCTCATTCTCTCCTCCCTTTCCTGTCTAATTCCCGGCCTTCTGAGGAACAGAATTTCAGGCTATCAGCAGATGATGTTAAAACATCCACACCCCCACGAGAATATTCTGCTAAGGAGGCACTCTGCTGACAGATTATCTTTCAAAGCAGCTGCAGTAGATTCTTCATGACTAATCTCCAAGATAGCCTAAAATTTTATCATTTTGATTTCCAGGAACAAGTCTGACCGCTCTGTCACTGCAGCACCCAGGGGTGCAGCCAGGCTTCGTGCCACGCTTAGCGCCCTCTAACCCAAGGGCTCCCTAAGCTCGCAAGCAGCTCCTCTCCAGCTGCAGCAGATTCTGCCTGCTTTTAGGGCTGACACCTCCTGAGAAGCGTTGCAGCTCATGTCCCAGCAAAGGCTCTGTCCCAGCAGGGTCGCCGGGGCATCGCTGGGGAACCGAAGCCCCTTTGAGCCGCTATGGCCGCCACGCAAACCGATGTCAATGCTGCTGGAGGGGCCGCGACCCCCTGGGAGCGATGGGGCAGGCGCTGCCTGAGGAAAGCCAGGTGTAGGCTGCGGTGTGAAGTCACCCAGGGGGTGACAGGGAACGTGCTTCCCGCGTCAGGGCAGGGCTGGGGACGGGGCAGGGCAGGGCCTGGCGCCATGGCGAGCCCTGAGGGGAGCGGCGGGGCGGGGCAGGCCCNGTTCGCCCCGCCCCACCCCGCAACCCGCATAACGACAGCTCTCACCGCCGCGTCTCAGCCTCCCGCAGCCCTCCACCCAGGTTCCGGGGCACGGCGGCCCCGCCCCCCGGAACTGGGCTGGCAGGGCCGGTTTGGGAAGATCGAGCCGCCGAGCGGTCGATGCGCATGCGCGCTGCCAACATTGAAGTCCAAAGGTACAGCTTACCCTCAGGGGCCTTGCCCTTCCCTTCCCAGCTGAGGGGCGGCGCAGGCCTCCAGCGGGTACCTGCCCGTGTAAACTTAATGGGGAGGTTTTATAGCACTGAAGCCCAAGAGGGGGAACCTGTCCCAGCAGCAAGGCGGGGTGCGCCGGGAGCTCCTCACGCAGGGCTGCGTCCCGTCTCCTTCCCGGCGGTTGCTGAGGGGAGGCCGGGGCTCCTGGGATGCGAACCCTCACCACTGCAAGGCGGTGGGGAAAGCTCCCGGCCTGGTAGTCTGAGACCGGAGGCAAAGAGACCACAGCCATTCGTTTGACAATGAAGGAACTGCCCGCCGCGGGGAGCCGAGAGGCGGGGAAGGTGGTACGGCCCTCCAGCACTGCACGCCGCCACTCCCAGCATGGCAGCCAGCATGGC
>WAAD01010887.1:994191-1050607 GCA_013389945.1 Fregata magnificens
GGTCCGGGCTGTTGACTGGGTGCGGGCAGCGGGGGCGGCCGAGAGGGAGCGCGGATGGGCCGGGGTGGGCTTAGGGGCCTTGTCCCCCCGCTCCGCGGCCCGCAGGAGGCCCAGGCGGGGTAGGCCCTGAGCCCGCGTTGTCTCTCCCCCCCGCAGCAGCAAGGTCTCCCGCGACACCCTGTACGAGGCGGTGAAGGAGGTGCTGCAGGGCAGCAGGACCAAGAAGCGCAAGTAAGAGCCCTGCGCCATGGCAGGACTGGCCGCGTCGCAGGCCCTGGTGCTCGGCCGGGGTCTGGCTCTCCCCCAGCAGCCCGGCTGGGCCCTCACCTGCGCCGCTTTCCTCTCCCCTTCCTCAGGTTTGTGGAGACTGTAGAGCTGCAGATCAGCCTGAAGAACTACGACCCGCAGAAGGACAAGCGGTTCTCCGGCACCGTCAGGTTCGGCATCCTCTTGCTCCCACCCAGCCTTCAGCCTGCGCCCCCGGCTCTGCTGCCGGGCCCTGCCCTGGGACAGGCCGGCTGCCGCGGCAGGAGGACGCAGCGCTGAACCGCTTGGGTAGTTCAGACCGCCCCGGCTAAGTGGGTGCGGCTGGACGGACCCCTACCCTGGGTCTTAAAACATGAGGGGAGGTGTGGGAGGCTCTGTGCTGTCCCCACCGACCTGCTGGAGAAGGCAGGTTAGAAGCTGTGGAGGAAGATTCCCAGGCACTGTGGTAAGGTACCTCCGTGATGGATCCCATGGATGTGTGTGTGGTGCTGGCGGTTCACAGTAATTCGGACCTTCTGTCCCCAGGCTGAAGTCAACTCCGCGGCCGAAGTTCTCGGTCTGCCTGCTGGGGGACCAGCAGCACTGCGATGAGGCCAAAGCGGTTGACATCCCTCACATGGACATAGAAGCTCTGAAGAAACTCAACAAAAACAAGAAGCTGGTGAAGAAACTGGGTGAGTGGTGGTGTGGATCGGGCTCAGAGTACCCTGGCTAACTTGGGAGGACTGGGTAAGCAGGACAGTTTTCCCGGTGCTCAGATTTCCACAGCACGGGAATGGAAAATTGACCAGAGTCAGCCTGAAGTACAGAAATCTGTCTAGAAACTACCCAGAAGAGCCAACAACCTGTTAATGGTGTAGAAAGTCTGACAGGTCAGCCCTCCAGGAGTGGGGTTGGTTGTCCTCCTCCAGAAGGAGGGGATACAGGAAAATGTTCCTGTCTCCCTGGAAGTTTCACCCATAGCTCGTATTCCTCACTTGGCCGGTTAGGGAGCTGGAGTGCAGCAAAAGCCAAGCAAAGCTGGAGGTGAAAGTTTGATTTAGTCCTGCAGTACTTAAATGAACAGAAGGAAATGTGCTTGTTTTCGCTTGCTAAGAGGTAAAACTCTTTCCTCCCTGCAAAGTCAAAGTCATTTTGATACATATCTTGGGCAAACAAGAAAAGCTTCCCACTCAATCCATAATTAGCCACGGAACCAGATGCAATTAGGAAATGATAGGATACCACAGCTGCTAGTTAAGCCTCTCTGAGATGTGATACACCCATCCACCCACACATGCACAGGCTGCAGTAGGAGGCTCCTGGTAGAGCTCGGAGTTCAGCGTTGGTCACCTGTGGTTCAACAAATGCTTCAGGGAAAATGAGCTATGTACAGTAGGAGTGTGGGACTGCTGTCAGGGTGTGAAGCTGAGTGCTGGCAGCCTTGGCTGGTGTGACAGGAGTAATTTCTAATACAATATTAGTAAAAACTGCTTAGATGCAGCTAATTGGGCCTCTGGGAACATGGAAATGCATGTGAGGGAAACAGCAGCGCAGCCTCAGCTGGGCTGTTAGTTTCAGGCTTGCTGTAGGAGCTGAGAGTCTGTCCTTACCTACGTTGGTTCTCCCCTCACAGCTAAGAAGTACGATGCCTTCCTGGCTTCCGAGTCCTTGATCAAGCAGATTCCTCGAATCCTGGGTCCAGGTCTGAACAAAGCTGGCAAATTCCCTTCTCTCCTCACTCACAATGAGAACCTGGTGGCCAAAGTTGATGAGGTCAAATCTACCATCAAATTTCAGATGAAAAAGGTAAAGCAGGGCTTTTCCTCTCTGAGGCAGCGACATACCTGAGGGTTGTTTGTGACGGGTGATCACTTGTGTGTGGCTGCCATCTCTGGTCTGGGCTGTAGGTGTCCCTCGAGCGTCTTCCTAAAACAGCAGCTGGTGAGAAGCATCCAGTGCTCTCCTCTGCAGCAAAGGGAGAGAGTATGCAGAGCATTCAGCTGCAAGCTGGAAAGGAGGAGTAATTTATCTGCGGTTGAAAGGTCTTAGAGCAGATGATGCGATGATATTGATGTTTTAGTGCTGAGTACAATCAGTCATAATTAACACTTCTTAGAGTAAGTGGGTGACACTTGCAGGGTGGGGCCAGCGGGCCCCCGTGGCTCTGTGCACGCAGCAGTGCTTTGCCAGAGGCGAGTTTGGGACTTGACTCTCCAAGGGAACTTTGGAGCAGCTCTGCAAATATCTGCTCTTGCTGTCAAGAGATCTCAAGGCGAGCTAACTCCCTAAAACCAAAATAACCCTGTTCAGGCATTTTAATCTCGTGTCAGTGGTCTAAATGCGACTCATGGGTATTATTCAGCATTAACAGCTCTGCTAGCTGAGGTGCATCCTTGGACTCCAGCTGATCGGGGCCTGGGGGCACAACAACTGGGAGGACACAGCAAATACGATAGTTTGCAAATGCTGAAGCATTTTAAGTAACTGAGCTAATGATGTCCCGACACTTTGCCTGTCAGCTTGCTCATAAATCCTTTTGTCTTCAGCCTGTGGGGAATACTGACTTACAAGCTTCTCGGCGAGGCTGGCAGGCAGAAGCTTGGCCGCTCTGTGTCTTATGTGCGGAAAGAAAGGGCTGGTGCCCAAAACGAAAAGTGAAGCTGGCGCCATGCTTAGCAGTGAAGTTTGGAGCCAATTGTCTGTCCTGCGCCGGGTTAGCGGTTTGCAGGGCACATGCCAAGGCCGCCTAATGAGCAGGGTGTGGGAACGGGGTTAAACCAGAGGTCTGCTCCCGCTCCAGTGCCGGTTCAGCACGGCTCGTTAACATGTCCTTCCCGGCTTCCCCATCTCTTAAGTCACCTTTGTGCTCTGAGGAAGCCGGACCTACCCAAGCTGTCGTTTGGAGATGGAATCCAGATGCTACCAGACATGTTCGTGGGAGCCACATGCCAAATATAGTGAGCTCTGTGGAAACACCCATGGATAAGCTGGAGAAGTCATGTCCAGCTGACAGAACATGAGATAATGTGATACCCTGATGAGTTTAGATCGGCACTAGGCTGTTTTGTCAGTTGCTTAGCTGTAATCTTTGATTTCCCCGCAAAACTTCTACCCGCATGAGTGACCCTGGTGTCCGTGTCCCCCAGGTGCTCTGTCTGGCTGTGGCCGTCGGTCATGTGAAGATGACAGAAGATGAACTTGTCTACAACATCCACCTGGCCATCAACTTCCTGGTGTCCTTGCTAAAGAAGAACTGGCAGAATGTACGTGCTTTGTATATCAAGAGCACCATGGGGAAGCCCCAGCGCCTGTACTAATTGGGCAGCAATAAACTTTTAGGACACCTACAGGTGTGTGTTTGGTTGTGTTCCTCCAAAGCTTGTTGGGAAGGGTTTGCTGAAGAGCTGCTCGCTTCCTTGTAGTGAAAAATGCTGCGTTGAGCTGACAGGGACATGAGTTCAAATGGAGTATCAGAGCTTTTGAGGGTCGGAGCCTCATCACCCTGCATTCAGAGCAGGGTGGGGTGGGGGAGCAGCTCCACAACAAGCAAAACTGAGGTGGTTAGCACAGCTGAGGGTGTGCAGCACAGGTCACTGCTCAGCAGATGTGCTGTAGCCCCAAGATGCCCACCGAGGGGACCCTTACCTTCCTCTGTGGTCGCCTGAAGCCATCCTGTGTGCAGGGCTCTGCCCTGTCCCGGCAGCCTCCCCACCCTGGGGGAGTGGGCTGGTGGGCACTCATTTACAGGCTTCTGCTGCCCCTGCAGACAATGACTGGGGCCACAGGGTTCCTGCCCAGCAGCAGCTCATGAGGACTTGACGGGTGTCTTCCAGCTGGTCCCAGTTACCCACAGGATCCAGAGGAATGGAGGGTGCTGGGGGGGGTGGGGTGGGAGCTGCAGCTCAGCAAGTGGGTTGGGGCCAAGGTAAAGAGTGTTTTTCATCCCCTCTGCTTCCGTCTGAGCTAGTCCCTGTCCAACTCCGTGTTCTGGGCTAAAAATGAGATATGTTGCATCTAATTAATGTATATAAAGAAATACATTGTGTATGACTGGCAAGCTTATGGAAGTGTGTAGGATTTAAGCTTCTGGGGGAAAAAAAAACCCCTATGCCCTTGAAAAGAGCTTGTCTTAGCATCTGAGAGAACAAAACAATGAAAATAGCTTTGGATCCTGCTGTTAGAAACCTTTAAAATAAGCGTCGGAGCCAGTTTTTGAAAGATCAACACAACACCAAGAAATTCCATTTAATAATTAAAAAAAGACAATACAAAATGCAAACATTTCTTTTTACAAAGTTCAGATACATTTTTTTTTCTTTTAATCAAGTGCAAATAACTTCATGAACTACATCTTTCTCATTACTTTAATCATTTTTGCTAGAGATGGTAAGTCGTGGCCCGCTGCAAAAGGCAGATATAAATATTCCAACATGAAAAAACCAAAAAAAAAACCAACAACCCTTATTTCTGTTCACCGCGTCGAAACATTCAATACATCCGAGGTGGCTGATGATGCAGTTTTTCAGCCTTTCAAACCTTTTCTGGGTTGTGGGTGTGGGTGAAGAGAGGGACTGAACTGCAGTGGGGTGGTTCTGGTGGCCCCATGGACTTTTTTGGGGGGTTATTTGAGATATTTGGTGAAAGGAGGGTGAGGAGATGTTACCAGGTGTCTTTGGGCATTACAGGAGGATGTGCTGCCCAGCTCGCCCTTCCAAAACTGCTTTCGGGGAGCGGAGGTGGTCGGTGCAGTGACAACGGTGGCAACCAGGATGCCCCGAGGCTCCGGGAGCCCCAGTCCCGGCAGGGTCAGTGACGGCAACCCCACCGTTAAATCACAAAGAATTAATAAACTCCTCTGTGAGCACGAGTGGTGGCATCGCACCGGGGCCACCGCAGCGGGGTTAGTCATTCCCGGATTGTTTTTATTTTTGCTGGTTTTTTTTTTTTTTCCTTCTAAATATGAAAGACCCTTTCAATGGTCACTGCTCTGCTGCGACTGCCCCAGAGCAATAACTTCCCCCCTTGCCCCCCCAAATCCCTACAACAGCTTTTGTGCATCAAAGCAGCTGCTTTCAGACACCAACCAAGTGACAAACAGCTCAGCCCACAGATGTTGAGCTTCCAAACAGGCTGGGAGCTGGGCGACAGGAGGGGTAAATCCACAGCTGGGATGAATCAGGACAGACTTTTCCAACCGACGCATCCTGGGGACAAACCTCAGCCCCCTTTGCCAGCGCTCACCCAGCCCGCAGCCCCTAATAGAGCCCAGGAGAAGCTCTCGGGGTGCTGGAGCAGCACGGATTGAGGAGGGAAAACATGGGCGAGCAGCTGCCTCCCGGTTTTGGCAAGGACTGACCCAGGGGGACGTGCAGAGCAATAAATAATTGTTCATTAAGAGCAGGGCTCGCCCCAGATGCGGTCGAGGGGACAGCAGGAGACAAGCGGGGATGGGAGGGGAACTGCCAACAGGAACGCTGTAGGCAAGTCAACCACATTTAGTCCTGGCAGCTCCAGGTCTTTGAGAGGATGAAGATGGGGATGAAGGTGTGGGGAGGTGACAGCTGAGAGCCGGTTGCAGGGCTGGAAAGGGAGCGAGGCTTGGGGAGGCAGAAGAAGGGTGACCGACCGGTGGCAGTGGTCTCCTGTCCCCAGGGGTCCTGTCTGGCTGCATGAAGATGCTGGGGGACAAACCCAACGGTGACATCCACCTGGCCATTGTCCCCAGCCGCACCTGTCTGCAAAGCTGGGGGAAAGCAGGCGGCAGTGAAAGGGGGGGCTGTGGCAGGATGGGGTCCCCCCCCAGGATCTGCACCCCGCTCCCTGGGGAGGGGCTCCTGCAGCATCCTGGCAGGATGAGCACGTGGAGAGGGATGGAGCCAAAAGCATCTGAAGGGACTTGGAAGCACAAAGCTTCCCCAGAGCTGGGGAGGGATGACTCTCCCTCCAGGGATCTCCATACCTGGGGGAGAGATTTCAGGGCTAAGCGGAGGGGCAGCCCCCCTCTCCTCCCAGCGTGCCCCCCAAACCCTGCCTCGGGACCTGCCCCCAGTCTCTCCTGGGTCTCGGCTCATCCCTGAGCCCCTGCAGGGAAGCAAAATGATTTGCGACAAGCAGGTGATGGGGCCGAGATTTGCATCCTCCTCGCAATGGGGCTTGAACAACACACAAGCCGCGGAGGATCGGCCAGAAAGCACGCAGCCACCCCAGCCGCTCCATCTCCTCCGTGGACGGACCAAGATGCCTCAAACCCCCTTGCAAAAACTCACCCCATCACACGCCGAGCTGGAGAGGCACCATCTCCCCACCCCGAACAGGGGGTTTTTATCAGGGACAAACACGGCAGAAAAGGTTGCAAGGCCTGAAAACGGCATCCTGCCAGTCAGCGGCAGCCCGGGGCTGGGTTTGCTTTGGGTGGGTGGTNTCAGGCAGGTATAAATATTGTCGTTTCTAGTAGAAAAAAAACACTTCCCTCTAAATAATATAAAGAAGACTCAAATGATTGCACTTAATACATATGAAAAAGGTAGAAAGGAGGATATCCTAGTGCACAAACATTTACTCCTGCTCTTCTCAAAGCTTGCTTTTCCGAGTTACTCTTTGGCAGAGCTTGTAAGAAAGTCTGGTTTCTTGGCACAAGTGTCTGGGGTAGGGGGTGGGGGGGGGGAAAACCCAAACCCGGCTGAAAGTCCTTCTCCTTTGCTCCCTGTTTTCTCCCGTGCAGCCAGACATTGTTCTCCGGGAACGCGGCTTGGCTGTGCTTTCCTCCCAGCGCCAGCGTGGCTCTCCGGTGGGAAGGCCACCGGAGCCACCACGGTTGCTGTTCGCTGGCATGCTTTGCCAATCTCTCCTTTAAATTTTCTTTTTAATCAAGTATGCTTTTTTAAAATTCTTTTCCCCCCGATCTCTGCAAAGCGACGCCGATACCCACGACCCAGGCGCTGCGATACATACGGCGTTACCTTCTTGCCATCCTCCGTGAAAGAGCTCGGTGGGGTTGCAGCCGGCACCAGCCCTGTGGGCTGGAAGGACGATGACTCCCCCGATGTCCTGGGCTGCCGGTGGCACCGGGGAACAGGGACAGACCTGGCGTAAACCAAAGGGAGGACATAGGCTGGCGAAAGGACCTGCGCTTCAGTTTCCTAAAACGAAGAAGCTGCTTCGGAAGAGAGGAGCGGCTTCACTGGCGGCTGGATGAGACCGGAGCATCACCCCCCTGGCTGGGGGCACGGCTCTGCAGGGAGCGGCGGAGAAATCGTAGGGGGGACGTCTGCGGGGTGAGAGGTGGTGGTCCTGCTGGAGCCGAGCAGAGGAATGAGAAAATCGGAAAGGAGAAGGAAGGGAGAAGAGGTTTTCCTTGGCTGCGGGGCGGCCCGGGGGTGGCGGGAGCGCGGGGGGCTATTTGTAAGGCCGGAGGAAGCTGGAGACTTTGGAGCGGAGGAGTTTGATGAAGGAGCGGGGCAGCATCTCCTTGTGTTTCTCTGTGTACTTGAAGTAGTTCTGGGGGTGTGCCAGCACGTCGAAGAAAGCTTTGATGAGCTTCTTGTCCTGCGGGGAAGCCAAGCCACAGGCGGGGTCATCATCCCACCCTCTGCTCCCCCTGCGGCAGCTCCGAACCAAAGCCAGGAGTGCAGGGAAGGCATGGGGGCACACCCAACGGGAAGGATGCTCCTGCATACCAGCATCCCCCGGAGCCCTGGGTAGCGAGGACCCGGTGGGAACACGCTCACCTTGAGGATCTCCTGGTGGTTTTCGGAGGCGTAGAGCCTGCCGTCCCGCACGATGTCCTCCACCAACTGCTCGTAGTCCTCTGCAACACCCAGCCAAAAAACACGGTCAGGGCATGAGCTGTCACTGGTCCCCATCCCTGAGTCTGCTCCCCCCAAATACTTGGGAGGTGTGAACTGGGGGTGACCCGGGTACCAAAGTGGGCAGGGAGGCACCGGCATGCCGGGATGGCACCCCCCCACTCACCGTCGTAGGTGACGTAGGGGATCTGGAAGCCCCGGGCGCTGTTGGCTTCACTGGTTTTGAAGTTGATCCACAGTTTCCGAGAGCGGGCGGTGAAGGCGATGGGCCTCTCGTAGGTCTGGCACGTCTCGTAGGTGGTGATGGAGGATGGGGAGGCTGCCGGGAACGGTGAGGGGATGCGTGATGCCGGATGCCCGTCAGCGGAGCTACCCCCAGCTTTACCGTGCTTAAATGCTCACGGCGAAGGGCGGCACCAGGGATGGGGATTGTCCGTGTCTGGCGAGGCTGAGCCCCCCTAACCCTCACGTTACATACCGGGGATGTTGTTATTCCTTCCTTGCTCTGGAAAGCTCCAAATGGGGCTTTTTACCCCAAAAAAGAAGTGCTGAGACCCAGGTGTGCAACCCAGCCCACACTTAGCCCGCGCAGGTCCCCCTGATCCAGGAAGACACTGGGGCAGGAGGGTGATGCCGATCCTCCCGCTCACCCAATTCCCAAAAATCCCCTCCTGCTGTTCAGGGACACAGCTTTCTCCCTTTGCACAAGGCAGCGCTGTCAAACCCCAGCCTTTTCCTCTCCCGGCTTCTCCCATGAGCACCGCGGCGCGCTCGGTTACCTACAGTTTTTCCGCATGACCAAGACGTCGCCACACTCGTCCTCGGAGGGGAGGAAGATCTCCGGCACCACGATGAGGATCTTGCGCTTGGGCGGCGGGTTGATGTTCCAGGTGCACTCGACGTTGGCAGGGTAATTCCCCGGGTAGTTGGGGGACTCGATGTAGCCCGTGTACTCGCCCAGCTCCCCCCCGCACTGCCGGTCTGCGAGACATGGAGAGCCGGTTCAACTGGGAACCAGTGGCATGGGCACTGGGACAGGGTGGGTTTACCGGGCAAGGGGGGGAAGTTCTCTGTTAGCACTGTTTGATGCATACCCCCATGCCTGCCTGCATGCATAAAGCACAGAAATGACCCAAAACTCTATTTTAAGGGATTCTTAAAATAATTCTGAGGAAGGACCCCAGTTCACGCCATGCCTGTCCCCCCCTCCATCGCACCGCAGCTCGCCTACTTTTGCACTGGGACACGGAGGTGGAGCCGTCGAAGTCGGTGGTGGTGTTGCCGGGACAGGCGATGCAGTAATTCTGCCGAAAATCGGGCTGGTAGGTGCCCACGGTGCAGCGGATGCAGCGGTGGACGCTCGTGTTGTAGTAATGTCCGGGGGAGCACTGGACTGGGGGGGTCAGAGAGCAAAGGGGGCTGCATCAGCCACCGGCACGGCCCCGCTGCGTGCCCAGCTCCCCGGGGACCGGCTCTGACCTACCTTTGGTGTCGCAGTCCTGGAAGGAGAGGGCTCCCTCGTGGCGGGTGGTCAGCCCCCCGCCGCAGGGGAAGCAGAGTGCTCGCCCCACCTCGGGCTGGTAGGACCCGCGGGGACATGGCTGGCAGGGCTTGAAGCCATCGGCTGAGTGCTGACCGGGGGAACACTGACCTGCGGGCACGGGCATCGGTCAGTGCCGGCACCCGGCATGCCCTGGACTCTCCCACCCCATGCCCAGCTCCTCTCCTCACCAGCCTTGGCAGCACCAATAAATCTGGAGCAAGCGCTGCCCTTCCTGGGGTCCCCTCTAAATGCCCAAAATAGCAACTTCTGCGGGTCCTGGGGATGCTCAGGGCTTTCCCCTCTTCTGGATAGGGGCTGATGGCTGACGGTTGAGGTTGCAGCCCTGGACATCCCCCTGGGTGTCCCTCCCGGCCCCCCGCCGCCCCTTACCCGTGCAGCCGGTGATGTTGGTGGCTCCCACTGGTCCAAAAGCATCACCGCGGGGACACAGGTCACAGGAGAGCTGCCCTTCCTTCTCCTGGTAGGTGCCGGGGGGGCAGGGGACGCACTGCTCCGTCTGGCCGTGGTAATATGTTCCCTGCGAGCAGCTAACTGAGAGCCGGGGGGGGACGTCAGTGATGCGGCGCGGGGGCTGTCACCGCCGAGGGGGGACGCGGCCGGTCCCCCACCCTGGGCACCCCACGATGCTCCTTACCACACTTGCCACCCAGGCGCTGCTGGCCCGGCCCGCAGCTCTCCTGCCGCTCCGGGGCCACGCTCAGCTTCCTTGCCACCTCATACTCCATCCCTGCGAAGCGTAGCAGGAACCTCTCCTGGTTGATGGATTTCTTCAGGGCTTTGATGGCCGACTTCAGCTTTTTCTCCACTCTCTGTCGCAGGCAGTGCAGGTTGCAGCTGGCTGGGGATGCAGGGGGAAATGGGGGTGCAGGGGGGAACAGGAGGTGCAGGGGGAAACAGGGATGCAGCAAGAAACCCAGCAGGATTAAAACCATCTCCCAAGTGCTCAGCTGCCAGTGCTGCCCAGCACATCCCAATCCAGTGTGGGATGAGGACCAGTTTGGTTCTCCTTGCTGCATAGGGATGGCACCATCCCTCTGGTCTCACCACCGTCCCCCTGGTCCCACCACTGTCCCCCTGGTCCCACCACCCCTGCCTGCACCCGAGACAGGCCAAGCCAGCGCCGTGCCCACCTGTGATCTCCTCCGGCTTGATCTCCGCCTCGAACTCCAGCGTGATGCGCGTCACCTCCTTGTTGGAGGAGTTGCGAGCCCGGCGGCCCTTCCCCTTCTTGGACGAGTCGCACTTGAGGTTGACGAAGGTGACCTGGCAGTCGGAGCAAGGTGCCGAACCGCCTGCACACGCGGGGACGAGTCAGGACCCCGTCCCTCCCAGGGGGACGGGCATCCCCACCGCCCCCCCTGCCATCACGCCTCACCTTGTGCCCCAGCCTTCCCGGCCTCATCCTGCTTGCCCTTGGCTCGCGGGTGCAGGTAGCACTTGGCATCCTTGATCTTGAAGGAAGCCTTTTGCTTGATTGGCGCAGCAACAGTCTCTAAAAGAAAAGGCAGGTGCTCAACAACCCTGGCACGGGGCAGGCCGGCAGCGATGGCCATGGGCACCCCGGGAACCCCCTTACCGAGGCACTGCTGGCTGCTGTTGGCGGGTCTCTGCTGGCTGCCCTGCCGCAGGACGGGGGTCCCACAGCTGACCGTGTAGCTGCTGTCCGACTCTGCGGGAAGGAGGAACGGGAGTCAGGGGATGCCGGAGAGGCTGCCCGGTCCCCACGATGCTCTGCTGGGGTGATGTAGGGAGGCACGGCTGCGCTGTGGGGGGGATGATGCCCAGCACCCCACCGTGGGGATCCTGCACCCGACCCATGGATCTACACCCAGTGACGAGCCCCGCTGAGCAACCACCTCCCTCCCTCGCCCCGGCCACTACTTGGGTGCTCTGCACCCTGGCTGTGCAGCCGCTCCTCTCCCCGCCCAGTTTGGACCATGCAGGGAAATGGGGACCCCCCTGACTGTGCTGGCGGTGGCACCGGCACCGGTACCTGGCAGAAAGTGGGCCTTGGAGGCGCAGGTGAGGGCACAGCTGTCCTTCTTGCCCGTCTTGTTGCAGGTGAGGGTGGCCCGCGGCGGCACTGAACCTGGCAGGCATTTCACCAGCAATGAGGGACATGCGCTGGCTGGTGATGACAAGTGGGGACACCCATGGCTGGCACAGCCTGGGGACCCCCGAGGGACCCCTGTGCCCTCCCAGGTCATGGGGGGATTCACTGGGGAGGAGAGGGTGCCAGAGCACAGCATGGGGACCCCGGACCAGCATCCCAACCCCCCAGCTCCTCCTCGGAGACGTGAGATGTGACTGCTGGGATTTCAATTTTTTTGAGGGGGGCAGCCTGACCCCGACGAAGAGGAGGCAGTTGGGTACCAGGGCATGGCCAGGGCCATGAAAACAGCTCCTTTAGGGACACTTGCTGGTGCAAAAGCTTACGGCCAGCCCCGAGCATGGTCGAAAAAGCAACAAGACGACCAAGGGCAGAGGGAGCAGGTCAACACCTTACGAAACTTCCCATCCAGACCCATGTGAGATGGACATGGGGTCCCAGCCAAAAGCAGCCCACCCCAGAGCATCCCTGTGCCGGGATGCCCCAAAACCCCCGTGCTGGGATGCCCCAAAACCGCTGTGCTCCCCTGACCCTGACCTTAATCCCAACAGCCCCAAGTGATGCAGGGCCATGGGGCATCGGGACCCTCTGGCTGGGGGATGTCCGGGCTATGCTGGAGCATCCCTGGCCATGACAGGTCCTGCCCTGACATACCTATACAGTCCTTTTTGTTCCAGTGCAGCTTGCAGCCGGCGGGACAGGTACACTGATAGCTGCCAGGCGTGTTGATGCAGCCGAATTTGCAGCCCCCCCGGTTGATGCTGCATTCGTCGACGTCTGCGGGGAAGAAAGGAAAGGCGGTGGGTGAGGGGCAGCGGCAGGGGCTCTGACGCTGAGTCCAGCTCTGACACTGAGTTGCTGCATCATCTCAGTGCTGTGATTTTGGACAGATAAATTGCATGACCCATGCCCGGCTGGAGACAGGGCACCACAGGGCACTTCCAGCTGTGCCTCCTCCCTGCAGCCATGCCAGCCTCATGGGGACGAGGGAAACCCCAGCTCCCGGTGTCCCCAAGGGCCAAGCGGTGACGGGTGCAGCCCACCCAGGCTGAACCCGGCCCTGGCCCCGCGGCAGGCTGGGGAGCTGCGGGGGGCAGCAGACAGAGCCGACATGGAAGCACTTAGCAGCCGAATTCAAAAGGCAGCTGCTCGGCAGCCCTGGCCCCTCTCCCTGCGGCGGGGACCCTCCGCCCCAGCCTGAAACGGGGGGCCGATCCTCCAGACCTGGCACAAAGCAGGGGCGGAGGTGGGGAGCAGCCAGGGATGGAGCTGCCCCCCAAACACCCCTCCCTGCCTGGCTCCCTCTTCTAGGGAACGTCGGTGGGAGCCAGTGAGCCCTCCACTGCAGGGTCACACCGAGAGCATCCCAGGGGCCGTGCTGGCTCACGCTGGCTGCATATTTTGGGAGCACGAGGAGGGTTACCCACCCTCACTGGCCGGGCAGTGCCGGAGCACCCGGCCTCGTGCCGCCATCTCCCCAGGCCAACAGCACCGCTGCCGTGACACGCTCCGGCAACCCCCCCCCAAAGCATGTTTCATCTGCCTCCCCACGTCCCGGGGCGCCGTACACCCCCGCCCTTGGGAGCTATCTGCCTTGTGAAACTTAAATCAAACCCTTCTGATGTTCCCCTTCCCACCCCGTCCCAGCTCCCTGCCAAAAACGCCGGGGATTTCTCCCTCTCTCTTGCTGCAGACAAGTCGCAAATTGTTCCTGTCGCTCCGTTTGAAGTTGCAGACACCAGAGTCTGGCTGCGAGCCCCCTCCCTGCCTGGCCCCAGCTCGGGATACGCAGGGAACCGACCATCCCTGTGAGCCCTTGGTGTAAGCGGTATCCCCAGGGGTCCCACAGCAACCGTGCCATGGGGCTGCCCCATCCCTGGGTGCCCCGTGTGCCTCCCCGGGACCCGAAACCAGCGGGGTGATGGGCTCCTCCTGCCAGCGTCCAGCCGGCCCTACCTCCACAGTGGGTGAGCCCATACAGCGTGTAGCCCTTGTTGCAGAGGCACTGGAAACTGCCGGGGGTGTTGATGCAGAGGTGGTCGCAGGTCCGGTCGAAGGAGCACTCGTCAATGTCTGAAGGAAAGGCAAGGGGGAGAGGTGAGGGCTGGCACAGCCGAGGGATAGCCCCGGGCACAAGGGCTGTCCCCTTCCTGCTCCAATTGCTCCAGCAAGCTGGCGGCTGCACTGGGATGCTGTGGGATCCTGCACTGGGATGCTCCAGGGATCCAGCACCGGGACGCTCTGGGGATCCTGCACTGGGGTGCTCTGGGACCAAGCACCGGATTGCTCTGGGGATCCAACACCAGGATGTTCTGGGGATCCAGCACTGGGATACTCTGGGACCCTGTGCTCCCACGCTGCCTGCCTCCAAGCTCCCTCCTTGCCCGCGCCAGCTGCTGCTACATGGGAGCAGCAGCCCACTGCACCAGCATCCCCGCCTGCCCCGAGATCCTGCAGCCCCTCTGCACCTCAAATGGGCCAAACAGGGCCAGCACCGTGTCCTTGGCACGGGGCGGCTGTGAGAGCCCCCGGCTGCTGCCCAGCCAGGGCTCTGCCCCGTGCCAGGGAGGGATGCTGCGCAGGCAGGTCCTGCCACGGGGATGGTGCCAGCAATGTCTGCTTGCTCCCGCGGGGCATCTCGCCGGGGCAGGGAGGTCCCGGCTGGGCGGGTGAACCCAACCCGGCGGGTTTGAGCATCATTTCATTGGCTTCATTAAGTTAATTGCTGCGCTCACGTCAAACTCCCAGGAGTGCAGAACCTGGATGGAGATGAAAGCGGTTGCAGCCCCGGAGCGTGCCAGCCCCCTCCTTCCCTGGCCATGCGCTGTCGGGAGGCAACGCTGGGGCTCACGCACGCCCCCCATGCCGGCCTCGGCTGTGGGCTGGGGGGGCAGAGCCCCGTGCTCCCCCCAGGATGGCCCAGCAACCTGCCACGTCGTTTAAACGTGCTGGATTTATGTGGGGTGTGCAGGAGGATGTTGGGGCAGGGAGAAAAAGGTGGGAAAAGCAGCGCAGAGCAGCCAGCTCCCTGCGGAGCGAGCAGGATGCATCTTCCCCTTCCCCTCCTGCCCTCCGACAGATGGGGGAAGGAGGAATCCTTTTGCGAAAGCTGCTGAAATCCTCGCTCTGACTTGATGGCTTGCAAAAACGGCGCATCCCCGAGCAGGGCACGATCCAGCCCCTGCCACGGGGCGGCTAGCGGAGGGGGAGAGACAAGGCAGGACACGTCCCGCTGCTCTTCCCGTCCCTTGTCCCAAGAAAATGGTGGCCTCTCGAGACGGGAGGAAGCAGCTGGTGCGTCAGTGCGTGTGTTTTAGCAGCGAGCTGTTGTCGTGATGCTGCGGGATGGCTAGCAAAAACTTTGTGCAATAAAGTGGAGCAGCTTGGGAGGTGTCAGGGTGGGTGCTGAGCTCAAGGTGCCCTCCCAGGACACACGGGGTGCTGCTGGGGTCCCTGGTCCCCTGGCATGGGTGCTCCGGAGCAGAGCCAACAGTCCCAGGCTCGGGGCGTGCTCGCTGCCAGGGCTGCTGGCGGGGACGCTCCCTGCACCTGGGGAAGAGCTGTGTCCCAGGCCACAGGGAACATCGTGACCATCATCCCAGCCCTGAGTAAGGCCGGAGGATTTCACCTGGCATCTGCCTAATTGCTGGCTTTAACTCTGCTGAGAGAAGAGCCCAGAAATCCCCAGCGCGGGAGCGGGGCTGGGATGGCAGCCCAGCTCTGCAGATCAAAGCGCTAAGTCCCAGACCAGAACCCAAATCCAACACTAATCCCCCGAAGGATGTACGCGGTCCAGAAGAAAGCAAAGAGGAATGAGTAACCGGGCCAGCACTCCTCCAGCAGCCGCCGTGGGAGGGCTGAGAAATGCCAGAGGGCAGGGAGAGGTGATGTCCCCGGGCAGGGCAGGGTGCCAGGGTCCCGCTGCCCCTTACCTTGGCAGTTCCTCTCGTTGATGAGCAGCTTGTACCCTTTCTTGCAGCTGCACTCAAAGCTGCCCACCGTGTTCCTGCAGATGTGGTCGCAGCCGCCGTTGTTGAGCCGGCACTCATCGATGTCTGGTGGGGACAGGGGACACACGTCACGCCCCGGCTGGGATGCTCAGCCGGAAGAGTGGGGTCCTCCCCTCCGGACCCCATCCCCACCAGGAGCCAGCAAACGGAGGAAACCCTTTGGGCTCTGATGGTCACTGGGGAAACGTGGCTGCTGGTTTTATCTAGGTGCATTTGGGGAGCCAATGCGTGACACTGGGGAAGGCCAGGGCTCCTGGGCTCGGCTCCCCTTGGAAGTTGTGCAAAATGTTTAATTTCTGCAGGTCTCAGCATCCCCCGGAGCAGAGCCAGGAGCCAGGGTCTCCAAAAGAGCCTCGCAGCTGGGGGAAAGCACCAGACCAGAGCCTGCAGAGTCACAGGTTTGGGCTGGGGGCTACTTTTGGGGACCAGGAGCAGCGGGAAGAAAGAACAAGTCGGGAGGGGAAAACCCCTCCTTCAAAAACAGCCACTTGACAAAATAAATACTTTGCAACCCTCACCTCTCTGCTTGCCATCTCCTTCCTGCCATAAACAAAGCTAAAAATGATGATGCACAATAATTGCAAAGAGCCCCAACAACCTTGAAAGAGGCTGGGACTTGGTTTTTTGGTTGGTGGTTTTTTTTCCTTTTTCCACTAATCATCACAAAATTTAATGCTAGGAAACAACCTGTAAAATGGAAGGAGACCAGGAAGAGGCGGCTGCCTTCCCCGTCCCTCCATCCCCCAGCCGCCAGCACTGGGGCGGCAGCTCTGCCTCTCTGGGGCTGGGGCTTTCTTTTTATGACTGCAAGGGAGCGAGCTGTAAACCAGCCCGCAGCCGTAATAAAACCCCCAGACACAGGGGACGTGGCTCTGGGTTATTGCACGTTCCTGGAAACTGCAGAATTGGAGAAGGGGGGGGATATACTCTGACAAAATAACAGGGGGCAGGGGGTTTCTGGAAGCAGTCAGCAGGTAGACAGGCAGCTCGCAGCGGGATGGGCTTTCCTTTCAACCGGGGTCAAGTTCCCGGAGGTGCCGAAAGACACAATGCAGGCGCCGGCCAGCCCCGGGGTTGTGATGTCCCCTTGCCCTGGCGGGGGGCGGGTTTGGGGTGACTGGGGTAACCAGCCTGGACTGCTCCCCCTTGCAGAGGCAGGTGGATGGGGATGTCGGTGGGAGCATGCAGAGGCGCGTGGCATCCCGTGGTGTCCTCCCCCAAGCGGGATACGGTGCTTGGACCCGGCTGGACAGTGACTGCAGAGGGACTCATGCATCTCAAATTCCCACAGTGGGTGTGGATTTCCTGCACACCCAGCCTCTACCCATGGGGAAACTGAGGCAGCGGGGTGGAGCGAGGGGGGACAGGACCCTCCAGCCCCACAAGTGCCATGCCATCGCCTCCGACTTGACCTGACCCCCCTTTCCTCCTCCCCATAGGCTTCCCAGGGGAGCGGGGCCGACCATGGTGCCTTTAGCAAGGCGGCTGAGTTCCCGCGCCTGGGGGTGATCCCCGTCCCCACCCCATGGATGCAAACACCAAGAAAGCGAACGCTGCAGGCAACGTCGAGCAGAGCTAAAACTGAGCCTTTTCTAAGGGCACGGAGGACACAAGGGGGGGGTCTGAGGCACCCAAGGGTGAGCAGTGAACACCCCGGCCCCGCTCGCACCCACTTACCTTTGCATGTCTTCCTGTCGGGCTGGAGCATGAAGCCCATGGGGCAGCTGCAGTGCACACCCGTGGCCGCGTCGTGACACTTGCTGTCGCAGCCCCCATTGTTCACAGCACACGTCTCTGCATGGAGAGGGGAGAGAGCGGCCGGGGTGAGGGACCGGCATTTAAAAGGCTGGAGGGGGTCACACCACCCAGATGTCCCCATGCCACCCAGGTGTCCCCGCACCACCCAAATGTCCCCACGCTGCAGCCTGGGAGAGGCAGTGGGTGCAAACCTCCCTGAAACTGCCCTTGGCTTTTCACACAACAGTAATGAGGTCATGGAGCCCCCGAATTAATAAACATCCCGGATACAGAGCGCAAGGGCCTGCGTGGGTAATGCATTAACGTTTGGTGATCCCGCAGCATCTTCCGCCTCCGCAGACAACCCGGCACTCGTTGCCTTTCCCATCGCCCCGCCACGCACCTGAGTGCTCCTCCTCAGGGATTTTGGAGGTGAAATAAGGGTACGTGTGATTCACCCCAGGTTGCAGGCAGTGCTAAGCACCCAGATTTCCTGGTTCACCATCCAAACCCCTGCGCAACCCTCCCACCTTCCAACAACCTGCTCTTATATACTGGGTATCTGCATTTAAGGTAGAGAGGGGAGCGGGGACAGCCCTGTCCCTTCGTTAGAGGATGCTTTATTAATCGTAGGCAGGGAGCAGAGCGGTGCCCAGCCATCCCAGGGAGGATGGGGTCAGGGACACAGGCAGGGATGTGCAGGCAGAGCCGCTGCCTGTTGCGAAACAGCCGACACTTGGGGCGCTGGGAAAAGCGGAGGTGGTTTGACGGAGGCTCTTCGCTCCTGAAACGCGTCGGCTTTTCAGCTGACGAAGGGAAAAGCAGCTCTGTGGGATTAATCCTACCGTGCTCAGCCCCCACGCTGGCATCGGGGCCGCATGTCCCCAAAAACACGGTCTGGTGGAGTCCAGCTTTGGCAGCTCCCGTGAGGAGGAATTGAATTTCCAAGTGACAAAGTCACAACACTTGCTGTGCAAAACACAGCCAGAGCCAGGTCTCGCTGGGGATGCCCAGGCTGCGCTCCCTGGGGATGCAGGTGTGCAGCCCCGGTCCCCCGGCGGGACGGCGGGGGGGTCGCGGTCCCCTCGCTGCCACCGAGCCGCAGAGCCACGGGTGACCCCGCGCCGCTGGTCCCTAACCGTCACTCGCCGCTTGGGCACGCCGGCTGGTCCAGTGTCACGGGCTAATTAGGGAGACGCTTCGTATAATTAGAACACACACACAGAGGCAGGCAGCATCAGTGGAAAAAAAATCCAATTTAAAAAAAAAATGCTAATTATTTCAGTATTATCAAAGTCAGCTGTTGCTGGTAGGACTAGAAGGGACACTAATTTAAATGAAGCATTTTCAGCTTGACAGCTTCCCTGTGAGATCAATCCTCAATTTTGGTCCTAACCACCAGAAGAATGGTTTGAAGTGCATTAAGTAGTTCACAAAGGATAATAAAATATTCCTTTCAGAAGGCTGGTTGCTTGGATAAATGAGACATTTGGGCTTCAAGGAACCCAAGATGAAAATGCCTTGAAGAAATTCCTTGGAAAGAGCAAATCCCAGGTTCTCCCGCTCTTTGCGAGTGCCGCATGGGGTGGGAATGACTGAACCATCCAACCATTTGCCGCGGGGCGAGGGAGCTGGGATCACTCTGTGCTCGTCTTGCCGCTGCTATTTTTATGATGTCCCATAATAAGAGAACAAAAGGGACTATTTTATGAAATTAATAGCCAGCACAATTACAAAACTTAACGGCAAGGGAGGGATTTCTGCAGATATTATTCCTCCAGCCAGGTCCTCACACCACATGCAGCCCGGCCGTGCCGGGACTGTCCCCCCCACGGCGCCGGGGCGAAGAGCCGGTGTGGGCAACACCGTGCGAAGGGAAGGGAAACTTTCTGGAAGCCCAATGAATTCTTTTATGCCAGCCTTTGTTCCAGCAGCTGATGCAGAAGCAGCCCAGGGAGGATGGATGTAACAGGGTCGCTGCTGAGATGAGACGATGGGCTCGGCGCAGGCTCTGCTTTTAGCAGGACCGAGGAGCCGGAGAAGCGGCTGCACCGGGGAGGATGGGGCTCTCCAGGGAGCGCGGCACCCTGGGCACACTTCACCGTGCTCACAGCCTCCTCCAGTGCTGCAGCACCCATGTCCCCTCCTGGCGCCTTTGTTACCTTTGGGGATTTCGGCTGAGATGTAAAGCAAGCCCTACCCGTCATCCCATGCAGGATGCGGCCGGTGCCCAGGGCATGCCTGGGGTGGGAGCTGAGCCAGCACGGCTGGAGCACCACCGCAAACCCCTTCGCAAAGGGGGGACCATGTCCTAGGCTTCCAAAAAGCTTGGAGGGGACTGATGGGGTACCTGCGAGGCAGCAGAGGTTGGGCAGCGCGGGGCCAAGCGCTGGAGCCGGGCCCCAGGAGAGCGGCATTGTTCAGCGGTGCCGGCAGCCTGGGGGCTGCTCCCAGCCTGGCGCGAGCCAGCGTGACTCACCCAACCACACAGGGCTTTGGCGAGGGCCTCCATCGCTCGGGGAGGGAGAAGACAAAGCAGCTTGCGCACACACACACACTCTTTCCCACCCTCCTCCATCCCAGCTCCGGTCTTGCTTCCCGACCACCGTGCCAGGAAATCCTCACCCTGCTCGGCACCTTTCACCGTGCCGGCCGTCACCAAGGCCCGACCGAGCCCCTGCCCGTGCCCCCGCAGTGCCCTGCCCGCACACGCTCCGGCTTCGCCTCCACCTGCCGGGAAGCAGCAATCGCAGCAGGATTGCGATCCCACAAGCCTAAGGAGATAATTGCACGGTAATCGGAGGGATTACAGCCAGGTTGGATGGAGCACGGTGACGGCGTGGAGCTGGGGGTCCCCCCTTCTCCCACCCCTGTGGGAAAGGCTCTGCAGAGCCCCCAAAAGCCGTGGTCCGTGCTCCCTGCCACCGGTGAGCCGCACACCCACAGCTCCTCCTGGATGTGCCAGGAGTTTGCATGCAACCAGCACGTCCATGAACAAGATTCCCCACCACAGACAAGTCGCTGCACCTTCAGACTGCCTCTGTTTCCTTGTTGGCAGAGCAGAGGCGTCGCCTTACCTTCGTGAAGGGCTTAGACACCCAACGGGGGTTGCAAAGAAATCCTTGGGGAAGCAGCCAAGGTGCCCAGCCCAATAAAGGCTCATTGCAGCTCTACAATTTGCAACAGCTCTACAATTTGCAGCAGCTCTGGGCTGGGTGCCTCTGAGCATGGTTAGCAGCTTTGCTGGGCCAAACCCTGGGACACCGTGAATGCTCCCGTATCTGCAGAGGGGACCGTCCACGAGCGGCTGGGCTCCAGAAAGGGGTAACTTTGGGAGCGCACAGCCACAGAGATGGGCACGAGCATCCCCCTCCCCAGCACACAGCCACCCGCAGACCACTGCGAGCTCCTCTCAGGCTTGCTTGGTGGCGGCCGAGGGGGATAACCGTTGCCGCAGCCACTGGAAAGCGGATTATCACCCCCTGCACTGGGCTGGATCGACCAAAGCAACGCGAGAGCCCCCGCCTCATGCAAGCGCAGCCAGGGGAGGGTTTCTTTCTCTGTCCCCCAAAAGCAAAGTCTGCTTGCAGCCCGAGGCCAGGCTTGCTCTGCGGGGTTTAAAAGCAGCGGCAGGGGACAGGGTTAGTGAGGCATGCGGTTAGCGCGACAGCTCAGCCCCCCAAGCCCGGTTATGATCTCGAGATGAGAGACCGTCTATGGTTAGACCCCTTCGTAGAGATAGAGAGAACAAAAATATTTACCATTAGAAAACGTCTCAAGGATAACGTGTTGCTGGAAGTGTCTCTCCCCTGTTTAACATTATAAAAAAGTGATTTAGAAACAGTGTCCAGCAAGGAGCTCGGTTGGTGTCACACGTCAATGGGTTCAACTCCACCGCCTTTCCAGCCTGGTGGAAATTGTCCCTTCGGGTTTTTTCTCCCCCCACCTCCCAAAAGAGCCAAAACCCGAGGTTTGGGTCCGGTGCTATCGACTCCTCCATCACCCTGTCCGAAGCATCCCGTGCCCCGCAGCCTCTCCAAACCCCCTCCAGTTTCACACTCTGCATTGAGCTGGCTGGAGCCCCAAGCGAGAGGGAGGAAGCGCGTTACGAGGAGCGTTAGTGCAGCCCGTTAGTCTGGGGAATCGGGTCCTCGTCCTCGCCAGAGCAAAACCAGCGCGTGCCGGGGCGGGTTGCCATCCCTGAGAGGAGCCGTACAGACACTGCGTGGCTGTGGGCTTCGGGAAGGCAACCGTGTCCCACCGGCGGCAGCACTTGCACCACTTGGATTTAGCAGTGAAGCTGGCCAAGCTGGTGGTGAGCCCAAATTTTGGGCGCGCTTGGGCTGCTCAGCCTCACCTGTGCGTCGGTGCACCCGGGTGCACGGACCCCCGGCGAGGCATGACGCAGCCCCAGGGTGCTGAGCACCCGAGAGAGCGTGTGGGAGCCTGGGGGGACAAATGGCCAAGAAGGGGCTGAGAGCAGCCTGGGCAAAGCCGCAGACCCCAAAATCAGTGCTAAAACACCCAGGGACCACTTTTGGGGATTGCCTCAAAACATTAACTTCAGCTTTGCCCTGCAAAGGAAACTCTGCCTGGCACCACCCATCCATGGCTAGGAGATGTCCCTCCTTCATCCCAGTCATTTTGGGGAGGGGACAAGGCACCTCAGCAATTCTTTTTGCTCCCGTGTGGGGACAGAGCCCCGTGGCAGTGCTGGACCGAAGGCGGAGAGCCCCTGGGCGAGCGCAGAGCTGGGGTGCTCGGGGCACGTGGAGCCCATTGCCCGCGGGGCCAAGTGGATCCCTGCTTAATGAGAAACGATGCCAGGTCCATGCGGAGGTGAGGATGGTGGAAGGGGAAAAGAGGGGAAATGCAGCCCCTGGCTGTGCCTGAGCCACCCCAGGAGGCTCAGGCTGGGGGCAGGGATTCAGCAGCTGGGACGCGGGGTGCCGAGGCTCTGCAGGGACCGTGTCCTCCTCGGGGAGGTCGATGTGTGTGGAGGAACATGCACGGCATGCCCACAGCCACCTGCCCCGCATCCCTGTGCCATGATTCCCCCTTCTGAGAGCCCTCCTACCCCGCGGTCCCCTTGCTCCGGTGTCCCCAGCATTGACCCGGCAGTGGGGTCCGGTGCAACCCCCACTCCCGGCATCGCTCCTGGCACTGCCGGCTTCGCAAAGCTGGGGAGCATCAGCAGTGCTGCCGCAAACTGCCTGGGCGCAGGTCAGGAAATCGGCCATAAAACTTGAGCAGAGTTTAGTTTCCTTCTCCATCTAATCGTATTTCCTCCCCATCCACTGCCTCCCGCTCCGCCGGTGCTCGCTGCAAGCGGGGGAACGGCGCTGGCCCCGCTGCACCCCAAATATCGGCGGGAGGGAGCTGCGATGATGCCCTGGCTTGCAAATCTTCCTGGAAAGCCAAAAGCTGCATCAACCGCGACAGCCCGGTTTGCATCTCCCCACGGGCGCTGCACCCTGGGCCACTGGAGGGTGATTTTACATGGTTTTTTTTTTTTTTTTAAAAAAAAAGGCTGCTTTTCAAACATAAATATAAATATATAAGGTCATCAGCCTCCCCTCCCGCCTCCCCCTCCCCCTCGAGCCTGCAGACATGTTGGGAGCCATTAGGGCTGGCCCTGCTTTGCTCAGAGGCATGTTATTCATTATCTGCATTTTTAAAAGCAGCAATAAAAAGCGGAAAAATGAAAAACACCGGCCGTGGCCTAATGAAACTGTCATTCAAAGGGGCTGATCGTGCTTCCTGCCGCGTGGTGTGATCTGAAGGGAACCTGGACCAGGGGCCTGTCCCGGCAGCCCATCAAACGCACCGCGTACAATTTCAAAGCCCATGGCCCGGGGAGCGAGTTTGCGTTTCCCCTCGCTGGAAACTTTATTCCCCTTGAAATGATGAAATATTTCAGAGGAAATGGGGAAGGGGCAGCGGAGGGAGCACCGGAGAAGGGGGAGGGCTGTTTGCTGAGCCCCGGCTGTAAAACAAGAAAGGGTGGTTATAAATATCCGAGCAGGTACCTCGGCCGTAAATCTGCCGGCTGGGCATCCCTGCAGGGCGGCTGCCGGCTCCCAGCGGCCGGAGCACAATCCCGCAGTGTTCCCGCGGTGGGGCTGGGGGGCCGGGAATCCCCCAGGGGATGCGGGAGCCGGGCGGGCCCCTTCCTGCGGAGAGGGGGCTGCAGACCTGCAAGGGATGCGAAAGGCACGGCAGTGGGTTTTGGGCTGGCGCTGCTCCTAAAATCTTCTATCGCGATGTTTAATTTTCCTCGGGAAGGTGGGCAAGGGGAGAGCGCACGAGGATGTACAGGTTCCAGTGGGAGATGCCTCCCCAGCAGACACGGCGCACGGCGTGGGGACGAAGGGGGAGATTTCAGCCAAGGCCATGAGGATGAGCCATTTTGGAAACCCTCAAATCCCACCCTCACGCCTGTGGTACCCGGGGTCCAAGTGCTGAGACCCTCCGACAACCGGACCCCTCTTCAGCATCCCCCCAAATCACAAGATGCTTTGGAGAGCTGCTCTCCCACCCCCTGCACCCACCGGGTCAGGACCATCACTTTGGTCCCAAACCTCCCCGAGTCCTTGCATCGGCACAAACAACACACACACAGGGACCTCCGTCCAGGAGGAAGGCACGAGCCGACGCACCCCGAGGTCCCAAAGTCCCCGTCGGAGGAGCGCTCCCCACCCCGGGCACAGCAATAATCCCACGGGAGGGTCCTCGGCGGGTGGGACGGGATGCAACGGCCACAGGAGCAAACATGAGGATGACGGAGACAAGGGGCTGCGAGCGCTTGCCAGCAGGCAGGAGGGACTGAGATTAATCCTGGAAGTGGGCTGGGTGACAGCGGTGACGTTAAGGTAGCAGGCAGCCCAGCCGGCAGGCAGGAGGGCTTTGCTGGGGGCTCAGCCCCAAGCATCCCTTGAGCCGGTGGGGAGCATCCGGGGGTTCGGGGGGCTCCTCCGCCGCTCGCCCCGAGGATGGAGCCGTCTTTGGAAAGCGCAGAGGGTTTTCTGTTCAGGCACAGCGGGGACATGGGGAGCCAAAACCTCTCTCTTGCTTTCAATTCCTTTTTCTTTTTTATTTTGCAATAAGAACTCAAATGTCTAGAGCAATTTGTGGACTTAATCACTCCCCGAATGTAACATTTTTTTAAATCAAATCAGCTGTTAAACAGCACAAGCATATGAAACCAGTAAAACTTCTATCTCTGTTTGATGTTTTACAATTTGAAAACACACACAGGAAAAGGACAATTTTGGGGGTGGTTGAGTTGTCGGGTTGTTGGGGTTTTGGGGTTTTTTTTGCAGGACAATTGTTCCTGGGCCGAGGCCCCGCGGTGCCAAGTCGGAATGGATCGCCACAGACAAATCTGTCCCCTCCATGTCCCTCCCCAAACGCTGCCAGTGACAGTGACAATTTCTAGCGTGGGGACATCCTCACCGCTCCCCCTCCAGCAGCACGGAGGCAGGCAGGGACCGCTGCCCGCACCCCGCCACAACCGACCTGTCCCCAAACGTCCCCTCAAGCACCCCCACGGCCACTTTTGCTCCCCACGGTCGAGCAGCGACGCATCCCTGAGCCTCACAGCTACCCGCAGCATCCCTCACACGGGCACCGAGTTTCTCCGATCTCAGCAAAAAGAAACGCCGCATCCCCAAAGGTTGGGGAAAAAAAAAACCCTTCAGCAGGCCAAGAGCAAATTGCCCGGGGAGGAAGATGAGCCACCCCGCACCCCAACCCATGTCTCCGTGGCCAGGCGATGGCTTGCACCTACCTATGCATGTCACCCCGTCGGAGTGCAGCAAAAACTTGACGTGGCAGCCGCACTTGGGCCCCTGGTCGGTGTCGTCGCAGGTATGCTGGCAGCCCCCGTTCCCGTAGTTGCAGGTCACTGCGGGAGGCAAAGCACCAGCCATCACCTGAGGCCCCAGCCCCTCTCCTCCCTGCCCGGCATCCCCAAGCAGTAGCGTAAAGCCGGCTTGGAAAAACCTCATCCGTACCCTCCCTCCTGGATATCCATCCCTCCTGGATAATTTCTAAAGCTCTTCGACTTTCCCTGCGGGATCTTGGCAGGTGTAAACTGTTATGTGGTTTCTTGCGTCTTCCCTTTTCATATCTGCTAAATGCCACCGGTGGAGCCCAAGCAAAGGGGACCGGTGGGCTTGTTGCCCCTGACCCTGGATCTGGTGTTAGAGGGGAAGGGTGGGACTTTCCCGAGCTCTGGAATGACTCAGATGCTCCTGGGAATCCCTGCCAGCCCTCCCCGGGGGGCAAGGCGTACTGTTCATTTAGCTTGGAGGGATAATAGGCTCATAGGATTAAAACTCCATTTCATCAGCGATTTTACATGTTCGCTGCAGACAGCAAATGAGAAACAAAATAAAAATAATTGCATAAACATATACATATCTATTTAATAACCCTGGCAGTGCCAGCGAGATGCTGGCAGGACATCAGACAGGCTGAGAGCACCACGATCCCTTGGGGAGAGGATTCCTGCGCTCCTCCCGGGCCGATCGCACTCTCCCTGTTCATCTCCCCTTGGGAAAGCGATACAGTGGGACAGGGACAGGGGAAGCTGCGCCCCTGGGACACCCTTTAACTGCCATTTCAGCCCACTCACTGTAAGGCCACGATGTCTCATGGGGACACGGCAGAGGTGAATGCATCATCTGCAAGGGCAACGGAGGCAGAGCCAGGCACGCCAGAGGAAAATGAAGCCAGAGGGCTTCAAGCTCGATAAATCAACTAGTACCNGCCAGGAGGGGTCTGTACCACTGGGACAAGGTTAGGGGTCCCCAGGAGGCCATATCCCCATCCCTGGAGCGCTCCTTACGTTTGCAGTCACGCTGGTTCTTGGTGAGCTCGAAGCCGGGGCGGCACTCGCAGGCGATGCCCCCCTTGGGGGTCTCCCGGCAGATGTGGGCACAGCCATGGTTCTTGTTCATGCAGTTCATTCCTTCTAAAAGAGAGAAGGAAGCAAAGAAAAGCTCCAAAAGCTTGCCAGCACTGGTCCGTGGCAGCAGAAGGATGTCTGGGGTGGGACGGGGATGGGGAGATGGGGGCATCGAGGGGAAAATCTTGCAAGCGAGGACCTTACGGGGGGACATGATAACCCTGGACAATGCCTCGAAGGCCAGCACCTCCTGGCACAGAGCTGCTCGGGAAGGTGGACAAAGCCACCCTGGAGCCTTGAACTTTTGATTCCCTCCCACCACCTTGGGTGAGACCGCACTCCCACGCCTCGGGGCAAGCAGCGGGCGCAGAAGCTGCTGCTGCCCACCAGCCCTTCCTGGCACCGACGGGATGGAGCGATGCAGCTTCTTTTTGGAAGACGAGGAGGACGGGGTGAGCAGGGTTCTGACTGCAGACCCCCGGACAGGCAGTCATGGCATTGCTCAGCAGAGCAAGAAAGCGTTTTGGAGGGGCAGAGCCGGCTGCAGGCGGGACAGCCCTGGAGCTGCTCCGCCGGGATGAGCCCTGGGGCTGTGCCCGTAAGCTACAGGGTGCACTGACAGCTTGGTATTGGAGCTGCCATTTCGCCCTTGCTGACCTGTCCACAGCCCCTTCCCGTCCCAGCCTCTCCTGGGGCACGGGGACACCCAGCTGCAGAAAGCCGGGTTCAGTGGATGCTGAACGGGACATTGACGGGAGTTAATGAGACATTTAACAAAACCCACAGCAAGCCAGGGATGGCCCTCTGGGAGGTGCAACTGCCTGCTCAGGGGCCTTTTCTGGCAGAGGGAAGGGGTCACCTCCTTTCCAGGCACCCGGTGACGAGCCCACCACAGGGTGAGCGATGCCGGCATCAGGATGGGGGACCAGGCAGAGCTGCAAGCTCGTGAGCTGCCAAGAGCCTGGGGCAGGAGGGTGAGGGAAGGTCCCTATGGGGTCAGGGCACCTCGAAGGAGGATGCTGAGATGCACCAAGCATGCACGGGAAGGGTTAAAAACCACAAGCTGGAGCCTGTGGGTGTCCCAGGCTGCTCCCCATCACCTGCCCGGCAGATCCCGCCTAGCTCCGCTCCAGGACAGGGCGATCATCTGTAATTGCAGTGGCAGGCGAGCCCTCTGTAATTACAGCCTCCCGCCTCCAACCACACCAGCCCTCCCTTCCCTGGTCTCCGTGCCAGGGCTGGGAACCCCCAACCTGCCAACATGCGGGGAGCCCCGCTCCATCCTCCTGGCACCCTCCAGCCTGCCCCGGGGCCGGGATGCTGCTGCGAGCCCCCGTGGTCCACCCAGCCCTGCCCTGGGACCCCCCCGGGGCACGCAATGCCCCAGGGATGCCGGGCACAGCTAAGTGCTCTCAGTCTCTCCTCCAAACAGTGGCTTTTCTCTCCCCCTCTTTTTTATTGCTGCTCTTTACTACCTGGCAGCACCTCCACCGCATCCTGGGTACCATGGCAGACAGAGAGACCTCCAAGGCTGACCCTGCCCTGCCGTGCTGCTGCTCCCCTGGAGGTGACACCTTCCAGAAAAGCCAGATCCTGATGGCCAGCAGTCTGCAGAGATCCCTCAGCAGAGACGCAAGCTCTGGCGTCCGTGTGTCCTGGCTCCCCTCCAGGCCAGGATGGCCGCACGCTGTTTTCCTAAGACTCCCCAGGCGATTCCACCCAGGCACGGCATCCTCCTCCGCTGCACGATGCTGGGACGCAGCAACCCCTCGGTGCCTATAGCTACCACCTGGGAAGGGAGCCCTTGAGCTTTGCACCCCCTTTAACTCTTCCTCTCCCTGCAACATCATCATCTGCTCTTGCACCAGCACTGTGTGAGGACCCTGCTTGCCCCTTTTGCTTTCGGTGGCTCTGCTGTCATCGTTGGGCTGAGCGTGATGGGGATTAAAGGCACCGATACCCCATCGAGCCCCAACCCTTGGCCTCTCCTTACTGGGAGGGACTGGCCAGTGTGAGGGAGAGGGTGCTGTCAGACGGGGGTCCTGAGATCCATCTCCCGGGTCTCCCGACCCAGCAGCATTTCATCCCCCCTGCATCAGGACAGAGAGAGGAAACCAAGAGGGAGATTGAGAAACAGAGAAAGAGCAGAGGGAAAGGAGAAAGCCTCCTGCCAGGGTAGGAGAAGAGAGACAAGGAGCTGGCAAGGACCCCAGAAGGAAGGAAGCAGCCGTAACATTGAGGTTTAGCTCTCTAATATTGAATGCTTCTGCCTTGGCAGTGCCCAAGGAGCCAGGAGTAAAGTTAGAACAGGCTTTAACATCGGACCCCAAATTGTCCTCAGCTCTCCGCTTTTTCCAGGCTCACAGCCCGGGGACCAGCTGCAACCCTCCCACCCCTTGTCCTCAGCAGCCGCTCCTGAGCCCGAGGTCGGGGACCACATAGCAGCTACAAAATCAATCTCAGGGTGCAGAAGTGACACGGACATCCCCGGGCCGACAACGCTCTGCAGCCGTTCAGCTCAGAAACCAACTCAAAACTCAGCACCTGCATCCCTGGCCCCAGTGGGGGCCACCCACCATGTCACGGGGGGGACGGAGCAGCCAGCTCGTCCCTCCTGGCCACAAAGGGGATGGGGACGCAGGAGATGCCACCACGGCCGCTGACCCCTCCTGGGCTGGGCGAGATTCCCCGGGGAGCTGGAGAGACCAACGCAGCTGGGAAGGGGGAAGGAGGAAAGCAAAAACACTCAGCTGGCGTTGCAAAGCAGGGGAGATAAAAATCAGCAGAGACGCAAAAATCTCTCATTTCCTCCTATTTTGGCTAAGAGATTGCTCCAGACGGCAGCAATTTAGAGCTGATATTGAGACGAAGGGCTCGGTGCTGCGCAAGACCTGGCAGAAGACAAGTCTTGCAGGGTGGTGTGAGGATCTCCAGGTACCTTTTATTTAATAAAATGCTCTGGATACAGGATTAACATCCTCTGTTCAGTATTATTGTGCTTGGTTAAGGGGCCTGTGAGGGTTTTGTTACGGAGATGTTTATCAGCCCCGCAGCATCCTCTCCCAATGTGCTCAGGATAAATTTGCTTTTAAATTTGCAACACTGAGAAGAGTCATGAACCAGCACCAGCACCCAAAGCCAGGCACCATGCAGGGGTGGCCAGGGGTGATAGGGAACAGACCTGCCCAATAAATGCAGGGGATGTAGGGTGCCCCGGGACGGGGAGACGCCGCGTGCTAACCTTCGGGGCGCTGGATGCAGGTGTGCTGGTTGTCGCTGAGGAAGAAGCCCTCCCGGCAGAAGCACTCATAGCTGCCCATCATGTTGACGCAGGTCTGCTGGCAGCCACCGTTGCCCTCCGAGCACTCGTCCAGGTCTGCAAAGGGAAGGTGGCAGGGGGTGAGCGCGGCTCCGTGGCACGCCGAGGGGATGGGGAACTGGGTGTGACAGATTTGCTAGGTAGCAAATTACTTCTGCTTTACATCTGTGATCCCCCAGCTAGAAGAAAGGGGGATGCTTTAGGGATGCAGGGGATGAAGGCAAAGCACATCAAGGGGTGGGTCGCAGAGGCCATACAGCTTCCTTGGCTGATGGGCAAAAAAGGCCTGGCCTCATTTTACAGAAGGGAACACCAAACCACAGAGAAAGGGATTTTCCTTGTCCCAGGACCCCCAAAGCACCCAGGATGCTCGGCCGGGACGCCAGCTACAGCCGCCCCCTGCTCCCAGCCCCTCCGAGCCCGTCGCTGGCTGGGGATGCCTGCACTTCATTAGGGGGAGCTGGGAAACCTTAGCCTGGAGCGGGGATAATTACTTGTAAGGAGACTCAAATCCCCAGCAGCTCTGCTGCCCTCCTGCCTGTTTTGGTTTAACAAACCAAGGACGGAAGGGGCTCGAAGTGCCCACCCGTGGCAGTGGCGATGCCCTTTCCCTGGGCTGCTCCTGCTCTATGCCTGCAAATCCCTCATTTAATGAAGAGCAAGTCAGTTGCTCTCTCCAGAGGGTTTTTGGGGACAGTGGTCCAAGCTGAACCCACCAGTGCCCCGAGGTGCCAGAGCAACCAGGATGCCGGGCTCAGGCAGAGAGGCCAACCTCCGCTGTGGCCGCCCCTGCCCCCTCCGCCTGGGGTCCTGGGGCCGGGTGACAGCGTCAGGCCGGGGAGTGAGGGGCCCCGTGCCAAAGAAAACGTCGCGTGAACTCGAGCATTGCAGAGCCGGCGGCCGAAGGGAAAGCTGAGCCCCACCAGCATCAGCCACTGGAAACGCCAGAATAGTGGCTCTGACGGCACGCGCCGGGGGCGCTCCCAGCCCCAGCCCCCCAGCATGACCCTCGTCCCCGAGCGGCACGGCATGCACGGAAACCCCTTGCTTTTGGGCAAAGAGATGGATGGAGGGATGGACGCCTGAGCAGCGTGGGTGCCTTGCACCGTGCCCCAGCCCCAGGGCATGCCGCAGCCCTGGGGGATGTTCAGAAATCAAAGCAGGGCTGCAGCTCCAGCTGGAAACTGCCATGGGCGCAGAGCCCAGAAGCACCCCACAAACCCGCTACCTTGGAAAGGAGGTGTTGAAAACATCATCTCACACCCGGGTGCCTGTGAGGCAGGCTAGGGCCGACAGCTGGGCTGCAGCCAGACACAAAAGGGACGTCCTCTGTGACGGCAGGAGGCTTGCAGCTTCCTCCGAGGCTCATCCCAACCAAGCTATGTCCTGCAGATGCCAATAACTCTCCTCAAATCCCCCCGTTTATAACAAGGGCTTAACGTCTTGCGACTTCTCCTTCAAGCTCCGCACAAAAATGAGGAGGCAGCCGTTCAAACCTGATGGCTGAAATGAGACTCCGCCGCTCTAATACCTGTTTTATTAAATGCAATGGAGATGGGCAGAAGCCAGCAGGGCCCGTGTCAGGACGGGGGCTTGAATTCCTGTCCTGGTTCAAAAGGTTGCCCAGGGTGGGCAACGGGGGGACTGGTGGGCTCTGGCCAGCACGCACCCCAACCTGCCTCCGGCTTGGCCACTGCCCATGGTGCCAGCAAAGCCTGGGCATGATCCTCCACTTTGCTCTGCTTCTTTTTCTTTTGGCTAAGAGGGGATGCTTGCAGGCTGGGCAAAGCACGGTCAGGATGGGGGGGAAGGAGGATGGGAAAAAACCCACCAGGGTTCATCCCTGCTGCCCCCCCAAGAGCAGCCACTGAGCCAGCCCAGCCAGAGAACAGAGGGTCTCCACATCCTCATCCGTAAAATGGGCTCCAGGGGATAAACCTACACCGTCCCTACAACAAAGCAACGTGGCTGAGATGAGCCAAAGAAAGGCTCAAGGGGGGAACTGGGGCTGCCCCCCCAGGTCCCCCCTCTCCCGGCTGCTCCCCTGACACCTCCATCCCCTCCCACCCATCTCTGTAAACACATGACGTCTGTGGCTCACTGAGCCCAGCTTTCCTTTCTTCTCCTCGGGCTCATATCCCCTGGGAGAGGAAGGCAGAGCCGCCCGCCCGCGCCTCCTCCCAGCTGTGTAAATCTCCCCTCTCTCCGAGGAGGCTGCAAAGATCCCGGTGATGGTGGTTAATGCAAAGCGTATGTGTCCATAATCCCTTCCCCCTCCTCCTCCTCCCAGTGATGAGCTCATTAATGACCCCTCTGCAGACACTAATTAGAAAATAGCATGAGCTCCAGGCAGAGGGAAGGCGGGCGGCCCCGTGCCCCCATGATCCCACCCGTGGGTGCTGTGGGAGGAAGCGGGTGCCGGGGCACGGGCAGCCCGGCCGGCCCCGGGGCTCTGCCGGGAGCTTTGGCTTCGCCGCGGCCGGATGGAGTTTGGGGCGGTGGGAAGTGGCAGGGAGGATGCACGGCCGCTCCGTAGGCAGATGCTGGGTTTGTCTTGGCCCGGGGATTATTTACCCAGTCCCTTCACTGGTTCCCATCCTCACCATATTTGCTATTAACTCATCTATTTTGGCAGGTGCAGGGCTGACCTCAAGCACGAGTGGAGCGAGCGGCAGGGTGAGCCCTGCCGGCTGGTCCTGCCTTCGGCAGCGGAGCAGAGCTGCCGGCCCGGCTGCTCGCCGCAGCAGTGTGCTGTGACTCGCGCCCAGCATCCCCAAACCCAGCCCTCCCGCTCTTGCCTTACCCCAACCTCCCCCAGTCTATGGATAGACCCATGGAGCAAGTTTTTCTCCCAGCATGGAGCATCCTCCCTCGGCATCACCCCCGTGCAATGGGGAGCAATCCTGTCCCCGGCAAGCCGTGGTGGCATGGGACACGGCTGCAGCTGGCTTGCTGCCCTGGGAGTGCCACCACAGTCCCCTGGCTCTGCAACGGGACTTGGCGGGTCATAGCTCGGGACGTGCCTGGCAAAGAAAGCCAGCAGCCTGGTCCCAAGGTGCCAGAGCTGCTGAGAGGCTGCAACGTGCCGGCATCCCACCCCGGCGCGTGCCAGAGGCCCGTCCCTCACCTAAGCAGTTGTGGCCGTCGTGCGCCAGGCGGAAGCCGTCGTAGCAGGTACAGCGGTAGTTGCCGGGGATGTTGACGCACTCGTGGACGCAGCCCGCGTTGTCATCCCGCTCACACTCATCGACATCTGCGGAGAGAGGAAGGCAGGAGAGCTGCGGGGCTGCCCCGGCTGAGGACGGCCAACTCACTGCACGGGCGCTGCTCCCCATCTCCAGCGCGTTTGCGACCTGGCTGATATTGCGCCCTGGGGTCTCTGCTGTCTCTGCTTATTCCAGCAGGTCCCCAGTTCCGTTATCACCTACAGCATCCCTCCACACCCTGCAAAAGCATCCTCTGTTCTCCCCAGTCTAGACCCTGGACTTCCAGCTAACCCGACGTCTTAAAGCCTCGGCACAGTGCAGTGACCTGTCGAGTGCTCTGGGAATCACAGGTGATTTCCTGACGGTGGTGAGCAGAGCAGCCCATCTCTGTGGCGAAGCCTTGCTGTGCCTGGAGCGTGCTTTAATCCCTCTGCTATTTGTACTCAGCCCATCCCAACCCTGGACCCGCTCTGAGCAAAGCCAGGAATTTTTCCCCTGCCCTGCTCCTGCTTTCCTGGTGCCACTTCTCCAAGGAGCCCATTTTCTTTCCATACCCCACTCAGCTGCATCTATCTATATCTATACCTATATCTACACCTACATCTATATCTACATCTACATCTATATCTATATCACCTATATTTATATCTCTGTATCTTATTTTTAAGCTTCTCACGTTTTATCTGCTAACCCAGTTTTGCAGCCTTTGGGTTGGAAATTCTGCAGTTAAAAAAAGCCCAGCTTTGTTTAAAACAAGCCCCAGGTGACCCCCCTGGGCCTGGGCAGCCCCAGCCTTGCAAACGCGGCTCTTTGCAGAGCAGGGGAGGGAGCACGACGGCTGCCACTGCCACTGGCAGGGACAGTCACACTCCTCTCCATCCCCGTGCATCGCAGTGTCATCAGGCCAGGATTCTGGGCCAGAAAAGGGGAATAAAAGGTTTGCAATGGGCTTGTTTAGCAGCCTTTTTGCAAGGGCAGGGGACATTGCTGACGAGCCACCGCCTGCCTCCGACCTGCCGGGGCTGTCACTTGTCAGAGGGGCTCCGGCTCCGGTGGCGGCGTGGTGCCCCTACCTTTGCAGTGCTTCCCGTCGCCGGTGTAGCCGGACTTGCAGATGCATTTGTAGGACTTGGGGGTGTTCTGGCAGATGGCGTCGATGTGGCAGTTGTCGGTGCCCTCCACGCACTCGTCGACATCTGCAAGGGGAGAGGCGGAGGGAGTGATGGGGAAAGCCGGGGGGAGCTCTCCCTGTCTCCCCGTGGGAACCATCACCTGAGGCGGTGAAACCAAGCCGCCCTCCAGCTTTTCAACCTGCACGTGAACCAGAAAGGCTCAAGGGAACGACACTGCTGCTTTGCTCCTTAGCGGCTTCGCCGCACCCAGCCCTGGTGCAACGGGTGGTGGGCTCAGGATGGGGCGCTGGAGCAGCAAGGACTCCCAAACAGCACTGCCTGTGTCCCTGCTCTCTTGCAAGCCACCCTGAGACTCCCCGGCCCTTTCGTGTGTCTGATGGTAGCAAACACTGCTCAGGCGCCTGTAGTCCAGGCTGGAGCCAGCCCAGGCAGAGGTGAAAGCCTCTGTCTCCAATTAGCCGTTTCCTGAGCCGACCAGTCACCCAAATAATCGTCATCGCTTTCTATTCTTAGGCGTGGAGGAATGTGCACGAATTAGCAGGGACCGCATTAAATAAACCTGGGAGCCGGGAGCGGGAAGCAGGAGGGAGAACTGGGAAAAACATCAAGGCTTCCTCAGGGGCACAACCAAAATCCGCATCGCCCTCGTCCCCCTTTGCCCCTCAACCCACTTATCTGGGATGTAGCACTGTGGTACCCGGGACATCACGTCCAGAGCATCACATGCTGGTGATGGCCTCAAGTGGTGATGCCCAAGGGCTTGCCATGGCAGCAGACTGCGGGAGTGGATCTTTTAATGGTATTTGGGAAACAGAGAAGCCTCGAGTGTGTGGGGTGGAGGTTTATGAGCAAGAGGCTGCTCACCCTGCCTGCACAGGCAGTAAGGGAGACGTGGTGCCCCGCAGTGGGCACGTCCCCCTCTCTGGCTGTGAATGCCTGGTAAGCGTAAGGCAGCTGGGTACCCCCGGGGGGGGAGGCAGGGGCTGAGCATCGCCGCGGCCCCTCGGGTACGAGCAGGGCTCCCAGAGCACCCCAGGCTCCCCGCTCCAACTCCACGGGCACGCGGGGAGCATCAGCGCTGCTCCTGGGGGTGTTCGCCTCTGCCGCCTCCCATGGGGATGGGGAGGGTGCCACCAGGGAAGGGGGGTCTGAGGGTCCCTTCAGCTTCCCTGTACCCCATAGAGAGGAGCCCGAGGCTGCGAAGCTCTAAGCTGCCTTTAAAAAGCTGCTTTTCAGCAACCCCAAGAACAGAAGTGCTCTGGGATGTCCCCAAAGACATGAAACATCCCTGCAAGCCGTGTGCAGGCAGGCAGCCCCACCAGCCCCGCTGGGACGGGGGCCATGGCCACAGGACCGCTGGCCCGAGCCCTCTCCCGGCCACCCTGGTGGTTTTTTGCCGGGAGATGTGAGTCACCCGGCCCGGGGGAGGAGAGCTTTGCCTTTGCACCAGGGAGGCGGCACGTGCCTGCGCATTGTATAAATATTTACAGCCCGCATTCATATTTGTTATTTGACATTAGCCATGGCCCGCGGCCACCACGGCCTCCCTTGGGCCATTAATCACCGGCTGGAGGCTGACCCACCACGGCGGGGACGATGGAGGGATTGCATGGGGGACCAGCACCCTGCTCCCGGCTGGCACCGTTGCCTCCAGCACCCACCGCACTGGCCACGGTGCCGCCATGCTGCGACCACCCCAGCACCCGACGGCATCCCTGGGGAGAGGCTCGCAACCCGCCCTGCGCCGGGGGTCCCGGTGAGCTGAGCGTGGCTCAGGTTCATTTCCTCCCCAGCCAAACTTCACATTTGGCTGCAAACCCCGTCCCCACCCTGGGGCATGGCCACCCCACCACACCCCTGACCCACCTGCAAAGACCCCATCCTACAAATAGAAAAGCGTGTGTAAATAATCACCGGCGGAAAAAAACCTGCAAAAGCCAGAGGAGTGCAGCGCTTACTGCTTCCCAACCATGTTTTCAGGCTTAAAGAGCGTTTCGACACAAAGAGGAAGCACCTCCATCTCTGCTGAGAGCCGTTCAACATCACAGCGACTTCACCTCTGGCTCCGGCATCTCTCGCCGGGGCTCTCGGGGTGGTGGTGGGAGGGATGCAGCACCAAAGCGGAGGGACGCGTGGGGGATATTGAGCGCTCGCCTCTTCACGGGCAGCGATGGGTGCGGGGGCTCGACAGCAACGAAGCCAACGCTGAACCAAAGATCTACTGAATTTGCAAATCCTGGTCCTGACCCTGTGCGGTTCGGAGCTCTCCCTCGGCTCTCCCCCCCGCAAGTTATAAATCATGGCTCGATGCTTCAAGCTGATGGTCCCAAGGCGAGAGTTGCCGGGTCCCAGCACCCCGGGCACCCACCCTGATGTACAGGTGGGAACAGCACCCAAACGGTACAGACTATCCATCAACCCCCATCTCCTTCCCCTAAAACCACTCAAAACGTGGGGCATCCATCGGACATCACATCATTGACATTTTCCCAGCCTTTTGCCAGAAATCTCACTTTTTTGGGGGTTTTATTTTCTAATTCTTTTTCCTCCTTCGCCCTCAAACTCAAGACAATGAACAACGTCTTGCGCGGCGCTGAACACAATGCCATGCCTTTCCCACTCGCACATGTATATTATTTTTTTTCTATCTTTTTTTTTCCATTCTGTAACTTCAAAACTTCTCTAACTTTGGAAAGATTACACAGCAGCAAAAGTACAAAAGAAAACATTATAAATTTGCCACTCTGTAATTTTTCCAAAGCTGGAGACATTCTGAAAGGTTACTGGATTATAAAAAAAAAGGAAAAAAAAGGGGAAAAAAAGTGTGTGTGTGTGTGGGAAGAGTGAATAAATACCCTCCTCGGCACCCCAGGAGCCATCCCGAGATTGGCAAAGATCCTAATTTCAGAATGCTGAAATTTTGGCTCCTAAGAAGTATCCTTCAGAAATGATGTAGTGAATTAAAAAAAAGACCTCTGAAAAACTAAATTTTTGCATTTTTGTCAATGCAAGCGGCGTTTTCCCACGAAAGGGACGGTTTGCCGTCAGGACAGCCTGCTTTTCCCGCAGGAGAATTTTCTCCATCCAAAAAAACGCCCGCGGCCACACTGCAGGTGCTTCCAGCCGCCGCCAAGGCGCGAGGGATTTCATTTTCAAGCCAAGCGAAGAGAAGATTTTCTAAAAAAAAATCCTTATTGATGTTCCCGTGCCTATTTGCTCTTGCAAAAATCCTTGCTGGGGTGTACCCTGCTTGTCTCCCTGCTTGGGGGGACCTTTTGAAGTCCAAGTCCCAAATCCAGGTGGGGTTTTTGGGGGTGTTTGCCAGCCAGGACCCCCTGCAGACCTGCACGAATAATCAAAGATGTCCTTTTTCACCCAAAGTTGCCTGAAATGGGCCCAAACCAGATAGTGCAGATGGGTGCATCGTGCCCCCAGTCCCCAGAACTGGGGGATTTTGCACCAGGTGGGGAATTTAATTTCGATGAAGATGCCGAGTCCCATCGGGGACCCAAGGTCTCGCCCACATCCAGCGGCTCCCGCTCCCTGCCCAGCCCCACCTCCCCATCCCACCACGCTTTGGTTAATTAGGGCTTGTCAGAGGGCAAGAGCATCCTCGGCATCGCTGCCACGTCGTGCCGGGGGGTTTGCGGCGAAGGGCAGGAGGCTGCAGCGCTCGCCCCGCGCCTCGGGCGATGTTTTTTATTCCGTTGTGGGTGGGATTTTCCAGCGCTGGCTGTTGGGCCCCGTTCCGCTCCAGCTGCAGCTTTATTCTCCATTTCAAAGGCAGTGGAGGCAGACGGTTTCAACGCCACTGCCATTTCGAGCGTGCCAAAAGCAGGGGGACCGCCAACCCCCCGGGACCGGCGCGCACCCACTGGGGAGGCGAAGGGCTTTGACCGAGGCCGGCAGGGAAGGCAGTGGCGGAGCCCATGGGCACCCGGGTCCCACGCTTGTTCCCTGCCCTGCGGCATCACGCCGCCCGCGATACGTGACGGCAAGGGGGGATAAAGCAACAGCTCGTATATTTTTAGAGCCTGGATCGAGGCTCTTTCCTCACTTCCTTATTTTGTTTTTTAAAAAAATAATAAATAATAAAAGATGGTTTTATCCTAGGCTGAAATTCCCAATGAATTTGAGGAGGGGGCCGAGATAGGGCAGCAAAAGAAAACCCCTAAACCCCTGCCAGAAAACCCCTAAACAAACAAAATCATCATCCTTTTTCCCTCTTCTGCAAGCGCTTCAGCTTTTTCTTTCAAATTAATTTTATTCTCTATTTTTATATAGGCACATATATTAACAGCCTGTCTGTATAGGGATGTGTGTGTAGCTGTTGGCAGATACGTGGAGTTTCCACTTGGCCTTAATGCCAAATTAAAGCTTTATAACTTCAGTAGCTCTTTTTACCAGGGTATTAATAACCACCTCAGACACTGTGGTGCAGTTTATTAATCATTTGTTCGCCCGAGGAGCTCGCAAGGGCGACTCGTGCTGCGCCGTGGCGGGACAGGCGCAGAGCACGACTGTGGGCGGCTCCGGTGCAGCCGATGGCATCCCGCCGGGAGGGGATGGGGGCCGGGGCTGGTGAGAGGGGAGGAAGATGCTCTGCGGGGTGGCTTTTTGCAAATTGGCCAAAGATGCGTCATCTGAACTCGAGATCCTAACTCAGGTGCTCGGCAATGGCTTCTTGCCAGGATGGGGGTGCCGTGCGGGGGATGCCGTGCCAGCGGTCCCTGGGTGGGTACCCGCGCTCGGGTCAGGTCGGGTCAGAGGGGGTGCCTGCATCTCACCGCACGATGGAGACCCCTGCACCAGCCCCACTGCAGGAGCCCAACGCCCCACACATCCACCCAGCTCTCCCAAAAGCAGGTGGGACCCGATAGATGCAGCCACAGTGCTTGGCCCTGCAGAATGATGGAGCGCGGATGAAGGACGAGGAACCACAAGTCGCAGCGAGGACCTCGGGGCATTCTCAGCCTAGACGCCATCGTCCCATGCCCAGACCCCTCTCTGCACCCGTCGCCCCAGGTTTTGCTTCCCCAAAGCTGGCAACGCCCCAAAAGGGGCTTCTTTTTCCCCCCATTGACGCTTCCCACTCCCACGAGGGCAGAGCTGTGTTGATCTCCCCATCCCCTGCACCAGCCTGGGTCATTCCCATCCCACCTCCTTGTGCCAACCCCAGTCGCTTCGGCTCAATTCAGCCACGATTTCTCCAAGGAGGGTTTGATGCTCCACACCAACAGCGTGTTCATCTCCCTGGGGAATTGTCCTTGCTGTTGTTGTTCCTTTGGCTTATCAGGCTGATGAAGCCTTGTCTTAAAAAAAATGTGTTTGTTTGTTTTCAGCTTCAGGAGCAACAATCGCAAGATCTCCAGCAGGGAAGACGGCCTCGCCGAAATGTGGCCGGCCGGGCTTCCTCCAGTGCCGCAAGACAGAGCAAACTTTATTTGCCATCCCAGGCTTCTCCTAAAGCCTCTCGGGGGACTTATAATTTTGAAAGTGAAGGTTAAGGTTATTCATGCATATTTTTTTCCTAAATGGATTACTCCGGTGCGACCGTCTGCAAAGGAAAAATCTATATAAAAATAAAAGAAAAAAAAATAAGAACTCCTGAGCAGTTTGGAGACAGCAATACATCTCCGCTCTGGAAGACTCGAGGTGTCTGAATATTTATACTCCTGTTGGCAGTTACAAAAAAACTCTTCTTCCCTCCTTCCTACCCCCCCCTCCCCTTTTTAATCTCAGTACAGGCATGTTAGACGCCCTCAGTCAAAGATCTCCTTTGAACTGCTGTACGTTGAAATGTTTACAGTTTTACATTTCATATTTCAGAGGGGTGGAGGGGACAGGCACAACAGTCGCACACTGTGAATGCATGAGAGGGAGGAAAGCGGAGGCCAAGGGGGAGGAGGTTCGGTGGAGATGGGAGGGGAATCAAACAGCATCTCCACGCTGCAATTGGAAAATTTTAGACTCCTAAAAAAAAATATAAAAAAATAATCCCTGGCGGCATAGGCTCTGCAGGTGCATCCCCACCGAACCCAGCCCCTTGCGCAGGATGGTGGCTCCGTCCCTGGGCGGCCGCGCGGCACCAGCCAGAAAGGCTGGGTTTTACCCACGGGTGACCATCGAGCTGGGCTGGGGCCGTGGTCTCACTCAGGACTGGGTGGGTGGCCAGGGCTGTGGGAGCGCCAGGGGCTGCAAACTGGGGTGCCGGGGTCCCACAGGGAGATGCTCCATCTCCCTCCCGGCCCCATTGCCCCGGCACCGTCCGAGGGGACATGCAATTCGGTTGCAGGAAAAGGTGGTGAATCCTGCGACATGTCTCCAGTTATGGGGGCGCTGCCAGAGGAGCACGGCAAGGCCAGATCTGGGCGCTGCCCGGTACAAGAGGAGGGTGCAAATCTGGCAGCCCTTGGGCTCCATCCTCCCCAGGGCACAGGGAGGGACTGATGCCAGCAGACGATGGGCGAGGGCACTGCTCCACTGAGAGTGGGAGTTCAGGACAGGCTCTTCTGCCTGGCAGGCTGTGAGACGGACTGACGGATGATGGGATGGGACTGGGGGTGGCATTATCTGTCCAAAAAACAGGGGAGCTGTGGGTCCGGCAGCAGCTCGGGGCCGTTCAGGCAGCTTGGCATGGGGACTGCAGGGAGACTTCATCCCAGCTGCGTGCGTGTCTGGAGCCTCCCCGGGGTTATTTGGATTTATATTGTCAGTTCTCTTGAAAGCTTTCCTAGCCCTAAACTGACCCAATAAACCCCACAGACAGCCAAGTCCTCTGGCAGACACCGTCCAGGCCTGGTGGATGGCTCTGCTAAATCCTTCCTTCCCTACAGACTAAACTTTCCAGGGTAATTCAGTGCAAGAAATGACCCAGCAAGCCCTACCCATGGTGTGATGTTATCACAGCAAAACAAGCCCATCCTACGGGAGATGAGCCATCCCCAGCCCGTGACAGTCACCTGGCGAGGGTGGCTATCCCCCAAAAGGGCAAAGGCTTCGGTGAGGGTGGAGGGGTGATGTGTACCCCATCCTTGGGACATCACCCCGCAGATGCAGGGGGGATGCCCAATGTTTTCCAGAAATATCCTACTAAAACATGCCCGAGGTGCACGGGGTAGCTTCAAAGAGCTCAACGACGCTTGTGCATGCAGAAAAACAGGCAATAGTGGGTTCCTAGGAAAAGCACGGTTTTTATCTGCCATCGGTGATGCCGGGTCTGCGAGTTCAGCCTCATCCAAAAAGGACCAGGTCCACCCCTGCCCAGAGCCCTTGCGTCCCTCGGCATCCCTGTGGGCACCAACCTTCACCCCTCCGCATCCGCCTCCCCCTCACCACCCCGCAGGACCCCCGGCAGCAGCTCTGGGGATTAACTCTCCATCCCAAACCCGCCCCAGCCACAGAGTGGCCGGACCCCCTGGGTCGGCTCAGTGCCTTCACCAGGGCCCGGGAGGAGCCAGCACCGTCCCGGGCGTACAGCGGGCAATTTACCGCGGCGCAGGATTGAGCTCACCTCTCTCCACCCCCACTCCACCCCCCTCCTTCCCCGAAGGGATCTGTCAAGTCTCTGCATGATGGAATTTTACTTTGCTATTTTAATGCAATTCTGGCTCAGGCTTAAATGGAACTGGAAACCAAAAGGCCTTAATAAATAAATATTATGATAAGAAACGAAAGCAATGCATACACTCAAGATAATTTGAGGGGGGATAAAAACCTAAGCATTCCTTTCTAAGCCTAAATCATAAAGCTTTACGTGAAGCTGGACGCCTTCTTACCAAACCTTTGCCCTGGAAAATCTCCCCCGTCCTTGCCCAGACTGCCCTCCTGAGAAGTCGCCTATTGTTTTAAAAACAGTTTAAGCCAGATAAGACAATAGCCTTGAAATTCCTTCTAACTTTGTCGGTGACAGGGCTTGGGGCGACCATGCGCGTGGCTGAAATACGCCTATTACTAATGCCTACAAGAGATCTTTAATTATATCCTGCGCTCCTATATTTCATTCACACTCTATTTAATCTCACCGTACGCATAAACACGCAGCTACTACAATAGCAAGAGCCAAAGCTGGTGTTAAATCTTACATACTGTTAAGTGCTATGGAAAAAAAAAGACAAACCAACAGATTGTATAGATAGTGATGTATTAAGGAGAAAAAAACCTCTTCGAGACAGCCAACAGGATCATGCACATAGGGCTGTGTGTGTTTGTGTGTGCGCACGCACTCCTGCGCGTGTATATAGAGAAAAATCCGAGCTAAATATAGAGGTGCTATAGAAAACCTAAGGTATAGATAGACCATACATAAAGCTACATGTGTACTTTTGTGAAGGAGAAACTCCGGCTCAATACGGGAGTGGTGAAACAGAAAAGCCTGATGTTGATAACGATGGGACGTACCTCTCTGTTCTAGAGATAGGGAAAGAGCTCCCGTGTTTTTCAGGCTTTGCTGTGTTCAGCTACCAGAATTTTTCTGCAGCCCACACCCCTATAGCACAACATTTGAGATCCAACCCGCGCCTATGTAAAACACACGAACGCAGATGCAACCTCCCAGCATTACGGACACCCGCTCTGCCGTCCCTTCCCTCCAACCCAGCCCGAAACGAGCCCTCCTCGCCTGCACCGTCGTGGGTGTTATCCCCATCTCACATACAGACGCTGAAACCCAAAACCCAGAAAAGCCCCTCAACCCCCTCCAAACAGCAACAGTTTCCCTGTGATGGGTGCAGACTTGTTTGCCCACCCTAATTTTCTGCCCCTGCACCCCCTGCCTTGAGATAAAGAGTCCAAACTAGAAAAAATAAAGTGCAAGAAACGCAACTCATTAAAGAGTTTACAAAGAAACAACCCCAATCAAAGGCAGCAGGCAAGAATATCTGCAAGCAACATTTAAAATCCCCTCCACTATTTGTTGTTACTGCTGCTAATTTCTCCAGCCTGCATATAAAATCCCTGATCTAAAGAGGAGGTCCGGCTGCCTAACACACACATCAAACAGCAAACCTTTGAGCTGGGAAGATTTTCTCTTACCTTGACTGGCTTTATTTGCCAGCGTGTTTCCAGAGTAGAGGAGAAAGAAAAGGATGGAAAATCCAGCAATCTGCAAAGCTCCCATTGCAATCCCAGTCTGCATGGAGGAGTGGGGGCAAGAAGGGGGGATTTCTAGTGTTTTAAAGGAAACAAGAGGCTGAGCATGCGAAGGGAAATCAAGAGGAGGAAGGGGCTCTCTTCTTGCCGTGTGTGAGACAGAGCGAGGGAAGAGAACTGAACTGATGGAAAAAGCTGCTCTGGGTTCAGTTTGGGGCTCTTGGTGTTGCTAAAGAGGAGAGAGTGAGGGAAGGAGACCCAGGGCAGTTGGAGGAAAGTGGACTCTATCGCCCTCTCTCTGGCGGCTGCTCTGATCCCTTCTCCTTCTCCTTCTTTTTTTTTTTTTTTTTCCTTAAATAATCCCAGCCAATTCCAGTTTTGCAAGAGAGCAGCAGCAGCAGGAGCAGCAGCGCTGGAGGGGGGAAGCAGGCGCCTTGCCCTGGTGCTGGGGACCTGAGAAAGGGGAGTGGAAAGGAGAGTCCCATCCAAGCAACGCCCTTTTTCTCCCAGCCTTTCTTTCTTTCTATTTGGCTTTGGTTACTCCTTCCCGGCTCCCCCCCTCGCACCCCCAAGGCTGGGCTTTGCCTGCAGGAATTTACAGTCTGCGCTGGAGGAGAAGGGCCAGTAGCCATGGAGACTGCTTCCCTGGGAGCAGGGAGGTCAGGCGGAGACCATAGGCGATCAATGCATCAATGCAAAGCNACCGTCGAGCAGTTCTGCTGTTTGCAAGGGAGAGGTGGGGAGGGGGGACTGGAAATAAGGGTGGAGGGGGGGAAGACAAAGACCTTTCTGAAATATTCAGGGGGGGTTTGTTTGCTTCTGGGAGCCTCTTGCAGCCTGGCCTCCTGCAGCCAGCATCCCAGGGGTGCAGGGGGACCCTCTGCCACACCCCGTGACCGTCCCTGCACTGGGAGCTGCTGGCACCATCTCTCTTCCGGGGTGTTTCTGCTCCCTGAGTCAGGAGAGGCATCGCCAGCCAGGAAATTGCAGTGGGAGATAAGGCTGGGAGCCAGGAGCGGGGCCGAGAGGAAGGTGTGCGGTGATTCCACCTGCCCAGGGATGCAGGGTCCCAGGGCCCTGGCAGTCATCCTGCCCACAGGCTCATCCTGCCCACAGGGTCGTCCCAGCCCACTGTGCTGCCCCTGCAGCCTCTTGTATCCCCTTTTGTCCTAATAACCCCTAAGGATACAATAAAGGGGGCTGGAGGCGATGGAAAACGTTCAGCTAACCCAAGGCACCCGCTGCCGTCTCGCTGCGGAGAGGACGGGAGGGACCGTGGCCAGACAGGAGGATGCTGAGGAGTCCCTGGGTCTAGTTATGCTTTCCCTACAAAAACACACAACCCTTGGGCTGCCTTCGTGGTACAGGGACCTTCCCTGAGGGAGGAGGTTTGCAGGAGCAGGTCTGCTTTAGACAGGACAGATGCAGCGTGGCCAGCCCAAGAGAGCAGTACAGGTGGAAACTGGGAGCTCATCCGCACAGCGGGTCTTTCCAAAGGCAGAGGCCAAGGGCATGGCTCTCCCACCCGGCCCCGCGGAGCCGTCCTGCATCCACATAGCTCTGTTTGCTGCCAGCAGGTCCCCCACGCAAAGCATTGGGGTCCTAAACCCATGCGGGAACCAACTGCTTCCAGGGGAGCAGAAGACCGGCATCAGCTGAAGGACAGATGCACAGACATGCCCATTACACCCCAACACAAATCTCCAACATTCAAATTCACGTTTGCATGGTGGCTGCAGGTGAACCCGGAGCCAGGGGAGTCTGTGTGGCTCTCGTCTGCGTGGGCTGGCAGCTCAGGGCAAGGCAGCTTCCAGCCCACCATAGCTAAAAGGGGTTTCTCAACAGGGACAACTGGCTCTGCCATAGCCCAGTTGGATAAGAAATCCAGCAGAAGAGCACTTGCACCAACATGACCAGCCCCAATAACTCACAGCACATATCTCACTACAATATATTGAATCAAACCAGCAATGCAGAACCATCCCTGGCACAGCCAGGCTCCAGAGCAGCCTGGGAAGGGGCAAAGGTGCAGAAATAATTATTAAAGCTGTAAAAGAATTTTATATATAAACATGTGAATGCGGAGGTGTAATCGTTAGGATGTATCGGGAGAGGACCATGACCCACCAGTGGGAATGTGCTATCCCACTCGACACTGCCGCTGGAGGAGGCTCGGGGCTCTCCTGTCAGCCCCAGTCTGTGCCAGGAGCTCTTGGGGACAATGGCTGCTCCACCTTGCGTGCAGTGCTGAGCGGGAAGGGGCTCTGGTCCTTGCAGCCCACGTCCTGGCACAAGCTGAGAACCTCACTAGTGGGATGCCACCACCCTCCCACGAGCATCAGCTCAGCAGCTGTGGCACCGCTTTTCTTTCCAGGCTGGGATTCGCCATGTAAACACAAGTCTCTCTTACAGCTGTCGTAAGAGCAGAGTCAAAATGGAAACTCTCTGCTCATTTATGCTGGCAGATCCCCGTGCCCGGCCGCTGCACCTGGGAGCGGGTCACGTTCGCATCCCATCCCATGATCCTTTATCATCATAACCACACAAAAACTAAACAGTCCTCCTTTTTTTTTTTTTCCTCTAACCTGCATTCTAAATCTGGAGACCGATCTCAAGGCACGAGGGACAAGACCTTCAGTGATGTTGATTTATAACTGAGCTTCTAAATTACAGGTTTACGCATTAGTATAAACACCCATAAACCAGTCTTAAATGCACAGTATCATATGTAATCAAAACGCCAAAACACCGGGCAGCCACGTGATGGCACGGGGGGACGAGTAAACTCCACGCTTGTGCCCGGACTGCCTCAGCGGGGACGGATCTCCGGCCAAGTGCTCCCAGTTAAACTGGTGCCTTGCACTGGGGGGGTGGATCTCGCCTTTGAAGGCAGGTCCTCAGCCGACGGCAGCATTGCTCATGCCACGGGGAACGAAGGGGCTGAGCCCCATGTCTCACTTCTCCAACAGGGTTGCAAAGCACCACGGCAAAGCAGTGGGGTTGGGGTGAGCTGCTGATATTCAGAAACTCCCTAAAAATATGTATAAACTTGCTTTCTTCCAAAAGCATGCCGCTTGGTTGAGCAGTAGAAGGGCCGATGGAGGTTCCAGGGCTGCGCACACCACGGTGCCCCTCCGAGCGCAGGGCGTCCCCCTGCCCGGCGCACAGATGGGGAAAGTCAGGCAGATGGAGATTCCCGAGATCACACAGGGAGTCTGGAGGGAGGGCTATGAATCACACTTAAATCGCCTGCAAGACAGCCCGGCGCTTCGGCCCCAATGGCTCCTTACCAGCTCCTGCTGCCGCGGCGCAGGGCTGGCACGGATCCGTCCCTGGGAGCTGTCTCTGGAGCCCTTCAAAGGCATCGGGACAACGCTGCCAGCCCGAGCTGTGTGTGCACACGTGTGTGTGTATGTGTGTGTGTGTGTTTCAGGCAGGGAAGGAGGTGGCAGGACTCTCCTCCCTGCTGCTTCCACACCCCGTTGTGCACTTCTGGGCAAAATCCATTTGCTTTGGCTTCACGTAGGGCCAGAAGATTTGGTCCATTGTGCTGTGGCGCTGAAGAGCCGGCGAGGAATTGTCGACCATGCTGAAACGGTTACATGGGGAGTAATGAAAATTTACTGCACCCTGCTCCGGTCCCTAGCCAAGAAATAAAAGCAAAAGATCACAACAGGCATTTTTTTAATTTGAAGCAAAATTAAAAAAAGAACGGATCCGCACTTAGAAAATAACAACCACATCCACAGATCAAAGCAGCTGTTCTCCTCTCATTTGGGGTTTTAAGAGGTTTCTGCAGCTACAGGGATGTTTACACAGGGAGAGAGATACATACATTGTGCTGTCTTGATGCTGCCTCTCCCCCCTTCATCTGGCAAAACATTCCCTGGGAGGCAATATGAGGTCATTCCTAGACCCTGCGTTGTTTTCCTCAAGCTGCAAGGCTTCGGGGCAAGAGGCAATTCATTTCCCATTAGCACACACACATTTGCACTTGGAACCCTCCCATGCACATTTTGCCGGGGGAGCTCGGGATGGACGGGGGACCAGCCCTTGCCAGCTTGTTATTGCGTTCCCAGAGGGACTTCCAGCAGCCGGGGCTGCCAGGAGGGTCAGCGGCTCTGGCAAAGTCGCTGGGAAGGGACATGGAGCCGGGAGGCAGGCTGGCATCTTCTGCAGACCAGCATCTTCTGCAGACCAGCCTTAATGTTTCTGTGGCTTCCACCACTTTTATTACGAGAGGGGCTGAACTGCTCTGGGGAGCACTAATGGGCTGTAAAAAGCTTTTTCCCCTCTGCCTCCTTGGCTGGAGCCCAATTCAGAGCAGCGGTGAGCCCCGCTCCGGCGCTCGCACAGGGCTGGAGGTCCTGGGAACGCACCAGGGCAGACTCTGCCTTCGCTTCTTGGCATCAGCATGTTGGTCCATCCGCTCCATGGGCAGCATCCGCTTCAGCAAAGCGGACAACTTCTGGCTTGTGAGCCACCCTGCACTGTCTGTGCAAATGAAAAAGAACTTTGAAACTAGACCTCCCCATCTCCAGCATGAATTTAATGCCATATGCTATGAACGAGCCACATCTTCAGCTCTGACCGTGCATATTTGCGTGATGCTGAAGCCAAAAGGGGTTTCTGAGGCTGCGCAAGAAGCTGCTGTGAAGTTACAGGCAGAAGCAAAACTCCCGTAAAGGGCCTTGGGGATCACAGAACCAGCTATTGAATCAGGCAGGGATACTGGAGGAAGAAGAGGCCGCAATGCTGCAAATCGGGAGATTTCCCTTCCCCTCCGGTCCATGACGCCCAAAGGCACAGCACTGCCGGTCCAGGGCAGGACCCGACCTCTTCGCTGCATCCAGAGCACCTGGCAGTTGAGGTGATCGATGCTGGTACCGTACCCCGACACTGCACGCGGGAAGGAGCTGGCTCGAGAAAACAACAGCCGAGATGTTTCGATGCCCTAGTGAGGGGTGTGGCTTAAAACTCAGAACAGAATAGACTATTTTTAAAATCAGAGAGGAAAACACTGTATTCCCAGCAATACGCCAACAGCCCAGGCTCCGGCGACTCAGCCAGTCCCCATAACCAGCTCCCGGCTACATCCCTCATTTCCCCAACCTACAATTTTATCAAGATGCCTCCAAGGGGGGTAAAAAAGCACCGAGTCCCACTAAATGACTGCCTGTCACCCTGTGACACCTTTTTTCCAGTGTCACGGAGCTTCCCAAAATGCTGCGTGCGGAGAAAGCCCTTGTTTGTAAATCCCGGTTTGCAGCAGGAGAAGGTGACACACGCTGAGGTGAGGTGACTTACCCAGCGTCACCGGGAAGGTCGATGGCAGCGCCAGGAATAGCCCCGTTCCCAGCTAACCACTAACCACACTTATCCCAGAATAAGGGTCCCTTTTTCCAGCTGAATTTATAACAGCTTTCCAAGTGACATAAGCTCTTACAGAAATAGGCAGGCTTTTATTCCAGAATAATTACTGGGAAATCGTACTGGAGCGTGTATAATTACACCGGTGTCGCTGCTGCTGGTGAGTCGGACCCCGTGCTGCCGGCAGACTTGCTGCACGCTCCGTATGGCTTTTATCTCATCCTGCTTTTCCACAAGCATGTGTACATCAACTGGCAGATCGTCAGGATGTGGGTGGAGAAGGAAGGGGCTTTGGGTAGAAAGGAAAGCAATATATCACTCTTTAAAGCTCTGTTAATCATATTTCCCATAGAAGGTACCCTGACAACAGCTCTTACGGCTACTGAAGTCAATAGGAGTCTTTCGGGGTGCGCTGGATCACACTCCAGACAGATTCAGCAATGCTCTGTGCGCCTGCTTCGACTTCATCCCAGGCACGGCGTTGGAGCAGGTGTTTTATTTTTAAATGCATTTTATGTCCCACACAGGTAAAAATCAAGCTCAGAGTTCAGGTTGAGGCCTGAAACGCATTTCTGACATAAGCTGTTGGAACACATCGTACTTAATACCCTTCGAAAATAAACTCATAGCATTTATCAGGTGTTGATATGTCTATATATTCGGCAAGAGCGCTATCTGCCAAGAACGGGGCTGCCTGCTCTGCTCGCCGTTAGTCCTGAGGCCGGCACGCCACGAGAAGGCAAGGGTTAACTCAGCACCAGTGACACCACTTTAACTCCAGGACCCAGACGCACGTGTTTAAAAGTAGCACTTCTCTCCTTAAAATAGTTTATGAATCTTACTCAGGGATAAATCCAACAGCCCCGAGCAGAAGGAGACCTATTAATTCCTGAGTTTTTTCACGCTGTAGTAAAGCAGCGATTTTATTTGCCCGCCTTGTGTAAGATGTCAGTCATTTTCCCACTTGCATTTCCATCTACAATTTAACAAGGCAGCAGTTTATTTCCAGAAGCCCCAGCCAGACCCCAGCCAACTGCGTCAATATTTTGTTGCTTACACAAACGCCACCATTAGAGTCAACACCGCGTTTTCGGGGAGGCTTTTTTCTCTTTTTTTTTTTTTTTTTTTTAAAAGGGTTCCTCCGGGATGATGTATGTATAGCTCTTAAAATACTAAGGGTAACATAAGCCTTTCAGAGCGGCTTACCTGGGTGCAGAGGCATTGCTTTAAAGGATGAAGCACACTACTCGAGGGCACTGACCTGACCAAAGGCATTTGCTAATTAATTCATTCTTCCAAGAGACTTAACTGCCTCTTGCCTTCGGAAACCAAGGCAAACCCGAGCCAAATCCAAAGCCTGTCGGAAAACACGGAGAGACCCTTATTGACTGCAGAAAACTTCAGAGCCGGGAGCTGGCTCCCGCTCGGCCGGTGCCAGCCGCGGAGAGCCAACGTGGGGCAGCTGTCCAATTCAAGCTGGCCGCTTCACTCTCTCCTGCACGGTTCCTCGCCGCCACTTTCAGGGTATAGGAGGGACACAGAGCCTTGCTGAGACGGGGGGTCCCCACCTTCCTCAGCCCCCTCCTACGATGCTGTTTTGGGGTGTCTCTCCTATGCCGTAGCAGCAGCAGGGCACAGGCTGTTGGCTTGTTTGATGGATGCTCCTGCAGTCCGCACTGTCCTGTTGTCTTTGGCACACTCTCCCGAAAACCCTCAGAGGTTTTCTGGTCCAGCGTGAGCTCAGCGCGGCGGGTTCATCCCTCCGCCCCAGCCTCCCAAGCACACCTCCCGAGCCACGGGGCTCTCGAGATCCCCCCAAGCGCCTCCCTGCATCCTCGCCCACCGGCACCCCCAAAAGCTGGGTGTTTTAACCCCCGCACGTGGCTGAAAGGTCTGACAAAATCCCAAGCCCAGCACAAGCAGGGGAACAAGAGGAACCCAAAGAACAAGGTTCCCCCAGCACCGCCATCTGGGAAAGCCCTGCAGGATCTCCTCCGTGATCCTGCACCAGACCAGTTTTGCACGAGAACAGAGCGGCCTTAGTGTGTCAACAAGCCCTAAACACCCGAGGGCAGCTGGAAGTGAAATGCCATTTTTTTTTTTTTTAATTTAAAACGAACTTCTTAACCTACAGGAAAGTAAACGTTCTTCTAGGATGGCCAAGAAAACCACGCTGGGATTTTCCAAATGGGTATGACTGACTGTTTATGAGCAGACGCTTCCAAACGCAGAAATAAATGGCTTGCTCTCAGCAGGTTTTCCTTTCTATATTTACCCTCACCTGAAATGAACATTATTGCACACTGCAACATTTATTCCCTCTGATCAGGGGAGCGGGTGAAGAAACTAACCAGCCACAACATGTCAAATAAATTGTTAATCTGCTGTTTGCGCTGGGGCAGGGGGAGGAGGGAGTCCCCTGGTTTTTGGGCAGCGCCCAGGTCCCGCTTACAACTTCCATTTCAGCTCGGCAGGAATGCTTCGCTTTCCTGCTGCCGCTTGTGGCTGCTGAGAGCTGGAGCTGGGTCCTTTGTGGAGCCGATCCATCGGTCCCTGGTGAGTCTCCAGCCCCCTCCCCATGGCACCCGAGCATCCTTGGTCACAGGCAGCTGGTGGAAAGGGTTGCTCTCTCCATTGCATGGGAGGAACCGAGCTCCAAGGTGCAAGGACCTGCCTGAGGCTGCACAAGCAGCCTTTTGCAGGCCAAGAAAGTGCACCCAGATCCCAGGCGAATGCACAAGCATGAGACAACCCTCTCCAAAGCACTGGGCTTTGTGATCCTTTTCCATGAGTCCCCATTTCCACACTGGGTGTTTCTCTGCCTGTTGTCAAGGTGGGAAGTCCCTACAGATGCAAAGGGGTGATCCCTCCCAAGGACAGGTCTCCAGCAGGCATGAACTGCCCTGCTGACATGCAAAACAGCCATAAAAGACCTAAAAGGCCCTTCCTGACGAGAGGCCAGGGGGGCTGAGCCACTGCAAACCGAATCTTAACATGAGGCCGGCCACTCAGCTGTAAAATCTCTCCTAATCCCAGCCCTGGGGAAAGGAGAGGACGGGGAGATCACCTGCTTCTCCAGGACGTCGCCCACATCACATGGGTCCCTCGGTCACGCTCGCGCCCACCACCACCTTCAAATCTGGGCTTGACCTCCAATTTACCTTCAAGTTCACTAACTAATCGTGCCAACTGCTTTGGCACGCCAGCCGAAAAAGGGGTTCGCATCGCCCCAGAGAGAAGCGGGGGATTAATCCTCCGCCGGCAGCGGGGGAAGCCGCTCAGTCATTAGGGTATGCAGGTGCCATGGATGACCCTCGAAGGCACCTCATAGATGCGGGCAGCGGGGATGAGAACAGCCTCGCTCTGTTCGCAGGGCTCACACAGACTCAATGCCACACAGGACCTGGCTTTTTTTTTTTTCCCCCAGCTCAAACTTTTCATTTTTGGAAAAGTCTGTCCTCGTCAGAATAGCTGAGCAAACCCTTCCCCAGCCAGCCGTTCCAAGAGCATTTGTGTTAATCCAGATTAACGAACATAAAGCAATTTAGATAAACCGCATTAAGCCAAAAAACACCTTTGAACTTCTTTTTTTTTTGGATCAAAATCCCTCCCCAAGCGCTGTGTGTGGTTTGGGCCTCCCCGTACCACAGCTTCGCCAGAGCCGAGCTTTCCACCGAGCGATAATTAAGTAAAGTCAGCAAATATGAAGATTACCCCGAGCCAGCAGCACCGGCAGCAAACCAGCACTTTGCACGTGGAGCCCAAAACTGATTCTGGGTCCGGGGGTGTCTGACGGGGCAAGACAGCACAAGGAGCGTCTCCCCAGCTCCGTGCACGTCTCCCAGCCACAACGCCTGGGCTCTGGCCAGGCTGCCTACGTGACCACGAGCCAAACCCCTCCAAGCCTCAGTTTACCCAGCACCAACCCATCCCCTAAGTATGCAGATGACGGGATCAGTCTGAAATGCCCTGAGATGGGGCACTGGCCACAGGAGGCTGGGCAGGATGGACGATGGTTTGCTCAAAGCAACCAGTCCCCACAGCTCAGACACGTGTGCCGTGACCGAGGTGGCAACAGCCAGCTCATGCATATGGGATGTCTCATGGAAAAGGTCACACACCAGCTTAGGAGGAGGGAATTAATCGATGCTGTAGCTGTTGGTGAAGCACATGGTATGTTATGGGCACGTACACACCTTGCACACCCATGCCAGAGCCATCACCGCAGCAGACACTCGCCTCTCCAAAGGACTCCCAAACCAAAATCAGGGGCTATGGCACACCTGACACCAAGACACCCTCTCACCTGGACAAGGTGAACAACAATACTTCATTCACCTGCAGAGGAGCTATGAGCTCCTCAGGATCCAGCCGCCTGCCCACATATTTGCACCAGCATCCAGCACAGAAACAATCCTGACCTTGTCTGGTGCCCCAGGAGCTCCTGCAAAAATAGCTTTCCTGGTTGATGGGGCAGAGGAAGACTCCTGGCTTCCCCAGCTCCCCCCTCCGCACTCTCCCAAAACACCTGCTAACACTTTCTTCCCTCCGCCCTGATGGCCTTACTCCTAGAAGGAGAATTTCCAACAGAGCCAAAACTGTAGCTTGTAGGCTTCAAATTCCCTCATTTTTTGGAAGCAGGGGGCTGTAACACCAACTGGGCTTTGCCTCTCCTGTTGGGACAGGTTTTGCTTTTTTGCAAAGCGAGCCCTCCGCGGCTGGGCGGCTGCTCACAGCTTGGTGCACTGTGCTTGCTAAGCTTTGCTCCCAGGTGATTTGGATCAGGATACACCAGAAGTTTGCTTTCGGCTGCCTCTGTCAGTGCGTGGGTGTGCAAACAGTGACCAATTTCACCGCCGGTTCGACTCCTTTAAATGGGGACTTTCACATTTGTCAGGCTTGAAACAACAACGCCATCTTTTAAACAAAAAATCCATTTCCCCTTCCATCAGCTGCGGCTGCTGCTGAAGGTATTTCTGTTTGAACAAGCAGGCCCTTCCCACCCGCCGCCGCCTTGCTGCGCCCACCGGGGTCATGCTGGTGACTTTGCAAAAGCGTGGCCATCCCACTGGCGAGGATGCTCCATTCACGGAGCTTGCTCTGTCCTGCTCCTGCCGAGAAGACAGAAGGTTTTTGGAAAGCTGAGCCCTCCCCGCCGGGCTCATTTAGCTCTCTTGGGGGAGTTGCTCGAAACGGGGCAGAGGAGAGATGCACAGACTCTCTGCGGCACGTTGTCCACGCTGTTGGTGATGCAGACAGGTTTGCAGCTCAGATGGTTCCTCTCCAACGTGACTGTTGGGGTTCCAAATTTCCAAGGTGATAAAAGGGCAAATTGGAAATGTCCCCATGGAGTTTGCTGCCTGACACTCAAGCACTCACCCTGAAAGACTCAAAATCCCGATCTCCTCTGTTGGGATTTCAGCTAGATGGCTTGGCTAAAATAAATGAGATTAATTTAATCAGAGAGATGGATGGAGCTCATTAAAAAGGTAGATTAAAAAACCCACCCTGCTTATTACTAGTGCTCCTGAGGTCTTCTGCCTTTGTGGCAAGTGAAAGTCACCCAGGAATGGGATTCCCTTGCAGAAATCTGCAGGAAATGCATTAAAAATACATTCTGCTATTACAATTCTTCATGTCACCAGTCACTTGGGAAAGGAAATGAATGCAGGGCAAATGCATATATATTTAAATACATACAATTGCCTCCTCTGGGATCAGGATTTATAGGCTGGGAGCGGTGGGCTGTGCTCTGAAACAGAGAGAGACAAGAGCAAATTAAAGTCACCTCAAGAGCTGTGCTGTTTTATTCTCTGTAAATGCTATTTCCCCACCCTCAGCTTCCTCACATGAAGCTGAGGATCAGAAAGGGGCAGAAGCCAGGTCTGGCATTGCACAAAGCCCAACAGGGAGCACTGGGGGGAATTCCTGGACAGGATTTGGGCCAGACTGGTCCCATGATGAGCTTTACTGGTTTTATTTCTCATGACCAGTTGCTTCCCTGCCCACAAGCCACCTGCCTGCTCTTTCCTGCGGCTTTGAGCAGAGCAACTACCCTCCCAAACCTCTTCGTGCCCCTGTTCATGGGTGCAGGAGCTCTTTGGGATGAACCCACCACGTGGACGCTCCTGCACGTGCAAATGTGAACTTTGCACCACGTGCACAGGGCCCCATCGCCTCCTCCTGGTGTTGAGTTTTCCATGCAGGAGCCACCAAGAGCTGCTCCGCTTGCCCCTCCGAGGCATCACACATCGTATTTTTGGAAATTTTCACACAATAATTGTCAGCTTGTGCACGGCACGCAGACAGCCCTGCTTCCTCCCAGGGTCAGCCTCCTGTGCTAAGACACGCGTTCTCTCTTGGAAAAACAGTTAAACTAAAAAAAACCCAAAACAAAACAAAGCAGCCAAAACCTGTGTCCACCTGCCTGCAGAGCGCACAGAAATCAGTGCTAAGGTCTGTGCTTTCAGACTGCAGAACCCTCAATTTGGGAGGAGGCGAATTCCCCCCCAGGGCTGGGTGACCTGGCAAACCCACACACACCGGCTGGGCCCTGGGGTGCTTGGAGCGAGAGGAAAGAGCCGTCTGCGCTTCAGGGCAGCTGGTTTTCCCGGGTCATTTCTCAGTGGCATCCACCCCCAAGCCAAGGGCCAGTTGCCGTCCGATGTAGCTGCAGCGCTGCCCAAGCCAAGCAGTTTTCCTGTATTGCTTTTTGATGGGATGATTTTTACAGCTCCCTGGGGGCTTGAGGAAATCACCGACGGTTTAAGGAGATCACTCCAACACTGCCTTGTGCTGCAGACGTACAGCGGGACAGACGTGGTTTCAGGCTATGGCTACCCCCAGCATACAATCATTGATGACAGCTAAACTGGTTACAAGTCATCAGCTGAGCTGCATTAATTGCACTCGTAGCTTGTTGCAAACCCAGGGCAACGGTTACAGCTTCAACCACCTTTAAACCCACCTGGGATACTTTCCTTTGCAAGGGCAGCAGGCTAAGAGAGCCACAGTGTCGTTCATGCAGCCCAGCTGTGAGGCTGCAACTAATTAGGGATGGTAACGGGGTTGTCCATCCCCACATGGCGTGCCAGCCCTGCGCCTTTCATCCTCCGCATTTCTCCAGCCACAACACCCAGACTTCTTTAGTGGTTTGCAGACTTTGGAGGACGGAGCTGTGCCAGGGCTGTTTTACGAGGGGCGGATCAAGGCCCCAGCTCCCGAACGGGCTGGCTCTCGTGCCTGTCCCTCGCACACACGGGGCTGAGCGCAGGTCACCGTGTGTGTGGAGCCGAGGGGATGGCGAGACCCCGAGAGCCCCCATCCCCTGCCCCACAGCGCTCTGTAACATCCCAGCTCCAGCCCCCGACCGCGCAGGTGTCAGCCGGTGGGTGTTACTGGATGCTTAGGAAATAAATTGGGAAGGGAAATAAACGATGGAAGGGAGAAGAAAGGCAAACTGTTCATTGGCACACAAGGAGCCTCATCCCAGACTGGGCGTTTTGTCCCACAGAAGATTTAAGCCCAGTCCCCGCAAAGTCAAAGGAAGGTTATAGCAAACGGGTAGGTGGCCAGAGTCAGCCGCTGCTTTCTGGGCCCACCAGAAAGAAAAATGGACAAAACCAGAGGAATAAAGCCAGGAGGAGGGACACCACAGCTGTTGCAAGCCCAGCCTCGCTCTCCACAGCCCCCCTGGCACCGCAGAGTCGCCATTTTCCCTTTACGCCCTCCGACAGGTCCGAGGTCGATACCCTGGCAGTTGCCAGGCACGAAGCTACAGCCCCTCACAGCCTTCAGAGCCCTCGGCTCGCCGACCGACCCCGGGTGCCTGTGCAAACGTCCCACAGCGCGGCCTCGCGCGGCCGCCGCCCCTCTCTTCACACCAGCCGTCGCGTCTCGCCCCCCTCTCCCC